>WMHX01000118.1:0-24005 GCA_013420875.1 Thelonectria rubi
ATAAAGAGCTATATATTAAACTTTCTTTTATATAGAATTAATATAAATAATACTATAATTAGAAAAGGTTAAAGGGACTAACCTTCTTAAAGGGAGATATAATATTCCTTATAATAAAGAATATTAATATAAAGCGACCTAATAAGAAGTTTAATTTTAAATATATTAGCCTTTATAAAATCCTTAAAAAAATCTTAAAAAATAATTATAAATTAGACCTACCCCTAAAAGTTAGGATCTATTTAATCTTTTATATTTCCTTATTTAAATTAATAAAAGATATTATTATAATTAGAATTAGTAAAAATTAGGATATAAAAGTAAAAGCCCTTAAGGAATATAAAATAAAAGAGATCTTTAATATAAGAAAAGAAGATAGCTCTATTAAATACTTAATTAAGTAGAAAGGCTATAGAAATAATAAAAATATATAGGAATTATTAAAATATTTTATTTATATATAATGCCTTCTAAAGAATTTCTATTAATAGTAATAAGATTAAAGATAGGAATATTAAAACCCTTTAAGGAATTCTAATTAATAATACCTATAGCGCCTAAGGACTGCATAGCCCTAATAGACTGCTGCTTATCTAGTAGAGCCCCCTCTTAGGAATAAATGCCATCCTCCTTATCTAATTTAATTATCCCCTAAATAAATAAATTACTATTATAAGATTTTAATAATTTATACTATTTATATAAATAATTTAATTTAATTAAAACCTCCTATAATTCTACCTTAATTCTCTTAATATTAGATTCTATTTTTTTTTATTAAATAATATTTTATGAAATTACAAAATTAAAAAGGAAAGGAATAAAAATAAGAAAAAGGGAGCTTATAAAAAATAATAATACTATTATTATTATAAGAATAATTGCATTTAATATATACTTAATAATAAGATAACTTTTTAGCTATTTAGTATATTTACTTATTCTTAAAATAATATAAATAAAATATAATATTAATACCCTTAGAATTAATATATATAATAAGATTAGAATGTTTAGATTTAGATTTAGAAATGTAATTTAATATAATAATTAATAAAATATAATGCAAAATAATTAAAGGAATAAATTTAATTAATTATAAAAGAATTAAATAAAATTAACTTTAAGGCCTTAAGAATAAGATTAATAAAGGGAAGATATTATATTATAGCCTATATTAGGACTAATATATATTATATGCCCTTACCTATATTATATATTAATTATAATAAATTTACCTTAATTTACCTTATAAACCTAAATAAATTAGGGAAAGGGTTCACTCTAGATTACTTAATAACCCCTAATAAACTCTAATACTATAAATACTATTTAAAATATTTATTATTAATAAATAGGAGGAAGCCCTTAAGCTACTTTAGCTTTTAATATAACTACTTTACCTTAATTACTTTTAATACTCTTAAGTAATTAATACATTAAGCAATATAATATTTAACCACCTCTTTCTATATTACTTAATATAATGCCCTGGCCTCTCCACTAATAATACTATAGAACGATCTCCGATCCTCTGCGCTAGACGTTGGGAACTGACCCGGACCGTTATAATTTATATACCTAAATAATAACTTTAAATAGAAGGCATCTAACTATAATAATAGACTATAAAATATACTAATATAATACTAAATCTATAATAAACTATTTACCGAAAAAATAGAAATAGGTTTGCTACTATATATAGACTATAAGAATATTTTACACTTTATTATAACCTAAGAACTAAGCGGATAATAATTTAAATATATTAAATACCTCTTTAAATTTAATTATATTATTAAGCATAAAAAAGGCTCTAAAAATAGATAAGCTAATACTATTAATTAAAAAACTAATTTTAATATTAAAAAGGTAAAAATTAAGGAATAACTCTTATACCTCACTCCTAAAGGATATCTTAAATAGAAATATATTATAACTACCTAAAAGCAATTACCTACATGCTTATAACTAGATAAGAATAAATAGACTATTATAGCTACCTAAACTTATAAAATAGACTAAATCATAAAATAACTACTCTTAATATAATTAGATTAAGATAGAAGATATAATCACTAAGTGGAATAGGGAAATCCACTATTGCAATAAATCCTAAAATATAATTTAAAGAAAACCAAATTTCAAAATACTAATAAATAGTATATACTAAAAGAGCTATATAAGCAATTTATATATAAGATCTATAAATACCCACTCTATAAATACTAAGGAATTAATAAAACCCTTAAATAAATTAAAATAATATTTACCTTTCTTAAAGTTAAGTAAATAATTAAGAGGATTTTTAAATAATATATCACAGCCCATATTAGGACTAACACATATCACATGCCCCTACCCACATTATGCACTAATCACAAAAGGTTCACCTTAATTCACCTTATAAACCTAAATAAACTAGGGGAAAGGTTCACTCTAGATCACTTAGTGACCCCTAATAAACCCTAATACTATAAATACTATTTAAGATATTTATTACTAGTAAATAGGAGGAAGCCCTTAAATTACCTTAGCTTTTAATATAACCGCTTTATATTAACTACCTAAAAGACTTATAACTACTTACCTTAATCACCTTTAGCACTCCTAATAATTAACTATTAAGCAATATAATATTTATTTACTCTCTTATTACTTAATTGCCTTTAATGCCCTAACCTCTCTATTAATAAAACCTAAAATAACCCTTTCTAGATTTCTATATTAGGAATTAAATTAAACTATTATATATTAAAAGCTCTTATTTAGAAGGTTATTATATTAACCTTAAGTAATATTATATTATTATAAATATATCTAGAACCTAACCTATTAATACCCTAAGCTCTATATTAAATAATATACCTCCTATATATAATATCCCACTAATTAATATAAAGGTTACTATTAAAGTCTAATAATTGCAAGTAATAGTCTAAGAGCTATATGCTTAGCTATAGGCTTAGAACCCTATTTAAGCTTATAAGATAAGATGTGACCCTAATAAAATAATTAAGCCCCCTTAATTAGAACTATTTAATAGAAGCTCTAAAAATATAATACCTTTTATTATTTATCTTAAGATATACTTCTAATAGTTCTTATATAAGCTTATTTTAGCTAAAGGTAAGGTTATATATGCCTATAATTATATAGAAGGCACTATAATTATATAATTCGAACCTATTATAAGGGACTACCTTAAATATAATAATAAGGTTATATAAAATTAAGAGATTATTAATATCTTTTTAGAATAAAATAACTTTAAAATTATACTTAAGGATATATTTAGAATAATTAATAAGAAATAATATATAGCTATTAATATCTATAAGATTAAATAAATTAGATCTATTATTATTTATATTATTACCTTTTGCTAAATTATAATTAAATTTAAATAAAATAATAATATATTTATTAAGATCTTTTATAAAGGATTAAAAAAAGAAATTAAAAATAAGATCTTTAAAGCTAAGTAACCTAATACCCTTACTAAATATATTACTATAACTATTAAGATTAATAAATAATAGTATAAATATAAAAAAGAGAAATCCTAAAAATACTAAATTAAATATAATACCCCTTATAACCCTTATTACCTAAATTAATATTAAGGAGGTAAGAGAAAGAACTAAGAATAATAAAATAGCAATACTTCTATAAGGATATATATAGGTCTAATAGAAATTAGAGCAATTTAATAAGATTTCTTATAAATTATTTATTAGGATTGCAATAAGAAAGGACATACTAAATATAAATATTAGGACCCTAATAAAACTAATAGAAAATTTAAACCTATACTTATTAAATAAGCCCTTAAGGCTATTATATATAAATAGAAAGGATTTTAATTAGTAATTAAACTAATTGCTAAAAATAAAATTAAATATAAATTACTTTATTAAATAATTTATTATAATAATACTTACTTTATATATAAAAATAATAAGAATAATAGCTATTACCCTAATAAACCTTAAGGTAATAATAAATATATAATTGCAATAATATAATAAGGATATAATAGAATAGGAACCCCTAAAAGACTAATTTAGCTTAATAGCTAAGCGCTCTATTAAGATTATAATAAAGCTTAATTAAATAACCACTCTATATTCTAATAGATCTATACCTAATAAGCTATCTAAAAGGATACTATTAAATACCTTACTTAAAGACCTATCCCTAAAGGACTCTCTATAACCCTAAAACCTAATAATAAAATACTTACTATAATTATATAATTTAATAATAAATAGGAATTTAATTCTATCTTAAGTAATAAAATACTTAATAATATTTAATAGAAAACTAAATAATAATAGAATAATACTATAAATACTTATTAATAAAAATATATTATTGCATAAAAAATAATAAACCTTAGCCCTATAAATAAAGAATTAATTAACTTAATTAAAAAGTAATAAATAATATTTAAAGCTAATAATAAAGGATTATTCTTAATAATTAAAGACTATAATTAAGCTATAATATTAGGACTAAATATTTAGTATTAATATATCTTTCTAAAAGAAATTAAAAATACTTAGGAAAATAATATTATAAATAATAAAATACTTTTAGACTTTAATTTATATAATAGTAATACCTCTTAGAACCTAATCTACTAGGCAATATAGAAAGGATAGGACCTTAATATAGAAGACTTCTATATATATAGAATTATGCAAAAAAAAGCATATTACAAGGAAGTGCTTGCATTATACCTAAATAATATACCTATCCTTTTAATAATATATTTAGATTACTATACTATTTTATAGATCTTATATTTTAATTATAATTATATAATATACCTTATTAATAAGACTGCAAATAATTACTACTTAAAATATTTAAGAAGCTATATTTTAAAATAATAGTATTATATTAATAACCTAATAACCTAATAAAGCATCTAGAGATTATAATACCTAAAGGTTAATATTCTTATAGAATGCAATAAGCTATTCCCCTAAAAGTATATAGATAGTATAAATAATATACTTAATTGCAAATTCCTAAAATGCAAATAATATAAATAAGAAAAGATTATTAATTAGTATTAATAAAGTATATAATAATCTATATAATTATAAATAGTCTGCCCCCTAAAGATAGTAAAAGCCGCAAAGATTATAGAATAGCTATAATAAGCTAGCAAATTAATAAAAAACGATAAATACTACCTATAAAAGAGCTATAAAACTAATAAGAGCTAGAGGAAGTTATAGAACCTTTATAAAGAGCTTTAGGTATAATATAGAGCCTAAATATATTAAGATAATAAATAATACTATAAATATAAATTAAGGGCAAATAATTTACTGCTTAAATAAATAGTAGAACTAAAATAAATATTATTAACCCCTAAATTATTAATTATCTCTAATTACTATAAAAGGATAAAAATAAACTATATTTAATCTATAATATTAAAGGAAAGCAACTCTAATATAAAAATAGATTAATTACCTATAAGATTAATTATCTTAAAGTATTTATTAAAGGATAGAACTAAAATATATATTTTAATATTATACCTCTCTATATGCATAACCTAATCCTAAATTATTTATAATTATATTATTATAACCCCCTTATTAATTAATATACTGGCTAAATATAAACCTTTTAAAATAATATAACTAGCAATACTAACTATAATTTACTATATAATATAAGATCTTAACCTTCTACTAAAAAGGATAGAAAAGACCAGCAGAGCTAATATAAGGACACTCCCTAGCCCATAAAGGAATTAATACCTCTAAAGGGAATTAAATACTAATATAAAAAGGGCTAAATATAATAAATACAATAAATAATCATACTCCTTAAATAACAATTCATATACCTAAATAATAACCTTAAATAGAAGGCATTTAATAATAATAATAGACTATAGAATATACTAATATAATATTAAGTCTATAAATAACTATTTACTAAAGAAATGGAAATAGGTCTATTACTATATATAGATTAGGACTATAAAATATAGCTTAAGGATAGAACTATAATTAAATTCCATAAGATTTATAACCTTAATAAAGTATAATTATATAAACTTAAGATTTACCTTAAAGATATATTAAGGAAAAAATATATTAAGATATTAAAATTATCTATAAGCTATTTAATTATATTTATTCCTAAAAAGAATAATAAGCTTTAATTTATTATAGATTACTATATATTTAATAATATAATAATTAAGGATTAAATATTATTACCTTTAATTAGTAAACTAAAGGACTAACTCTATAGGATAAAGTACTTTATTATATTTAATCTAAAAGAAGCCTATAACCTAATCTACATTAAGAAAGGATATAAATAAATAATTACCTTTAGAATAAAATATAGATTTTTTAAATACCTTATTATGCCCTTTAGACTTATTAATATACTAGCTATATTTTAGCGGATAATTAATAATATATTGCATAAATACCTTAATATATTTATAGTATACTACCTTAATAATATCCTTATCTTCTCTAAAATAGAATAAGAATATATAGAATATATCTATATAATATTATAAGCCCTTTAAAATGCAAACCTATTAATTAAACCTAAAAAAAGTTATTTTTATACCTTAAAAGTGGAATTTTTAGGATATATTATCTCCTATAATAAAATTAGGATAGACCTAAAGAAAATTCAGGCAATTAAGGACTAACTAATACTAATTACTATTAAAAAAGTATAAGCATTTTTTAGATTTACTAATTACTATTAATAATTTCTTAAGAACTTTAATAAGATTATTATATTACTCTTAGAATTTATATATAAAAACTGAAAGTTTTTTTAGCTACTTAATATCTAGAAAGCCTTTAAATATATTAAGGACCTTATTCTTAATAAATTAGTACTTAAAATATTTAACTTAAAATAACCTATTAAACTTGAAATAGATACCTTAGACTTTACCCTTAGTACCTAAATTGGATAATATAATAATAAAGGACTCTTATACCCTATTATATTCTACTCCTATAAAATATATAAAATAAAATTCAACTATTTAATCTATAATAAAAAATTCCTAGCTATTATTAATACTTTTAAGGAATTCTAATATTATCTCTTAAGAAGCTATTATTAGGTTATAATCTATATAAACTATAAAAATATCTTATACTTTACTATAACTTAAGAATTAAATAGATAATAATTTAAATATATTAAATACCTCTCTAAATTTAATTATATTATTAAATATAAAAAAGGCTCTAAGAATAGATAAGTTAATACTATTAATTAAAAAATAGATTTTAATATTAAAAAGGTAAAGATTAAAGAATAATTCTTATACCTTACTCCTAAAAGATATCTTAAATAGAAGTATATTACTATTACCTAGAAACTGCCACTAGACCCCTAATATCTTAAACTTATTAAATAGCACTACTAAAAATAGACCAGAATAGACTATATAACTAATAATCTAACCCTAAGAAAGAATAAATACTCTATAATAGGCCCTTAAATCTATATACCCCTAGCAGCATAATAATAAATTGCAATTAATATCTATAATTCCCTACTATATAATAAGAATTAGTAAATAATAATATAAAGAATATAATAAAGCTATAATTTTTATAAAATTAATAAGATTATCTAAGATATTATTAATTAATACCCTAAATGCCTAAAGCAATACCTTATAATTATATAAAATACAATACCTTTTATAATAAAATAGGGAAATCCACTATTATAATAAATCCTAAAATATAACTAAAAGCAAACTAAATTTAAAAATACTAATAAATAGTATATATTAAAAGAACTATATAAATAGCTTATATATAAGATCTATAAATACCTATTTTATAGATATTAAGAAATTAATAAAACCCTTAAATAAGTTAAGATAATATTTACCTTTCCTAGAATTAAATAAATAATTAGGAGGATTCTTAAATAATGCCTTATTTACAAAAAAACTAAAGCATAATGCTATAAGCTATATAAATATCTTTAATCCTAATTAATCTTAAAATAATTATAAGATTTAATCACTATAGACTTTATTATAAAACTACCCCTATTATTAGACCCTATAATAAATATGGCCTATAATAGTATTCTAATTATTATTAATAGACTTATTAAATTTTCCTATTTTATTCTATATTAAAAAATAATTAATATAAAAGAATTTTCCTATATCTTCTTATAAAATATTATTAATATATATAGCCTACTATTTAAGATTATCTTAAATAGAGGACTACCCTTTTTCTTAAAATTCTAATAATACCTTATAATAAGGATCGGACTAAATTATAAACTAAATACTATATAAAGACCTTAAGTTAATAAATAGATAGAGCGAATAAACTAGATTATTAAAACTTACCTTCACTACTATATTAACTATCTTTAGGATAATTAGGTTAAGAAGCTACCTATTATATAGCTAGCCTATAATACTGCAACTAATAAAAGCATAAAGATTATACCTAGCTATATAAATTTTAGATTTACCCCTAATGCCCAGGCGCATTAATTAAGTCTAGAGCTAACCTTTAATGCATTATTAAGTATAAAGGTAATTCATATTAGGAAGAGACTCTTAGAGAGCGGATTAATTTAGGTAGCTTAAGCTAGTTTCCTGGGAGGCCTAGTAGTAAGTATCCTATATATTTATATCCCTCTAGCTATAGTATAGTAAAAATATAATAATAACTATCCTAACTCTCCTCTACTAATTATATTTAAAGTAAAGGGGGCAATTGCATTAGCCCAGTCTATATTAGGGGCTCTAGCCTTAATTAATAACTCTATTAGCTTGCAGTGCATCTATAAGGCTCTTCTTATCTAGGAGTGGTTTCCTATTTATAAAAACCTAATATATCTATTTAATTATTAGGGTATAGGTCTCTTTACCCTTAAGCTTAATAACCCCTAACTTATTAGTTTTAATAATATACCTTATAACTTAGTAAGACTCTATAATATTTATATCTTTAGTATTTAGTATAATAGTACTATTATTATTATTAAGAATAAACTCCTATATCTATTTATCTTTATCTTTATTTAGGACCTAAAGGCCAATAAGGCTCCCCAGGCCATACTTCTGCAGGTATGCCTTTAGTATAGCAATAAAGGCATTATTATTAGGGCTTATAGGTTAGGGGGCTCCCTGGCAGTACTTATAGGCCTGGAATTAACTATTTAGAGATAATGCAAAAATATAGCTATATATATTGCTAATATCTAATCTAGAGATATTAATTAGGTAAGTCTAATAGCCTTAAAGACTAATTATAGCCATTTTATGCATAATTTTGCTCTAGTTAACCTATAAGTAGCTATAAATTAGATAGATATTAAACTTTTCCTAGATATAGTGGCTTATAATAATCTTAATAATCTCCTTAAGATAAGCTAGTAAGATTTTAGGCTAGTTCTTATTATTAGGGAGTAAGTTATAGCTTTATTGCTAGATAGTTAGTATGGGGCATATTATATAAGGAAGCTTGCATGCAGATCGAACTTATACTAGCGCTACCTTCTCTAGGTCCTTCCTGCTCGGCAGGACATAAAGACTAGGGATAGCTATTAGGCTGAGGATAGCTATAGCTATTATAAGTGGCGGTGCTTCTAGTTGAATTTTGGGCAGGGCGATTTAGCGAGGGGGTAAGGGTAGAGGTTTCTAAGAGTATAATTGCAGATAGAGGTTAGGGGATTATAAGAGGACTAGGGGCCATAAGTAAAATATAATAGATAAGATATCCTTAAATATTCTTTTAAACCTATTAAGAGTTAGTACTAAAGCTAATTTATATTTTTGCCCTGAATTATATTAGATATGCACTATAGCCTATCTATATAAGATAGAAGTTAAAGATATTATACTAGAGCGTAAAGTAAAAGTTAATTAGATATTTAAGACTATATAAATATGCTAATATAGGGCAGATATTGGGTATATCTCTAAGCATATTAGGCAAATACTGGCTTTAGGTTAGTTGCCTAAATAGCGGGAAAGGCTAGAAATACTTGCGCAATATAGATTTATAATTAGTTTTAGAGCGAGAATTAAAATATCTTAATTCCTGATATTATGCAGATAGATAATAAGGTATGCTTTTGCAAGAGAAATGCACTTAATCAAGTAGTAGTTATACCGATTATACTAATGGCTAGTTAACTAATTGATAGTGGTGCGCTATTAGAGGTGGGGCGGTAAATGGTCATAGATGCCTGGAATTTGCTCTTATTAGCTAGATAGTAGAGGTTTATTAAGATCCAGGATAAATAGTGTAAGTAATAAGTCTATAAAATTCCCTTACAAATTACCTCTACTAAGGGATATATAACTATATGCTATAAAGAGACCTGCGGGATATAGTTCTTTTATGCATAGCATCTAGGCATTAGGCAGATTATGGATTTAATAGATAAAGGGAAAGAAGGCTCAGTATTAGTAGAGTTGGGCTATAGCGAGAAATAATGGCCTTGCCTAGAGTTCGGGCAGCCCTTTAATGCATAATGCAGTTAGCAAGTTTGTGGCTACAGTATAACATTAAGTGCGGGGTTAGGCCCATAAAATCCTAGGGAGGTGGCTAAATAGACTACTAGGATAAGGATAAGTAGCGTGACTCATCTTGCGAATATAGGGCTGCTGGATAATTTGATGGGGAAAATAACACAACCACATAACACCACGACCCGTAAGACAGCGTGTAGGGTAGGTAGTGGAGGGAGGGAGCGAGACTGGAGGAAAAGAGGGTTTTCTGCAGGAAAATGCTAAAATAGATGCAGCCAGGGCTTGCAGCCAATAGGGATAAAATAGAACTAAGTAATCAATTAATAAGAGATAATAATAATACTTTAAATAAGATAAATAAACTTTAATTCTTTAGGGGGGAAATATATATTAAGGAAGTCCTCCTTCTAGTAAGGAAATCCTTCCCCCTTTATACTAAAGCTAGCTAATTGCAGCTAGGCATATAGACTAGCTAAAAATCTATTAGCTAATAAAAATCCTTTAGGCCCTATAATTATTTATTTCTACTAATTATTATTTTCTATTATTATAAACCTCCTTATAAAGAATAACTTTTATCCTTAAGACCTAAATTCTTTATAATATATTAAGATTAATTTCTTTAATTTTATTATTCCTTTATATTTATTTTTTTAAATAGAGCCCTTAATCTATCTAATTACCTCCCTAAAAGTAAGGTTCTTTTTACTAAAGGAAGCCTAATTATTCCTTTAATTAGATTAATAATCTTAATTTATTATTAATTAAGCCTAATTTATCTTTAGTTAAATCTAATTTAATTTAATAGGATTAAAGCATTTTAATTAGGCGCTCTTAATAGTTAGATATCTAAAGTGCGAGCCTAAAGATATCTAATATAAGGCTTAGGGCTATTAAGCTCTTATAAAATAATAGAGCAAGTATATGCCTAAGCATTAAATATTATATTTAAGATAGTATAATTAAGGGAAATAGATTAGATAATATAATAGAGGGGGTATAAAGCTAATAATACTAAGAACTATTTAATCCTTTAGAGTTTATAGGCTTTTATAGGGTTATAGGAGGAGGGGGCATTAGTATAGGCAGAAGCTTTTAAGCTAGAGGAAGTAGTATTTAGTCCTATCCAGGCTAAGAGGGCAATAGTGCAGGTAATTTAGAAGTTATTTAGGCGCTGCATTCTAGAGCTTTATTATATAGGGACCTAGTAATAATTTTATTACTCCTAGAAAGCTAGAATATAATAGGGATAAAATAGTTCTTTAGGGTCTTTATAATCCCTATTTATTAGGATATTAAGATTAATTTATTAGGAATATATATAATAAAAGTCTTAATTTAGCTTAAAAATAGTATAGGTTAATTAGGTATTTTATTTAGATTAAGGGCTAAAAAAGGCTAAATAATAGTATTTTATATATTAAGTATTTTAAGATTATTTAATAATTTAATAAGATTAAAGAGCCTACCCTTCTCTATTATATTAAGGCGCTTTAATCTATTAATTATTAATTTATTAATAATAATTAGCTTTTATATAGGCAATTAATTAGGTATTTAGGCAGCTTTCTTTTTTAATAATTTCTAAGGGGCTGTAAGTAATACTAAAGGTTATAATATTACTTACTTCTTTAGGGATTGCAATAATATCTTAAAAGGGGGTAAGGTATATAGCTTTATAGGTAGAGCTAGCGTTATAGTAGGTATATTAATAGCTAGGCCTTAAGGCCTTAGGGCTAGAGTTATATAGTGGGGGAATATAGGGTTAATTAGGCGCTTCTTATATAAGAGGTACTATATAAAGCCTATTCTCTTATCTTTATATTCTTTTTAGGCAATTAGAGGCATAATATAGTCTATAATTTATATAGAAGGGGGCAAGATAGGCAGGGCTTAATCTTAATAGGAGTTAATCTTATTTATAGAGTGGATAATATAATAGCTCTTTTAAGTAGGGGTTATAGGGAATCCACACTAATTAATTAATTAATAATTACCTTAATAAATTAGGTTTATAGCCTTATTATAGGGAGGAATATTAGTAAATTAGTGCTAAAAGGGGCTTAGGTCCTTTATTAGGTTATATAGCTATAAATACTTTAAGACCCTAAATTACTAAATGCCTAGTTCCTTAAAGGCGGCCTATAGGAATAGCTAGTAGATATATTTAAACCCTTACTTTATATTATTAAGTAATATCTAGCTAAAATTATCTATTAGAGCTAATATTTAATCTCTTAAGGGGAGGCAATTATCCTATATTGCAATATACTATTCTAGATTTCTTACTGCTATAAATTATATAGGTATATATCCTTTAATATAAGTATTTATAAGGCTATATTAAGCAGCTAGGGCCTCTAAAGAATACCTAATAAATAATTAGATATTAAGGAATATATAGATTATTGCAATATATTTATAACTCTATTTATCTAGCTAGGTATAAAGGGGGGGGCAAAAGACCTTAAAGTAGTAAGGGAGGGCTATATTGCTTAGGACTTACTAGAAAGCTAGGGTAAAGAGCTTATAGTAAAGATTAGCTCCTTATTTCTATATATTAAAGTAAATAATATATTTAGAGCCTTAATTAAAAATATAGAATATTTAATAAATATTCTTAAAGTTTATTAGCCCTATTATAAACTATTTATTATAAATAGTAATCTTTATATATATAAAGAAAGTATAATTTAAGTTTTCTCTATAATATAATGCTTATTTAATATTTTTATTTAGGAATATAATTAATAGGTCTAAGGTTATTTAATTACATAGATAGTGCTTAGTAATCTTTATATTTAGGTAGATAATAAGGGGGCTAGGGGTAATAGCAATTAGATCCTTTATACTATACTTAATTATAATAAGAACTGCTTATAAAATAAATAATTCTATTTAATCTTTATTAATAAAAGTGCAGATTGCACTCTAAATATTTATATAATATTAGGCCTAACTTATAATAATAATTTATTTATCTTTATAATATTCCTATAGTAAAATATCTATAAAGCTTATTATAATAGCTTCCTAAAAAATATTAAAGTCTAATTAGGAAATCTATAGTAGCTATTAAATATAGGGGTAAATAAATATAGATTGCATATAGATAGTAATTACTAGTAATATAGCTACTAAGGACTTATTATATAAGTAAAATTAGCCCTTACTTTTATTTTAATAAATAGTAAATTATTTAAGTTTATTAATTAGATAGTAGGACTAGCTTAGAAAGTATTAAATATTATTATCCAGGCTAGGGGTTTTAATTAGGGTTATTGCCTCTAGGGGCTAGAATTAGAGATTACTGATTCTATAAGCTATATAGGTTCTAGGCGTCTCCTCTGCTATTTAGGAGGGTAGTAGGGTCAGGAGGTTATCTAATTAGATAGTTTATATGCTTACTAATATATTAGGCAGCTTAAATAAGGAGTGAGGGTTATAGTAAGGATATAGGAAGAGGGTTAGTAATATAAGGAAAGTAAGGTAAGAGAGAAAGAAAGTAGGAGAGGATTTATTTACTTAAGTATTTAAAGGTATAAAGAGGAATAAATAGGTATTTTAGGTATTTAGGGAATAATTTAGGCCTAAGGCCTTAATATATAGTATATTTAGTTATTTACTTGCCTATTTATTTAGGCATTAGTGCTAAATAACTACTTTTTAGTCTTTTATCCTTAAGGTTAGTTTAGGTCTTAAGCTTCTTCCTTCTTCTAACCTCCCTAACTCCTTATCTTCCTTCTGCTTAACTATCTAATTAAATATAGCTCCCCCTCTCTTTACTATTTAGGCAATTAAGGGCATTAAAGGGGCTTAGGCTAACCTTCTTAATATTTCTAACTAATTAATTAATTAGCTTTAGGATATTAAGTTCTATAAGTAGACCTAAATATTCTAGCTTTATTATAATATAGTTTAATTATTAATTATTAAAATTAGGTTATATTAATTCTAAAATATAAATTCTTTTTTTCTTTTATTACCCTTTTATTCCTATTAATTAAATAATTCTTTAATTTAATAATAAGTTTACTATCTGGATTTATTTATAAATAGCCCTTAATTAATTTAGGCAGCCTTTATATATTAAATTAATTTTATAAAAAATAGAGAAGAAATTAGTAAAAATATTATTTTATAATTAGATTAAATTTACTAATTAGAAGGATTATATTTTAAAATCTACTATTAAAATTATTAAATTAAAGGCTATAAAGCTCTAGCCTATATATATTCTAGTAAATCTCGCTTATAAATATAATTACCTAATCTAAGAGATCTTATATTAGCCTAAATACTTAAAAGCCCTAATTATAGCCTTTATAGAATATTAGAACTTAATTATATATTTATATTATATTTAGACTTATTTATTTAATATCTCTATTAATTAGGAGTATATTCTTATTTTATTTTATATTTATTAATTAATTTTAAGCTTTATAAAGGGGTAATATACTAATTGCATTTAATATTCTTATAATAAATATAAATAGATTTTATTATATAAATATTAATTAATTACTCTTAATATTAAAGAACTATTTAATTATCTTTAGGGCTCTATTAGGCCTAAGAATCTTAAGATTTATATTATAAGAGTTCTTAATTAGGCTAGCTGCCCTTAGATCTTAGAGATAAAGGAGTTAGATAATTTTATATATAGGGATCCTAAAGTAAAAATAAAGGCAGAAAACTATTAATTATAGGATAAAAAGCTTAATTTCTTCCTATTATAATAATAATTAGGCTTTAATAGGCTATTAATTTAATAGGTTTTATTAATAATTAGCTTTAAAGGGGGGGCAAAAGGGGCAAGTAATATAATTAATAAGGAATTAGGTTCTTTAGTAATCTAGTCTTAAGTAATAGCAGACTTTAGTCTAGTGCTCCTTAAGTAAGGTATTAAAGTAATAAAGGGTATAAATAATATATTATTTTCTTTATTCTCTTCCTCCCCTTAATAATAAGGAATAATACTTAAAACCCTTATTATTAACTACCTTTCTATTATATCTTTCTAGATTATAATTATATATTTAATTAATTCCTAATTATATTTATATACTTTATAGCTTCTATTTTACCTATTTAAGGGATAATTATTTTAAATTAAATTAAAGGCATTATTATAAAAGGCACTATTAGGCAATCCTTACCTATATTATCTTTATTATTTAGCTTATATTAAGTATTAATAATATATTTATTCTTAATATTTTCTTCCTAATTAGATAGTTCTTATTATTAGGGCTTCTTATTATAAAAGAGGCACTTTATAAATTAAGGGTTATTTTTATTAGTATTAATAGCCTACTATTTATCTTTATCCTTATAGAACCTCTTAAAGTGGTCCCTATAAATAGAAATTAGAAGCTTAAGGCCATTTTAGAGCTAAAGGTAATATACTTTATTGCCTAATTTGCAAATTATAATATATAGGCTAATCTATTAGGGCTTAAGCTTAGCCTCTTAAAATAAATCTCTAGTTTAGTAGGAATTATAGTAAAGTATAAGGTTACTTATTTAGATAGCTTACTTATATAAGAGCCTTAAATAATTCTAATTAGTATAAGCAGCTAGCTTCTAGTAATATTCTATAGCCTTCTACTTTATATCCTTTATATTCTTATTTAGCTGCATAATAATCTTTAGTTTTATTTTAATTATTTAATTATATATTTTTATTTTATTTTAATTAATAGTTTATTATATTAGGATATTTATTTTAAGTAGGAGGATAGGCTTTTATTTATAAATTAAATAAAATAGTAAGTAATTATAGGATATTTAAGGTATAGTGCAATTAGCTAGGAGGATATGGCTTAGGTTATTAGGCTATATGCTTAAGTATATAGGGTTCTATTTTGTAATAAACTTAGCGATTAATTAGTGCTTAGCTTTAATAATCCTATTTGCCTTTAGGTTATATGCTAATATTAAGATAACTTTTGCCCTTAAGGCCTATAAGGTGGGTTTAAAGTCTTATATTAATTCTAAGCTATTATCTACTATTATTACTAGAATTACTCCTTATCTAAAGATAATATTTTATATAAAGACCTTAATAATGCTTATATTTAATATAGGGATAGCTATAATCTCTACTTACCTTATTAGATTATAATAGGCTTTTAGTAGGTATTTATAGCCTTAGGCTTATAGGAGGTATTAAGTATTTATATAAACCTTAAATATTAATTATTTAGGTTATATTAATATAATATGCTTTTTAACCTTAATTATTAAGTATTCTTAATAGATTTTATAGATTTAAATATAAATAGCTATCTTAATCTATATACTTGCCTATTAATATCTCCTCTAAAGGATAGTAATAGTTAAATTATAGCCCTTATGGCCTAGATTAATATAATAGGATATAATTAATTAGTTCTTAATTATTAAATTAGATATTATTAAATGCAGGGGTCTATAGAATTTATTCTATTTATAGCTTTAGCGCTAAAGGAATCCTCCCTAGATAAAATATTAAATAGCTTCTCTTTTGATTTAGGTATATTTAATAGCTATTAAGCTAATAGGATATTATATAGTATAAAGAAACTCTTCTAATTGTAGCTATTTGCCTTTATATTTAGTAGCTAGATATTATATCTACTTAATATAATTAATTTTTAGGTCTTTAAGTTAGAGCTTATTATTAATTAGCCTTAAGTCTCTAAATATAATTAGGTATAAATATAAATTAATAAAATCCTTAATATTATTCTTTATCTTTTTATCTTTTTAATTAAATAGTCCTATTTATTTTTGCAATAATCTATTAATAATTAAGTTCTTAATGCCCTTAATATATTAAACTATAAAATTAAAGAGAAGAATATAACTTAACTATTAGATAATTAAGGCTCTAGGAATATTGCTAGTATGGCTATTAAGCTAATAGATAAGGACTTATAAGTTAGTCTTAAGGGTAAATAGTATATTATAAATTATCCCTTATAACCTTTTAATTGTATAGAGGATAGCTTAATACTCTCTCTTTATAGTATTATATTTATATTCTATATTATTCTATAGTCCTAATTTAAACTAAATTAAATATCTCTTCCTATTAATTATTTATATAAAAATGCATTTTTATCTATATAGGCTAGTATTAATTATTAGGATTACCTCCCTAGCTCTTAGACTATAGTCTAGTATAATTAATATAGGTATAGAGGTCACTTTATACTTTAATATTTTTAGTGCTTTTATTTAATTTAATCCTTAAGTAAATTTAATATCCTTTTTAAGGAGTATTATAAGGGGTCTTATAATTAATATAAAGCCTATAATCTAGTAATAATAATACCTAATAATACCTAAAAATAAATAGACTTTTATAATAGAGTTATAATCTTCTTACTTTATAATCTTAATAATCTTAGATTTCTTTAGGGCTTAGCTATTAGTACTATATAAATAGCTTATTATTATAGCTAACCTTTAATAAAACTAAGATTTTAGGATTAATATTATGCATTTAGATAGTTCTATATTAAGGAGGGTCTTATTAAGGTTAATTAGATACTCTAGGATATACTATCTAATACCAGGCTAGGCTAGCTTGTCTTTATATATAGTCTTAGGTCCCTTAATAATAATATTATTTAGGAAAGTATAGTAGATATTTAGGAGGAGATTAAATAGGATTTAAATAATAATCCTTAAGAATTAAGTAATAGAGTTAGTAGCTTTTTATAATAAGGTGCATATTTATAGGAGTCTAATAGGTATTTAAAAAATTATTAAATTCTTACTTTTCTTATTTAATAATACCTAATTATATTTAGAAAAGAAATTAAAAAGTAAAAATATTTTATATATTACTATATCTATTAAGAATTTATCTGCACTTAAGGGCATAAAGCTATTATATATTATATACTTATTAATGCAAATAGCTAAATTAATTAAATAAATCTTACTATCCTTTTTAGTAATTAATATAAATAGGTTTTAATAGGCCCTATAGCCCTCCTTAAGTATCCCTCTCTTTATATAAACCTTTAGGAGCTTTATTACCTTTTGCTTAAGGCTAGGCAGGATAGGGATAATCCCTAATTATTAAGCTAAATAGAAAATAACTTTTAGAACTTATAGTAGCGTAATAATAGGGTTAAGCTGCCTATATTTATTAAAATCCTAGGCTAGGGCAGCTTTCTGATTTTAGAGGATCTAAAGGTAGATATTTTACTTTTTAGGGTTAAGGTCCTTTTTTATTTAATTAAGTAGTTTCTTATATTAGTTAAGTATAAATTATATTCTTTCCTTTATTATTAAGAATTTTAAGGTAATAATATTATTATATAATGCATTTTATTCTAGCTTTCCCTTTATATTTTTCTACTTTTTCTCCTTTTAGTAAGGGTCTCCTTTTAATATTAAACTATTTAAGGGTTAATTATTAATAGGGTAGATCTTAATGCCCTTCTGCTTAAAGAGAGTATTTATGCTTATATAGGGGGCAGCATAAAGGTAGTAGTCCTCCTCTTTCTTCTTCTTCTTCTTCCTCTTCCTCCTTTTTAGTTTAATATCCTATTTTATTTTCTTAAATTTAATATAGACTATTATTATGCCCTTTATTTATTCCTTTTATAATTTCTTAATAATTAATTAGATAATAGATTTTAAATCCCCTTAAGATAGGTATTAAATTAATTTTAGATTATTATCTCCTTTTAAGGGGAAGTTGCTTAATAGGTCCCTTAGAAGGAGGCTTATAGTCTATATTTAGATATTATCCTTGCGCTTTTCTAAGCGCAAGACTTCCTATTTAATTAACCCTAAACCTAGAGTTATAAGGTAAATATTATTTAGATTTATCTTAATTATTATTTAATTAGGGATAATAAAGTAATTAAATAAAAGCTTAGTAGCTTAAATAAAAGGCATACCTAGAATAAATAAGACTATAATTATCTCTAGAGGGGCAATAAATATTTAGATTAGGATATAAGTATTACTAAAATATAGGATAGTATTATAAAATCTAATTATCTTAATCTTTCCTCTAGAGTAGGATATAGTGGAAATTTAATAAGGGGTGATTATTAAGTGGCATTTTTCTATTAGGTTATTTATAATTAGATTGCCCTTTAACCCAGAATTAATAAGGGCCTTAATTATTCTTCTATTATAATGCTAAAGGCAGACTACTACCTTTAGGGTATTTTATATATATATTAGGACTTAGGACTTATTAATAAGTGAGATAGGGCATATAATAATCTTTAATTAATTAAATAGTTCCTAAAAGAGTATAAATTATAAGTAGGCAGTAAAGTTAATAATATTCTACTATTTATTTCTATTAATATAAAGGTACTATTTAAATAGTAAATTATTAGGTATTAATAAGGTGCTAATACTATTTAGGTCCTTAAGAAATATTATATAGTTAATATTGCACTCTTTTATTATTAAATTATAATAGAATATAATATTAGGAATCTCCTTAATAATTATAAAGTAAATAATTAAAATATATTATTATTTTCTAGATTCTATTTTAATAATTAGCTTTTCTTATTTAATATATTTAATATTATTAATATTTATTATAATAATATTAAAGTCCTTTACTATAAGTTTAATAATTTTAAATATTAATAAAAAAGTATTATATATTAGTATTAAGATCTTCTTATTATAAATCTTATTTAAGACCCTCTAATTAGCTTTATTATAGGTTAAGTTATTAGTATAAAGGTTCTTAAGTTATAATGCCCTTTTAACCTTTTTTTAATTAGCTATTTTATATTAATTTATAATATAGGGAATAGGAGGGGCATTATCTTTTGCAATAATTATCCTTACTATTATTTTAATTAAAAAGGATTGGATTTAGAATTTATTATCTTTTAAGTTAGATATATTATAAATAAAAATAGGGTTTATTCTTAATAGGGGTCCTATAGGTTTAATAGAATTTAGCTTTAGTAAAGGTCCTATAGATTTAATAGCTATATTAGATATATTAATTAAATAGTTGCTTATAGGATCTAGGATATATTAAGTAAATTAATTAAGGCATTTTTATTTAAATAGGGTTAGACCCTATTTATATTCTGGCTAGATAGAGCTTTTAATATTATTAATTTAAGCTTAATACTTTAGGTTAGGCAAGAGATCTAGCTAATAAATTAGGAGTCTCCTAATATATAATTAGAGGGCTAGGGAAGTATAATATATAATTAAGCGTAAAGGAATTAAGGATTTGCATTTAATATTTATAAAGTAGGCACCTATAGAAGAGTTATATTTAATATATCCCTTTTAGTAGTTATTATTATATAGTTTATATTAGTTAGGGAAGTGGCTAATACTTTAGTAGTACTAATATAGCCTCTTTATATTAGATTAATATAGGTTTTAGGTTTAGATAGTATAAACCTCTATAATAGGCTTATTATTTAAGTAATTAAATGGATTTAGAGTTAAATATAAGTTCTTTATATTCTCAAGGCCTTAGGTATAGAGTTTCTATTTCTTTTCTTAAGTTATTATTTATTCTCTCTTATTTTTGCAATTAATAATTAAAGTAAATTAGATTTTAAGGTTATTTATTTTAGCTATTAATAGGTTAATAGCTTCTTTTATAGGGTTAATAGGTTTTATAGGCTAGGGCAATATTAGGCCCTAAGGTAGGAATTATAGTATAGGGGGAGGTCTTAGGATTATATTATAGTGTTTTAACTATTAGTATTAATTCTAGAGAGGGGCTAAGTAGTCTCTAGGGTTATTAATATATAATTCTATTATAGATCCTTGGTATTAGATAGCTAGCTTAATCTTAATATAGTTTAAGATTAGCTTAAAAAGCTCCTTATATAGCTTTTAGCCTAATTAATTAGGGGTTATATAGTGCTAGTAATAAAGTGTAGTAATAATAGAGTTTAGGATTACTTTATAGAAGGCTTGCCTGGCCTTATAGCTACTATTTATTTTTTTAGTAATTTAGGAAATAAGATAATAGTGCTATAATATTTATATTTAAAATACTTTAAGGTTATTACTTAGTAGGCTATATTAGTTTATTCTATTTAGCTTAAGTATAGCTAATTTTAATTAATTAGGATTATTATTCTTAAAAGTAGCTTTTAGGCACTTTTTAGCTTTATTTTAAATATAGTTTTTAAGTATATACTTTATATATTCTTTAATATATAGCTTAAAGTAATATAATTAAAAATATTTAGGCTATTTAATCTTATTATACCCTTAATCTTTAATAATAAGTTTAAGTTAAGTAAGATAATTTATAATATTTTAATTATTAAATTAAGCTAAAGGGATATTAAGGCATTAAATAGCTTTAGTACTTAAGGTATTCTTAATTACTATTATAAGTTTATTAATAGTAATCTTATTAAGTATAATTTAGGTAGGGGGTATTATTATATTAAGGCCTATTTAGGAGCTTTCTGAAGATTTAAAGGCTATATTTAAGTAGCTATAGGCTAGGCTTAAGGTAATAGTAAATTATAATATAGGAGCAGGATATATAGATACCTTTAGGGTTATAGGGTAGGAGGAGGGTCTAATAAATATTCTTTTAATTTATTTAAATGCTAATTGCTAGGGCTTAAATATTAATTAATAGCCTTAATTGCAATTAATTAGATAATTATTAAGTTATTTTTCTATAAGGGGTTAGGCTAAGTATTATAAGGGCATTAATCTTAAGGGTGGTTTCTTAAGAATACTTTTAGGCTAGAGGCCTAAATCCTTAGGACTAGGCAGTATAGTAGCTATAGTGCTCTTAAGTAGTATGCTTAAGTCCTTAATCTTTATTACTATAAAGGATAGTATACTTTTAAGCTATATGCTTAAGTCCTTAGTCCTAATTAAATTAAGGGATTGCTCTAATTATTTATAGGTAAGTAAGGATCTTAGGGTTAAATTTAATAATTAATTAGATAGAACTATTAATATAGTTTAGGTTATAAGTTAAGGTAATGCAATAAATAGTTTAGGTATTAATAAAGGGTTATTATTATATTAATTCTTCCTTTTATATATATTAATCTTCTTATTATTATAGCTAGTTGCTTTTTTTAAATATATAAATTATATAGATATTATTTATAGGCCTATCTTAATTGCTTTTTTAGAAATATTATAATTTATTATTATATCTCTTATTTCCTAATTAATTATTATTAATTAGGGGTTTAGGGCTAAAGTGTTTGCCTATTTAAAAGTAAGGTTTAAAGCTAATAATTTAATTATTTTAGCTAGTATTAGTACTTCTAAATAGTCTATAAGAATAATAACTAATTAATTAATTATTAAAGGGGTTTTTAGTGCAATAAGCATTAATTTAGACCTTTAGTCTTTTAGTAATAATTACTATTTATTATAATTTATAAATAAAATTAAATCCTTTATTATTAATAGCGCTATTATAAATAAACCTAAAATAATATTAAATTAAATAATCTTTAATAAATTAAAGCTAAATTTTATTTATTTTTATTAATTATTTAATTAATTAGATTTAATAATTAATATTATATTAATTAGAGGTTATTAGGTAAGAGTGGGAGTTTTTTAGGGTCTTTTAAGGTTACCTATAGAATAATCTCTATTACTATTTTTATTACTCTTACTTCTTATTCTCTCTTTATATTTAGGTTTTCTAATAATAGCTTAAAAATATTATTACCTTTCTAATTAATTAGTTTTAATTATAAAGGCAGTTTATTTTCTTAATATAATCTCTAAATTTAATAGGGAAAATAATATAACTATATAATATTATAACCTATAAGATAGTATATAGGGTAGGTAGTGGAGGGAGGGAGCGAGATTGGAGGAAAAGAGGGTTTTCTGCAGGAAAATACTAAAATAGATATAATTAGGGCTTGCAGCTAATAGGGATAAAATAGAACCAAGTGATCAACTAATAAGAGATAATAATAATACTTTAAATAAGATAAATAAATTTTAATTCTTTAGGGGGGAAATGCATACTGAGGAAGTCCTCCTCCCAGTAGGGAAATCCTTCCCCCTTTATGCTGAAGCTGGCTAACTGCAGCTAGGCATATAGACCAGCTAAAAATCCATCAGCTAATAAAAATCCTCTAGGCCCCACAATTGTTCATTTCCGCTAATCGTCATTTTCCACTGCCACACTATATATTAGAGGTTAGTATTTATATCTCCCCTCCCTATATTAGAGGTTAGTAGTTATATCTCCCCTCCTTATATTAGAGGTTAGCAGTTATATCTCTCTTCTATATATTAGAGGTTAGCTTTTATATCTCCCCTCCTTGCGTTAGAGGTTAGCCATTATATCTCTCTTCCATATATTAGAGGTTAGCGGTTATATCTCTCTTTTATATATTAGAGGTTAGCGGTTATATCTCCCCTCCTTACGTTAGAGGTTAGCCGTTATATCTCTCTTCCATATATTAGAGGTTAGCGGTTATATCCCCCCTCCTTACGT
>WMHX01000119.1:0-11859 GCA_013420875.1 Thelonectria rubi
ATATTAATATTATAAATAAAATTAATAATTTTATTATTATTATTAGTTTTTTATATATTAAATACCCTATTTACCTTAGAAATTACTAGAAAATGCTAAAATTCTATAGTTATAATTCCTAAAGGTATTTTAAAAGGTTTTTCTGAAATATTATTAATTATATAGGCTCTTACCTTATAACCTTTTATATTTAGATCTATAAGATCTAAGATTTCTAAGGTTTTAGAGCTATTTAAAGAGAAAGAAAAATCTTTTTCTTTTATCTTAGAGTCTTAAGAGCTAATTAGATTATTAAGCAGGGATTTATTAGCTAATAATAGATTCTCCTATTTTTTCTCTCTTTAGACTATAGCCTTATTAAGCTTAAACCTTTTCTTAGAGATCTTATTTTCCTCCTTTAAAGCTTTATAGTTTTTTATAAAGCTTTTAGGAGCTTTATAAGGATATAACTAATAGTAATCTTTAGAAATATAACCTAGTTTTTTGCAATTAGTGCATTTAAGACCTATTTTTTTAGTTTTTTAGGGTTTTTTGCCTTTTATAAGGTTTATTCCCTCTAATTAGTTCTAGATTCTTCTGGATTTATCCAGTAAGGAAGAGAATAGGGATTCTAAAGTATAGGCATTTAAATTATTTCTTAAAGCTTAAGAAATATTAATTATATAATTAGAAAAGCTTTTATTTAGACTATATAAAATTTAGGCTATAATAATTTTTTTAGAGATTTAAATATCCCTAAAAGTTAATTTATTAGAAAGTTCCTTAATTTTATTAAAATATTCTTTTATAAATTAATTATTTAAATAAATATTAAAAAATTCCTTTATAAGGAGAAATTTATTAATAAAACTAGAGGAATTATAAAGGTTTTTTAGGGCATTTTAAGTAAGTTTAGTATCTTTTATATACTTAATTTATAATAAGGGTCTATCCTTTAATAGGAGGTTTATATTAGTTAAGGCCTTTTAAGTCTTAATATATCCCTTAGTATATAGAGTATTTAGAAGTTTTTCCTTAATTAAAAAAGCCTTAATTTTAATAGCTTAAGTAATATAATTTTTATTACTTTTAAGTTTAATAATTTAAATTTTATTATTAAAACCTATTTTATATAAATTAATTAATTATTCCCTTTAAAATTAAAGATTTAATATTTTAATTAGAAAATTTAAATATAAATTCTCTAATTTAAGAGGTATAAAGAAGTATACTAAAAGTTTAATATATAAATTAAATAGCTAAGAATTATAGTTTTTTAATAATATAAAAATTAATTAAAATAATTAAAATTTAAAGAAATTAAAATATTTAAGGCTAAATTTAAATAATTTAAAATATAAAAAGGAATTATTAATAATAAAATTAATAGATTAAATTATAAAGTATATTATTTAATAGGTTTTATTAAATAGGTAAAGAAGGTATTTTAGGCAGTTTAGATTAATTATAATTTAATAGTAAAGAAATTAAATAAAAGTTAAAAGAGTAAAGAGAAATATAGTAAAAATAGAGGAAAATTAAAAAAATTAAATTTTTAGGGGAAGGGGCTAATAAAAATTAGTAAAAGTAATATAAAAATACTCCTTAAAAGCTCTTAAATATAAAATCTGGGCTTATAACCTAAGAAGGTATAAAGAATAGTAAAAGGTAATAGAGAGAAGCTTTAAAGGAAGTTTAAGAGATAAAATAAAAAGATAGAAAGATTCTAATTAAATATTAAGAATTAATAAATAAAGGTAATTATAATAATATAAAGATTATTTTAATTAATTAAGAGAAGATATATAAAATTAATAATAAATATTCTAAATAAAAAGGGAAAAACCCTTATTATTTATAGATAATTTCTTAATTATTATTAATTTATATATAATAATATATATATTAAATAAAAGGTATATTAATAATAATTATAATAATATAAAGAATTCCTATTATAAACTAATAAGGAATATATAATCTGCATTTAGAATATATAATACCTTAAAATATATTTAATATAAAATTTTTAATATATTTAGAAATAGAAGGTGCTAATTGCTTAATTAAGCAGTAATAGCTATAATAGGAAGGTGGGGCCCTAATAAGAGAATAGTGCAGTATAGTATTTCTAATATAGTATCTGGCTATTAGACCTATTTGCTTATTCTAGCGATATATTGCCTAATTAGGTAAGTATATAATATTCTCTTAATATCCTTTAATTAATAAGATATAAAACCTATAAAATATATTATTATAATCTTTAGATTTTTGCGGTTTTAATAATTAGGTTTATTATCTTATTAGATAAATATTAGAGGAGTTATTTGCAAAAGAACTTTTATTATTTTATATAAAGGGCTTTTATAAATATTAGGGAGGCAAAAGAAAGAATTAAGAATAATAAAATAGCAATATTTCTATAGGGATATATATAGGTCTAATAGAAATTAAAGCAATTTAATAAGACTTCTTATAGATTATTTATTAAGATTATAATAAGAAAGAGCATATTAAATATAAATATTAAGATTTTAATAAAACTAATAAAAAGTTTAAACCTATACTTATTAAATAAGCCCTTAAGGCTATTATATATAAATAAAGAAGACCTTACTTAATAATTAAAATAATAATTAAAAATAAAATTAAATATAAATCATTTTATTAAATAATATATTATAATAATACCTACCTACTTTATATATAAATATAATAAGGATAATAGCTATTATTTTAATAAGCCTTAAAGTAATAATAGATATATAATTATAATAGTATAATAAGGATATAATAAAATAAGAACCCCTAAAAGATTAGTCTAATTAAATAGCTAAGCACTTTATAAAGACTATAATAAAGCTTAATTAAATAACTATTTTATATTCTAATAGATCTATACTTAATAAGCTATCTAAAAAGATATTATTAAATACCTTATTTAAAGACCTATCCCTAAAAGACTCTTTACTATTATTAAACTAAGCAGTAAGATACTTATTATAATTAGGATAGGGGCTATAAGCCTAATAAATAGTAACCTAATTTATAATAAGAAATAATAGCATTATATTAAGGCTTATAGCTATTTAATATAGCCTTAATTAAATAATTATATTTAAGATTAAATAAAAAGAATAAACCTTAGCCCTATAAATAATAAACTTATTAAATTTATAAAGAAATAATAAGGAATATTAAAAATTAATAATATTAAACTATTCTTAATTAAATAAAATTATAAATAAGCTAAAGAGCTAGAACTAATAGTTTAATATTAATATATCTTTTTAGAAGAAATTAAAAATATTTAGGAAGATAATATAATAGATAATAAAGCACTTTTAGACTTTAATTTATATAATAGTAATACCTCTTAGAACCTAATCTATTAGGCAATATAGAAAGGATAGGACTTTAATGCAGAAGATTTTTATATATATAGAATTATATAAGAAGAAGTATATTATAAGGAAGCACTTATATTACACTTTAATAATATACCTATCCTTTTAATAATATATTTAGATTATTGCACTATTTTATAGATTTTATATTTTAATTATAATTATATAATGCATTTTATTAATAAAATTATAAATAATTACTACTTAAAATACTTAAAAAGCTATACTTTAAAATAATAATATTATATTAATAACCTAATAACCTAATAGAATATCTAGAGATTATAATACTTAAAGGTTAATATCCTTATATAATATAATAAACTATTCCCCTAGAAATATATAAATAGTATAAATAATATATATAATTATAGATTTCTAGAATATAAATAATATAAATAAGAAAAGATTGCTAATTAATATTAATAAAGTATTTAATAATTTAAATAATTATAAATAATCTGCCTTTTATAAATAGTAAAAGCTATAAAGATTATAAAGTAGCTATAATAAGCTAATAAACAAATAAAAAATAATAAATATTACTTATAAAAGAGCTATAGGACTAGTAAGAGCTAGAGGAAGTTATAAAACCTTTATAAAGAGCTTTAAATATAATATAGAGCCTAAATATATTAAAATAATAAATAATATTATAAATATAAATTAAGGGTAAATAGTTTATTATTTAAATAGATAATAAAGCTAAAATAAATATTATTAACCCCTAAATTATTAATTATTTTTAGCTATTATAAAAAGATAAAAATAAATTATATTTAATTTATAATATTAAAGGAAATTAATTTTAATATAAAAATAGATTAATTACCTATAAGATTAATTACTTTAAGGTATTTATTAAAAGATAAAATTAAAGTATTTATTTTAATATTATATTTCTTTATATATATAATTTAATCTTAAGTTATTTATAGCTATATTATTATAATCCCTTTATTAGTTAGTATATTAGCTAAATATAAGCCTTTTAAGGTAATATAATTAGTAATACTAATTATGATTTATTATATAATATAAGATTTTAATTTTCTCCTAAAGAGGATAGAGAAGATAGATAGAGCTAATATAAAGATACTTTCTAGTTTATAAAGGAACTAATACCTCTAAAGGGAATTAAATATTAATATAAAAAGGGCTAAATATAATAAATATAATAAATAATTGCACTTTTTAAATAATAATTTATATATATAAATAATAACCTTAAGTAAAAAGCATTTAATAATAATAATAAACTATAAAATATATTAATATAATATTAAATCTATAAAAAACTATTTACTAAAAAAATAGAAATAGGTTTATTATTATATATAAATTAGGACTATAAAATATAATTTAAGAATAAAACCTTAATTAAATTCTATAAGATTTATAACCTTAATAAAATATAATTATATAAGCTTAAGATTTATTTTAAAGATATATTAAGAAAAAGATATATTAAAATATTAAAATTATTTATAGGCTATTTAATTATATTTATTCCTAAAAAGAATAATAAATTCTAGCTTATTATAAACTATTATATACTTAATAATATAATAATTAAGGATTAAATACTATTACTTTTAATTAGTAAATTAAAAAATTAATTCTATAAGATAAAATACTTTATTGCGCTTAATTTAAAAGGAATTTATAATTTAATCTATATTAAGAAAGGATATAAATAGATAATTACCTTTAGAATAAAATATAGACTTTTTAAATACCTTATTATACCTTTTAGACTTATTAATATATTAATTATATTTTAATAAATAATTAATAATATATTATATAAATACCTTAATATATTTATAATATATTACCTTAATAATAGCTTTATTTTCTTTAAGATAGAATAAAAATATATAAAATATATTTATATAATATTGCAAGCCCTTTAAAATATAAATTTATTAATTAAATTAAAAAAAATCATTTTTATACCTTAAAAATAGAATTTTTAGAATATATTATCTCTTATAATAAGATTAAAATAGACCTAAAGAAGATTTAAGCAGTTAAGAACTAGCTAATATTAATTACTATTAAGGAAGTATAAATATTTTTTAGATTTATTAATTATTATTAATAATTTCTTAAGAATTTTAATAAAATTATTATATTATTTTTAGAATATATATATAAGAATTAAAAGTTTTTTTAATTATTTAATATTTAGAAAGCCTTTAAATATATTAAGGACCTTATTCTTAATAAATTAATATTTAAAATATTTAATTCTAAATAATTTATTAAACTTAAAATAAATATTTTAGATTTTACTTTTAATATTTAAATTAAATAATATAATAATAAAAAATTCTTATACTTTATTATATTTTATTTTTATAAAATGCATAAAATAGAATTTAATTACTTAATCTATAATAAAGAGTTCCTAGCTATTATTAATACCTTTAAGGAATTTTAATATTACCTCTTAGAAAGTTATTATTAAGTTATAATCTATATAAACTATAAGAATATCTTATATTTTATTATAATTTAAGAATTAAATAAATAATAATTTAAATATATTAAATACTTTTTTAAATTTAATTATATTATTAAAAATAAAAAAGGCTTTAAGAATAAATAAACTAATACTATTAATTAAAGAATTAATTTTAATATTAAAAAAGTAAAAATTAAAAAATAATTCCTATACCTTATTCCTAAAAGGCATTTTAAATAGAAATATATTATAATTACCTAAAAGCAATTACCTATATATTTATAACTAGATAAGAATAAATAAATTATTATAGCTATTTAGACTTATAAAATAAATTAAAATATAAAATACTTATTCCTAATATAATTAGATTAAGATAGAAAATATAATTATTAAGTAGAATAAATAAATTTATTATTATAATAAATCCTAAAATATAATTAAAAATAACCTAAATTTAAGAATATTAATAAATAATATATACTAAAGGAGCTATATAAATAATTTATATATAAGATCTATAAATACCTATTTTATAAATATTAAAAAATTAATAAAACTCTTAAATAAATTAAAATAATATTTATTTTTCCTAAAATTAAATAAATAATTAAAAGGATTCTTAAATAATACTTTATTTATAAAAAAATTAAAGCATAATACTATAAGCTATATAAATATTTTTAACCCTAATTAATCTTAAAATAATTATAAGATTTAATTATTATAGACTTTATTATAAAATTACCTTTATTATTATACCTTATAATAAATATAGCTTATAATAATATTCTAATTATTATTAATAAACTTATTAAATTTTCCTATTTTATTTTATATTAAGAAATAACTAATATAAAAGAATCTTTCTATATTTTTTTATAAAATATTATTAATATATATAAACTACTATTTAAGATTATCTTAAATAGAGAATTACCCTTTTTCTTAAAATTCTAATAATACCTTATAATAAGGATTAAATTAAACTATAAATTAAGCACTATATAAAGACCTTAAATTAATAAATAAATAAAGCAAATAAACTAAATTATTAAAACATACTTTTATTATTATATTAACTATCTTTAAGATAATTAAATTAAGAAGCTACTTACTATATAATTAGCTTATAATATTATAACTAATAAAAGTATAAAAATCATACTTAATTATATAAACTTTAGATTTACCCCTAATACCTATAAAGAATTATAAAATAAACTTATTATATTAATAGCTATATTTATATTAAATTAGCTTAAGAATTTATATAAAGAGCTATATACTAAACTTTCTTTTATATAAAACTAATATAAATAATATTATAATTAAAAGAAATTAAAGGGATTAACCTTCTTAAAGGGAGATATAATACTCCTTATAATAAAGAATATTAATATAAAGTAATCTAATAAAAAGCTTAATTTTAAGTATATTAGCCTTTATAAAATCCTTAAAAAAATCTCAAAAAATAACTATAAATTAAACCTATCTCTAAAAATTAAGATCTATTTAATCTTTTATATTTTATTATTTAAATTAATAAAAAGCACTATTATAGTTAAAATTAATAAAAATTAAAATATTAAAATTAAAGCCCTTAAGAAATATAAAATAAAAGCAATCCTTAATATAAAAAAAAAATTTAACTTTATTAAATATTTAATTAAATAAAAGGAATATAAAAATAATAAAAATATATAAGAACTATTAAAATACCTTATTTATATATAGTACTTCTTAAAAAATTTCTATTAAAAATAATAAAATTAATAATAAAAAAATTAAAACCTTTTAAGGAACTCTAATTAATAATACTTATAGTACTTAAGGACTATATAACCTTAATAAATTACTATTTAGCTAAAAGGGCCTGCTCCTAGAAATAAATATTATCCTCTTTATTTAATTTAATTATTCCTTAAGTAAATAAAATACTACTCTAAAACTTTAATAATTCCTATTATTTATATAAATAATTTAATTTAAATAGAACTTTTTATAACTCTATTTCTACCTTTTTAATATTAAATTTTACCTTTTTCTATGAAATAATATTTTATAAAATTAGGAAAGATTATAAAAATAAAGAAAAATTAAATAAAAATAATTTATAAATAGCCTTAATATTATTATTATTATAAAAATAATTATATTTAATATATACCCTATAATAAGATAACTTTTTAATTATTTAGTATATTTATTTATTTTTAAAATAATATAAATAAAATATAATATTAATACCTTTAGAATTAATATATATAATAAGATTAAAATGCTTAAATTTAAATTTAAAAATATAATTTAATATAATAATTAATAAAGCATAATATAAAATAATTAAAAAAAAAAATTTAATTAATTATAAAGGAATTAAATAAAATTAACTTTTAAGGCCTTAAGAATAAGATTAATAAAGGGGAGATATTATATTATAGCTTATATTAGGACTAATATATATTATATACCTCTATTTATATTTTTTATTAATTATAAAAAGTTTACCTTAATTTACTTTATAAACCTAAATAAATTAAAAAGTAGAATTTATATTAGATTACTTAATAACCCCTAATGAACCTTAATATTATAGATACTATTTAAGATATTTATTACTAATAAATAGGAGGAAGCCTTTAAACTACCTTAGCTTTTAATATAATTACTTTATGCTAATTACCTAAAAGACCTATAATTACTTACCCTTAATTGCCTTTAGTACTCCTAGTAATTAACTATTAAGCAATATAATATTTAACCACCCCTTTATATTGCTGAGTATAATGCCCTAGCCTCTCCGCTAATAATACCATAGAATGATCTCCGATCCTCTGCGCTAGACATTGGGAATTAACCTAGACCGTTATATAAAAGGAATAAATTAAACTTATAGAAGGCCTTATTTCTAGAAGATATAAAACTTTTAGACTTATTTAATATAAACTTTTATAAAAAGTAATTATTAAATTTAATTAAGCACTTAATAGTCTTATTAATCTAGCTTAATAATAATAATAATTGAAAACATATAAGGAAATAGAGAAAGTAATAGTAGGAAATATTAAAAAAAGCTAAAAAGATAGGATAAAAGAAGAGAAAGAATCTAATTAAATATTTAGAAGTAAGGGTTTAAAAGAATTATAATAGTATTAAATTTAAAGTAATTAGATTAGTAAAAGGAATTATAATAAATATTCTAAAATCTAGAATAAAGGAAGGGGAAAGCCCTTTTTTTATAAATAATTTCTTAATTATAATTAGTTTATATTTATTAATATATATACTAAATAAAAGCCCTTTAAATAATAATTATAATAATATAAAATATTTTAAATTTAATTTAATAATAGCTATAATAAGTATATTAATAATATATATAATTATAAATATATTTAATGTATAATTATAAATTATATTTAATATATAATTATAAATTATATTTAATATATAATCTTTAATACTTTTTAAAATAAAAAGTATTAATTTTTATATGAAATAAAACTTATTATAATAAATAAATAAGGTACTAATAAGAATATAATATAATATAGTATTCTTAATATAATATATAATAATTAATCTATTTACTTATTTAAGCTTAAGACTTTTTAATTAGATAATTATAAATCTTTTTTATATTATATTTATTTTATTAGAATATAAAAACTATAAAATATATTATTATAATCCTTATATTTTTATAGATTTAATAGTTTAGTTTATATTCTTATTAGCTAAATATTAGAAGAGTTATATAGAGAAGAATATTTATTTATTTATTATTAAGGGCTTTTATAATAATAATAAATAAAGGAGGAGAAAATCCTATTATAATTAAGATTTAATTATATAAAAAACAGTTAAAATAGTTAATAGAATTATATAGTAAGAAAGAGAGACTATATTTTTAATAGGTTATTAAATAGATAAATAATATATATATTTAGCTTATAATATAATATATAGTAATAGTGATCTAAATAGTAATTTAAATAATAAGTTTATATTTTATAATATATTTTATAAAGAATAATCTCTATTAAGCCTTATAATATAATAAAGACTTAATTACTTAAAGCAATTAAAATAAGCTTAAATATAATAAGAAAAAGACTAAATATTAAAAATAAAAAATACTTTAAAAATCATTTAAATAATAAGATTTAATATATAATTAATATATTATATAAAAATATTTCCTTTTATAATACTTAAATATAAAATCCTAATTTATATGTATATATATATATATTATTCTTCTTCTTTTCTTTTTCCCTTTTCTTTTATTTTATTATATTTAAAAAGGAAATTAAATTAAATTAGTACTTTTTAATTTAATAAATAATAATAATTTACTACTTAAATTAAATATAATAAGTTAATTTTATAAGATTAACTATATATATATTTATAAGCCTTAATAACTTAATATATTCTTGATTAAAACTCTATTTAAAGTAAATATATTACCTTAATAATATTTACATATAAAATCCTAATTTATATATATAAATATATATATAGGCCTAATATATTAATAATTTAAGAATTAAAAATCAAATTAAGAAAACTAAATATTTTATTAAGAAAATTAATTAAATAAAATAAATTAAAGTTATAAGAGGCTTAATTTCTAAAAGATATAATACTTTTAAATTTATTTAATATAAACCCTTATAAGAAGTGGCTATTATAATTAATTAGGCACTTAATAGTTTTATTAATTTAACTTAATAATAATAATAATAAATAAAGCAGGAGAAAATCATATAATTAAGGTTTAATTATATAAGAAAGGGTTAAATAATTAATAAAATTAGTAAGAAGAAGAGATTATAATTTTAATAAATTATAAAATAGATAAATAATATATATATCTAGCTTATAATATAATATATAATAATAATAATATAAATAGTAATTTAAATAATAATAATAATATTATATAATAAGAAAAAGAAATTATATTTTATAATAAATTATTAAATATATAAATAATATATATTTTTATTTATAATATAATATTTATAATAATAATAATAATAATAATAATATTATCTTAATTTTACTTATATAACTAGATATAGGGATTTAAAGCATTTAATAAAATCTTAATATAATAAATAATAATTACTCTTTATTAAATAGGAAAATGAATTAGGCTAGATTAAGGAAAATTTTAAATAAATATAAACCCTTATCTTAATATTACTTTAAAAACCTTATCTAAGTATTCTAATAAACTTAAATTAATACTAACTAATCTACCCCCTTATTAGCCCGCCTGCTTATTAATCCATTCTATTACTTCTCACGCTTCTATCCTATCTCTCGCTTAAAGGCTCCTCTAAATTAAATATAAATTAGCCTACTATAATCTTAATAGCAAATTTAATAATAATATATATATAGTATTAGGCATATAATTATATGCTTTATTATATACCTTAGGTCTCTAAACTGGTATATATAAACTAAGGTTATAGCTGCCCTTTCTAACTAGGCCCGCTAGATACCTTAATAGCATTAGCATTCCATTTTTACTAGCCTATAGGGGTTAGGGGTTTAATTCTCTTAGTGACTAGTTTTTGCGGCTATAGGCTATAGTAAGTATTGCATTAATATTGAAAAGGTATGAAGAATAGTGAAAGGTAATGGAGGGAAGCTTTAAAGGAAGTTTAAGAGATAAGATGAAAAGATAGAAAGATTCTAATTAGATATTAAGAATTAGCAAATAGAGATAATTATAATAGTATAAAGATTATCTTAATTAATTAAGAGAAGATATATTAAATTAATAATAAATATTCTAAATAGAGAGGGAAAAACCCTTATTATTTATAGATAATTTTTTAATTATTATTAATCTATATATAATAAAATATATATTAAATAAAAGGTATATTAATAATAATTATAATAATATAAGGAATTTTAATTATAGATTAATAAGGAATATATAATCTATATTTAGAATATATAATGCCTTAAAGT
>WMHX01000120.1:0-83078 GCA_013420875.1 Thelonectria rubi
CTTATATTATTATAATTATTATTAATATACCTTTTATTTAGTATATATACTATTATATATAGACTAATAATAATTAAAAAATTATCTATAAATAATAAGGGTTTTTCCCTCTCTATCTAGAATAATTTATTATTAATTTAATATATTATCTCTTAATTAATTAAGATAATCTTTATACCTTTATAACTACCTCTATTTACTAATTCTTAATATCTAATTAGAATCTTTCTATCTTTTCATCTTGTCTCTCAAACTTCCTTTAAAGCTTCCCTCTATTACCTTTCACTATTCTTTATACCTTTTCAATTCTAAAAGATATATTATTTAAAAGGAAGTACCCCCTTTTAATAGTTCTTAAGAATTAAAATTATTTATAATTAAATAGCTTAATATTTATAGCTTTTATAGTCTATATATATTAATAAAGCTTATTAATTACTTATTAAGCCTTTATTGCCCTTTCTATAAGTAAAGACCCTAATAGTCTAAGAAGAGCTATTACTCTATAAAGGTATTACTATTATAAAAAGCATTAATTTATATTAATAGAAAATTAATACTTTAATATATATAATAATTATAATCTAGTTTAATATTACCTTTATTATAAGCTAATTAATTTAATTTAATTAAAACCCTAAATTATAATATTATTAAATAGCTAATTAAGCCCTATAATATTTATTTAAGACTTAAGGCTATTCTTTAAGCTATAATATAGTATTAAGCAGCCTTAATAATAGCCTCTAAGTAGCTTTAAATACTAGCTTTATTAATAACTTATTAGACTATTATAGCTTATAGGCTTTTATAATAAGTCTATTTAAAGGGATTATTTTTTAATAAATAATAAAATAAAATATAATAATAATCTTAATAATAAAAATAGAATTATTAGCTTTCTTATAAATAATAAAAAAAGCTCTTTTTATAAGCTAGTTTATAACTACCCTATAAATTAACCTATTATTATTAATTACTTATTAATAATATATTAAGCTTTTATAAATAATAATTTAATATAATAATATATAAATAATATAGCTAATAAAGGAAGAGCTTATATAGCTATAAATAAAACTAAAATATATAAATATATATAATTACTAATTGCAATAAGAGATTATTAGGGGGCAAATTAAGGTTATTTATATACTATTAATTAAATTACTTATTAATAGCTTTATAAAGAGCCTAATTAGAGAGCCTTTTAAATGCTTTATATAGCAGCTAAGGCTTACTAACCTTTTAATAAGGTTAGTGCAAACTAGGAAAGAGGAATTAAAATAGGAGGAAATAATAGCTATAATATAGGTCAGCTAGGCAATAAGGCTATTAAGCTAAAGGGGCGTATTGAATTAGGTTATATATATAGCCTTATGCATAGAAGGTTATATAATTAATAGACCTGCAGCCTGGTTATATAGTGGGCTGCGAATAGTCGCCGGGCTATAGGAAGGGAGGAAAAAGGGGGCCTGTAGGGGCAGGAGCAGATTTTGGGGGTCAGAGACACATAACACAATATAACAGACGAATTGAGGTCATATTGAAAGGCACACTAAGCTATTCGACAGTTGTATCTAATAGAAGCTAATATCTTATAAACCTCTGGACTTAAGGCACGATTGAGAGACTATTGTGAGAGTTGTTTCCTAGAAATATCTAAGCTAGCTAGTTCTGCAATATTTTTGGCAGAATGGACTTTAAGATACTCTAAAGCGTTATTATACTCCTTATGTATGAGACTGCTATTCTAATAGGTCTGGGTAAAGCCTATAAGCTTATTTAAAATCTTTATATAGTTAGTATAAAAATGGAGATAAATTTCTTTCTTTCTTATAGGAGTATATAACCCAGCTTTATATTTACATAAGGCGCAATTTTCTGGGCCTTAGCATAATGTAACGTTATAACGGAAGCAATACCAATATAGGGGGTGATCTAGCTCTTAAAACCTGAGCTTAGGGTTAAAGGAAAACTTGGAAAGAATAAAAATAGCCTCCCAATGCTTCATATTGGGCGGCCAAGACTCGACAGAGTAATTTTCGAGTGAATAATGTTGTAATGTGAGCTTTATGTGAAGGAGAAGTGATTGGATTGATTGATGTGTCTGACCGAGAAGGGAAACTGGTCTTAGTTATATGGGAGCTGGACCCCGATCCAGCCTCCCAGCCACCTTGGGATCGGACTAAGGATAATCCGATGATCCTCCTTTCAACAACCTGATGACTAGGAGCCTGCTCACGTCCATCCGCGAGAAGCTCTTCCCTGAACTTGAGGCGGACCTTCAAGCTCACCGGAACATTGTGCAGACAGGTACCATCCCCTTCCAGCACCTACGTCTCGCCTTCGTGCCCGGCGAGTACATCATCTGCCAGACCGACGACGGGTGCACCTTGTGCGGCATTCTCGGCGACATGACGCTCATCGAGCACGCCGACACGTCGATTTGGCACTTCAAGGTCAACCATTTTGACTGGGACGGCAAGCGCCGAGTTGCCTGGACCAAGGTCTACCAGATCCGCTTCTACACTGGTACTCGTTCGCTGGAAGACCTCACTGTCTGCCCGCTAAGCTCGCATCCGTGCCAGGAGGCTATCAAGGCGGCCCTGATAGAGAGAGGTCGCACCTTTGAGCGGCTCAAGGAGGGAGGGTGCTCATTTCATACACTTGAGGGGCCGGGGCAGGGACCCCGACAGCCCGGACATGCACCCCGACGTGCCCACATCCACCTTGGTAAGTCATCTCTGCTGTCTTCACACATGCGCGCTAACGAGACGAACTTACTAGATCGTCGAGCGGGTCATCTTCCATTGTCAATATTATCATGATAACGACCGAACCTACTCACACATGCAATCCGCCGAGACGCTCAGTGCCCGAGACGTAGTCGCTATATGCCAGCCCAAGGCCGGCGAGGGCTTCCACTGCTGTACTTCCAAAAAGCTCTTCCGCGGCATCCCCTCCAGTAATCCCAACTCCACTCTCAATGACAGCTCGCCGGACTTGACTCCGTGGACGGAAGAGGAGTGTCTGCTGGCGAGTCATGAGCTTCGCTGCTTTGTCCCGTCCTTACAAACGTGGGTGTGAGTGCAATCTGGTTTCTCCTCAGACGCGGGCCTTCTAACTGTGAAACAGACATGTGTAAGCTGGAAAATCTGAGCGATATTGTCCGGGATAGGAGCGCTATGAGCGCCCTTATCACCGATGCCGGTGACTTGAGCAAGACGCTGATGCGCTCCGCGCTCCTCAGCCTGACCCCCGCAATAGAGGCAAAAAACAATTGTTCGAAGGCTGCCACTGAATGTATCACGATGCTCATCACCGGAGCACGGGGAACCGGAAAGAGCATGATTGTTGAGACAGGTATGTCGTGATCCTCCAAGAGTTGGGCTGCAAAACTAAACTCAACACCATAGCATGCGAGGAAACGGCCTTGGTTCCTACAAGTTCGATCTCACCCGGGCGCTAGTGGATTCGAGCGCCCGATGAAGCACGCGCTCAAGCGTTGCAAGGCCTTCAAGATTCCCCTGGTCATTGATGACGCTCACTACCTCCTCGACGGTCAGGTACAGGGTCTGGCTTCGAAAAGTAAGTATCAACACTCACAACCGCCACGAAGCCCGTTGCTGACGCGTCCGTCAAGTCTTCTTCCAAATGATCAAGGAGTTCGCCGGAGTCACTCTCCTTATCTCTAACCACAAGCCTAAACTCGCTCCCGACGGGTTCCGCATCGACCTCTGGCTGGATTTCTCCCAGCCCAGCACGGCCACCCGCCTGGGAATCTGGCAGAATAAGCTTGAGAACCATGCCTTTAAAACAAACCGACGTCAAAACCCTAGCGGCCATCACAAGGGAAATGAACGGGCACGATATCAACAGCATCATCAAAGTCGCCCAGCTTTTATCTAAGGCCGGGGCCGAGCAGATGAAGATGTGCCACGTCTTGCAGGCGTATAGTACCCACATCCCCGCATCTCGGCTCATGGCGAAGAAGAGTGAGCCGATGCTCGAGGGTTACGTTACGCGGGAGGAATAGGAGGGACCGGAAGGACGGGAAACGAGGTCAAGATACCGCTAAGGAGACCAAATAGTGTTTGGTTGCTACGAAGCGAGAAGTCGAACATAAGTTTATTTCTTTTTACCCGTTACCTATCACTTGCCCAACGTCATTGCCGAACACCTCCAATTCCGCAAAACATGAGACTGTCATCCAGGCCCTACTAAATCTACACATGGCTCTTCAATATTAACATCTCTTGGAGATACTGCTCTAGATCTTTCATCTCCAGAATCCGTGGGCAACTCACCCGGTTGACATAACATACGTCCGGTAATAGAGGGGAGATCTTGTCTACTATCCTACTTGAGCGGGCCAAACATGACATCGCCATGGTTGTAATAGTAGCTAATAGTCTGAAAGTATACCTTTAATTCAAGCTCTTACTGGACTATTATTTTACAGCAGGGTGGTGCGAGTCTGCCACCCCGTGCTTCCAAGGAACGCTGAGAGCTTCTTGCCTTAGATTCATATTGTTCCTCGCTCTGTTCTTGGTTGCCTACGGCGGGCTCCTTGCCTTTGGCTTGATCCGCGGGAACAGACTAGCCGCTCCTCTCTCTGCTGCTACTCCCGTAACTGCCCCTGTGACTGTTGTAGATGCTGCGGATAGCTTTAATTCATATAGAGGGACTTGAAGATCCCCCTCGGTGGAGGAGCGGGCCTGCGGTGAGCCTTTCTTAAGCACATATTAACAGTTGGGCTGCAGCTGACGAGCCCGTGTCAGCAGAAGGTCTCTCAGACTTGATTGTGGGCGCCCAAATAAAACGACAGCCCAAAGAGAACCTCTCGACGCATCTCCCCAACAGCCTTTAGAGGAAGTGCAAGTGAGATAATGTCCCATAAAGTGCTCCCTCCCATCACCCGTTGGTTAGAGACAGGGGCCTATTCCCCCTTTCCAACGAAAGAGGATACTCCTAAGAGGGGATTGTCCCTCTTCGTTGGTTATTCGGACCTATCTCTGACTAACGAGTAAGGATCCCAAGACCTAGAAAGCGAAGACCTTAGGACCTGACCGCTTCCAGATCTTCCCCCGGAAGGAAGCCGACTGCAACGGCCTGCCCACCACCCGCGAAGAGGGGAAACCTCATATCCATGTATGAAGATCGAAGCTGTCCGGGACAGTCATAGCAGTGGTCAGGGTCAGACTCAAGCCCTGGAATACAGCTAAAGGCGAGGAACCCGCTGCAGGTGTCCTTCCGAAGGGGTCGCTGGGCGTATTGGTAAGGAGGTTATGTGTGCGTGAGGATGGGCCGAGGACCTGAGCCTGCCACTCTACATATCCGCATATATGGGCAAAACTGAACCCCCCCATCAACATATCAATTCTAAGTAACTCCTCTCTTTTATCTTAATAGATACTTTAGACCTTGGACTCTATCATGTAACTCTACTTGGTCTCCCCTTAACCTCTTCCTATTTTCTAGATGCCATACTTCCTCACGCAACTCCCATACTCGCGACTCTATTGCATCAACTCTCCTCTATACCCTGCGTTCTATATCGCGTTATATCTTAGTTAGTTCCCTCTGGGAGTTGCTTTATAAGGTGGCGGCAGAAGCGAGCATAGGGTTAATTACAGTATCCACAAACGCTTTAGCAGCGCCCTCCTTTAGCATCTTGGCTAGCTAGAGGACCGACGCTTCAAACTTGGAGAAGAGGTGCTACATTTCTTCATTTTCTATTTTAAGCAATTTCTGCAGGATAGAAAGTTCGTATCTGGCAGTCGTAGCCTCGCCCTGCGCATCCTTGAGTGTTTTGCTGACTGTGGAAAGTCGGTCTTTGCAGTCTTCTTCGTCGGGCATGTTATCGCGAATGAGCTCAAGCATGCGATCTCGGAGGTACTGGAACTCTTCCGTTGGAGACTGATGTTGAAGGTTGGCCGGGTCTTGGCCAATCCTCGGCCGTTTGCGCTTGCGTGTCGTGATGGGCAATCGGTCGACGTTTAGGAAATCAGAATCTTCGCCCAGGCGTGAAGCAACGTGTTGTCCACGGGATCCCACGGGGTGAACCGCCAATGCCTTCAGCGTTGCAGATGCTGCGGGCAACGAGGTTTGGGCTGGAGGCTGCAAGTCAGATGGCTCCCACTTATTGTCCTTGACCGCTCCCTTCCAATCTTAAGTGGAATCACCTGGCGGCTCTCTGTCCGTCACCATCAAGTCTTCCCGAACATGGGAAATGATGCTCATCAACCTCTTCCTGGCGCTATCAGGCAGATCCGAGTCGGGCAGCGGTTTATAATAGAGAAGATGCCAGATCATAAGCAGCACAAACGGCCCACAGCTAGTGGCATCGTGCTATTGCGGACATGGCTTAATAGAGGGGTCAGTAAGGTCAAGGCAGAGGGAAGCGGAGCGTTTAAAGACTTACCATACTATTAAACCGAACACTATCGTCCGTTAAAGTCATCAACCAGCCCACAAGCCGGGATCTGAGAGTATCTGCTCGCCCTTACAGGAAACTAGGGTCGAAGTGATCAAGCACGTATGAATCAAGACGGCATATCACTCGAAGAAGCGTCTAATGGGCAGGCGCACGATGGTGCAAGGCCGTCAGGACGACAGCATCCTTATCGCCCAGGAAGCAATTGGGCAGCCTCAGTGGGAGCTTTCCCGGACGGTCTGGTTCAACCCAGAGAGGGTCCATCATATAAGGAAGCGTGCTGTTGGTGTCTCTCTTTGCGGCAGCCTCGAGGAGCTTAATCATACAGAACATGGCGTTATCGTCGAGTAGGGTTGATGGCGACTCGAGCTGAGATAGAACGTGGCAGAGGGTAGGCTTATTACCCCCTGACTTGCCTGTGTCCACCCGAGTTGGAGGCCGCCTTGCTGGTGATGAAGAGAGTTGGACTGCAACGTCTGGGGTATTCGTTATTAGAACCGCTGGCATGGCTTCCACGGGGCTTAGATGAGCATCTTCCATTGTAATGTGAGATTCGTCCAATCCTGCCTTGTCCTTAGTATAGTCGGGCAATGCTTCGTCCTTAGGTTGTGCTTGTAGCGGCGAGAATGTATTACTAATATCCAAGTCAAATATGGCTGTCTGTGACGCGAAACGTCGGCCTCGTTCTGGAGTCTTAGTCTCGTCTTTAGAATTCCTCTTCCCTCCTGTCATTACTGAGCCTGAGCGTGAGGATGATGGCGATGGTGAATCGGCGGGAAGCAATACGTCTTCCGGGCCGGGCGTGCTTGGCGATAATGCTCCTTCAACAGTGTCAGTGGAGGGCTTACTTCTTTCAGTGTCGCGGGGTCCGCACCCGTGACTGCGATGCCGTCGTATTGTTTCCGTTCCGGGTGTGGCGTTGCTTCTCGAGATGCGATAGCATCTTCCCTCGGGGGAAGTCGTCCTTGAGCTCGTGCCAGCGCCATCTGGGCTGCAGGTACTGTGAGTTTCGGGGGATCTAAGACCTCGTGGCACGCTTCATAGAGAAGTCCAGATGGCTCCCAGAGCGATAGAAGGGACGTTTGCTTCTCTTGGGCGAGCTTTGTGATGGTGTGCAGGTTGCTGAGGAGGTGTGTGTTAGGTTTAGTCATATCCCCTGAGCGAAACCTCTCCGGAAGCCATGCCAAATGCCCGCCCCAGGCAACGTCTAGTGCGTCCATATACGATCGATTGCGCTTCTCTCGTCGTGTCCGCTCCTCTTCTTTGTGCAGCTTGGATCGTTCGCTCGGCGCAAGGCTATCGCGCACCATGGCGATGCCTTGTCGGATTACTGGAGCCGATCGAATGCCAGTCTGGATGATTTCGGCGTGCTATTTCGTGGGATAGCCGGCGAACAAGTTCTGGACAGCGTGGCTAATGCGCTCGTCGGTTGATGTTAATGCACCAGCAGGCGGTATTTCGATGGGGTTTTGGTTGTCGCCGAGGTTTCGGCCGTGTAATGCACCGGGGTGATCGCGCGAAGACAAGTTAATGAGGTTATAAGTAAAGTCCTGGAACTAAGGAACGAGGAGAAGCTAGAGTCAGTACCAGTACAAGTCCAGGTCGGATCTAAGAAGGAGCGTTATGCAACTCACAAGTGCGGTAGAGGCATTAGGGTGTGACGGCACAGGAAGACCTATAATGACAGTTTGAGGGCGGGGTGCATTGAAAGCTGTGATAGGGGCATAAGAAGGCGTGACTTGGCTCATGGCAGCGAATAAACCGATGCCATAAGACAATTGTTGAAGTGAAGTGATCGTACTATAATCTGGCAGCGTAAGTGAGAGTTAGGAGAATGAGGCAGAGACGCAAAGTTGTTTGTTGACGGTCGCGATGCCCCGAACACCTGAACACAAATGCGGAAGTTGCAAGCGGGGGTGCAGGCGATAGTTGGAACGTTTTGCGGAGAATAGACGGGAGGGAATCGCAAATGGCGAGTCACGTGAGAAGCCAATTCAAATGGCGAGTCACGTGACCGGCTGCCTCTTTAAAATTGAAAATTAATAACTAGTTAGTTAGATTAATATAAAAAAGGGAAGAAAAATATAAAGGGGGACCAGTCTGTCACGGGACTAGCCTTGACTTCCCACGGGGCCCAATAGGGCCACGGGTACCCGTGGCTGCAAAATTCCACGGGTACCCGTGGGGATTATATAAGCGTTGGCGCCAACGCGAACACGTCGCGTGCCTCCTTTTTGCACCTCTTGAGTCTTTATGCTACCTTTGGATAGCTATCTATTATAAGGCGAAAATGCAGCCAATTGAGGCGGCTGCTCAGTTTCCAGATGATTGTCTCCCTCCCGAATGCGAGTATACATCCCGACATGCCTTATTTACAGCGATCAATGCCTGGGCAGCGCCACGGGGCTATGCTTTTGTTACTGGCAGGTCCCATAAGGAGAAGTCTGGGAGGCTTACAGTTACATTCACTTGCGATCGTGCCTGCCGCCCTCCGGATGCCTCAGCAGACCGAAAACGGAAGACAAGTACACGAGGCACTAGCTGCCAGTTCTCCATGCTTGCAAAGCAAAGCCTCAATAAGGCCACTTGGGCTTTAAAATATCGCCCGGATAGCCGATTTGCTATCCATAACCATCAGCCAAGCTGGCACCAATCTGCACATCCAGTGCATCGCATGTTATCTGAAACGGATAGATCAACAATTAGCAGCCTCAAAAATGCCGGAATAGCGCCAAAGGATATCAGGACTTATATCCGTTAGAACTCGAATGCTATTGCAACCCAGCAAGATATCTATAACCGTATTGCTGATAGCAAGCGAGAGCTCTGTGAAGGCCAGAGCACTATACATGCCTTTGTCGACCAACTGGATAAGGAAGGGTTCTGGAACCGGATGCAGCTTGATTCAGACGACCGGGTCACAGCAGTATTATTCGCCCACCCAGAGTCATTGGCATATCAGTGGCCTTAAGGCTTATCCAGACCTACTCTTCTTGGATTGCACATACAAGACGAATAAATACGGAATGCCGCTCCTCGATATTATCGGTGTTGATGCCTGCCAGCGATCCTTCTGTATTGCATTTGCATTTCTGAGCGGCGAGAACGAGAGCGACTATATCTGGGCCTTAGACCGGCTTCGATCAATGTACGAGCTCTGCGGCGCGAGGCTCCCGTCTGTCGTCCTTACAGATCGCTGCCTTGCTTGTATGAATGCTGTGGCTCGCTGCTTTCCAGTTGCAATTTCGCTCTTATGCCTTTGGCATGCGAATAAGGCAGTCCTTCGTTACTGCCAGCCAAGCTTTATATGCCATGCTCAAGGAGCTGAGGCTTATCGAGATTATCTTAACAATTGGAATGAGTTCTTTAATTCTTAGCATTCGATTATGAGATCAGTAGACGAGGAGACCTTCGATTAGCGTATTAAAGAGCTTGAAAAGCGCTACCTACTGCAACATCTTGAAGAGGTTGGTTATATCAAGACCAATTGGCTTGACCTATATAAGGAAAAGCTTGTTAAGGCTTAGGTTGATTAGCACCCTCATTTTGGCAATATGGTTACCTCCCGGGTTGAGGGCATCCACGGGCTACTAAAGAGCCATCTTAAGAAATCTACATTAGATCTCTTCGAGGCTTGGAGGGCTATAAAGCAAGCACTTCTCAATTAACTGGCTGAGCTACGATCAAACCAAGCCAAGCAGCAAGCACGTATACCAATTGAGCTCTCTACAACAACCATCAAGTATATAGGACACAGTCATTACCATAGGAAGGAGCCACCGAGCTACTTTAGCTTTTTAATACAACTGCTTTACATCGATCACCTTCGACACTATTAGTGACCGATCATCGAGCGGCGTAACGACCCTCTTTCTTCTTTTGTTGCTCAGCATAGCGCCCTGACCTCTCCGCCCACAGACGACCTCTGAGTTATTTCCCTTGGGAATTGATCCAGACCGTTACACTTGGTTGGTGAGCTTGGTTGGTGAGCTGTGCTCACTAGAGGCAGAGAAAGTCGCGGCATCGCAGCGGTATTGTCTGCACGGGAAAGCATCGTCCAGGCACCACGGTGGCATCATCTGCACGGGATTAAGCATCGTCTAGGCATCGCAAATGCGGAAAAGCTGGTAGGAGATGGCTCCATGTCATAGCTGAGGTTGGCAGTCCCTAACCTAAGGAAAGAAAAAATTTGCCATATAGGCGCTGCGGGCGAGGTTTTATTGTACGGCGATGGTTAGGGATGGACGGGTGGATCGCTAAGAAATAATTGATAACCGTATATAAACCTCTAATTTAGCCCTCCGCTGCGCCCACCTGGACCCCTGATGCCCTATCTGGCTGCCTCATAGCGGCAACTTATGGACATTTACTAATCGTTAGAGGTCGATCTAATTATAGACGGACTGGCGCGCGCAGAGATAATAGCTTATGGACACTTGCTAATTATTAGAGGAGGTCGACCCAATTATGGACGAACTGATGCATGTAGGGATCCTTTTTCAACTTAGTAACCACCTGCATGCAATATGCCTAAATAGGGGAGATTCTATAGTTGCAGGCTGGTGGCGATGCCGAGCCGTCTGAAAAAAATCTTCTAATGGGCGTGGCATAGCAGAAAGAAGAGCAGAGGCAAAAGACGAAAGTGCGCAAGAGCGGTCCCAGTCTGCACAAGTCGCTGCTATTGGGCAAGCTGGGAAATGTCTGAACGCTATCCCTATACTGGGATCCGACTAAACGCAAGTACCAGCTTGCCATGCATATTCCGAAGGATTGGCGCATCCCGAGAGCGGGCATCATGGTGAGACGACGGATCACCGGCAGCAATGCATGCATTGATGAGCCACGACTGACTGCCTATCCAGGCCAACCAACTCCTTGCCGCTCTGCTCGGGCAGCGAGAGAGAGAATGACACGGAGCACCCGTAAAGATACGACAACTAAGCGACCGATAGCAGATGAGATCATGATCGAGGTTGACGGCGACCAGGTGATTGGATTCATCTCCCAAGATGATGATGATGACATTTCAAGCATGGCAGCCCTGGCATCACGTATGATTCGTAGCCCCCTGGGAGTCAATCCGACCGCGATCTTCAACCCGCCGGAGAGAAATCACCGCCGTCGTCTACTACGAGGCTGCGCGACCCCGCATCGGAGGACGACGTCGATGCGAGCGGAGAGGAGGCTGAACTGCCGTCCTGCGGCAGCCAGGTTGCGGTTTCACCTGCCATCAACGGGACCCCTGTGCTCGACCCGAAGCAGTCGGAAACGCATCGGCAGAGCGGCTCGATTGGTTTCCGGGCAAAGCTTGGCGCGACCAGGCGCGGCGTTTGTTGGGTTTGCTGGATGAAGCGCAAATTATCTCCATAAGAGGTCAGCAACCACCTGTGTTCGATATTCAATGTTATTGATCAAAAGACAATGCCGCTTTCTGCCAAAGTGTCCGCTTGCGTTTCCTGTTTTTCTCATGCTTGTATATTGCAGCCCGGAAAGGGCCTCCAGTAACGTCCATAAATAATAAAGTGACGTTTGGACACTCATCCAACTCAGGTCATCTACTGCGCCTATATCTAATACTATAGTATATACTGTAATGCCGTAGCCATATGCTCGTCTTGACTCGTATATAAGGCCGGGTACTGTAGTGTACGATATGGTGAAGGCTTTGCGGGCGGGGGTGCATCTGAACATGGACAAGAGGTTCATGGCACATATCCTGTTCTGGTCAGCTGCCTCGCCATCCCCGACCGATGCGCTGCGCTTACTAAACGACGATCAAAACGAGCGCGGCGGGGGCCCATATGTGCAGAGAGGCGTTGGGGATGGTGGATGTGGACAAGAGCAAGGCGCCAATTTTCGTCAGACCAAGACAGCAGTTGTGAAGGACCGACACCACCCACAGAAGAACAAAGATAACGAAACGGCCGTCCGAGGAGACCTCGGCGTTATGTAGGCCCATCCCCTGCTGTATCATCCCGGCAACCAGGCCGGTCATGGACATGGAGCCCGTAACGGCCACGATTCGGCTCTATCGCGAGATCATTCTCAAACTGGAAGTGCGCACTGGCGATGCGACGTGTCAGCTGGGTCGGGCACGGAGGAAAGAAGACGATGGACGGGGGAGTTCTCGAGAGAACCTGACGCCTGGGACGAGGAGCCTTTCTGAACAGATCGAGTCCCCCCACAGACAGCTCTATACGCGCTCAACACCGACCTGAAGTGGACGGCAAGCGGGCAGTGGGCTTGCCATATATGGCGCGACACATAATCACACTTTACAGGTGCCTTTTCGCGAGTGCATGCTCCCTCGCCATGAGGCCTGCCACGCCAGGTAGCCTCAAAGATACTTCATCGCCTCGGATTTCTGCCCAGCTAGCAGTCTACTAATAACTAGTGCGAAAACACGCAATTCACAGGTCGAGAGCACAGGTTTGCTGCCAGTGTTATTAATGCGATTCTGCGAAATAGCACTACGCGGGCCATTGGCCCCCTTTCCTCGCTGATGATCACACCCCCCCCACTTGTGGTTACTTATATCGCTCTACCTTACCCATTCCTCCCATGCCGCTATTCCTGTTGCCTGGCTTCCCGGAATCTGGGCTTGCTTCTGGTTTAACAACAGAGGGGGCCTTCATGCCCGAACTATCCCACCTCTTTCTAGCGGTAATACCTCGTGATTGTAAACTGAGCGGCCACGACCAGATCACACAAAACCTCGTGCTCCCAGCGGCGGTGCCTCTCCCAGATGGTTTTGATAAAGCTATTCTTGAGACTTTCAGCGAACCGAGATCAAGGACAAACGTCAATTCTCTGACTGACCCTGCAGAGCTCTCCCAGCGACTGCGTCGAAGTAATGCTCGAGGCGAACTGAATCGTCTCGGGATTGTCTTGCAAGGGGCCCGGATCATCTATCCCAATTACATCATCGTCTCGGTCGAGCTTCTGCATCAGTTTTATGGCCATCTTCCCGCAATAGAGGATGTCCTGGGCTTTGATCTTCGGGGACGTGATCTGGAATAGCTCTTGTCCACCTATGGCCGTCAACAGCTGAGGATTCGAGAGGAACGAGGGCAAAAAGCAACAGCATACCGACTTTCACGCGGCCTTCATGGCTCACGAGAACGTCCAACGACCCGTGCCCGTAACCGCTCTTTTCTATGAACTTCGCCATCCAGAACCTAATACCTGTTGAACTCACAGTCTGCGGCGTTGATCGACCCTGCTTACCTGTCCCAGTATCGTCCCCAGCTGTAAAGAAATGGGATAGGCGGGAGATATCACGAAGTGCTCAAGAGATAGCCTCATATCCTCAAAGGCCAAGTAAAGGAAGTCTTTCGTAATGAAGGCATCCAGGACGCGCACAATGTTCTCGTGCTGCAGTCTGCGGAGTACGGGCAAGATGTCTTTGCCTTCCATATTATGAGAAAAAGAAAAGAAAACCGGCCTCGCTCCAGAAATGAACTCTCGGGAGTGGACCGGGACTCGGTGGCTGCGTTGCTGCCGTGGACCTTCCTCCAAGAACATCTTGGCCCGAAACCTCGTGTTCTGGTTTTGCTTCCATATGTGCACTGTATTTTCGTTCGAACCTTAGCTTCCCTGAGCGTAGATCGTGCTTTTATTGTCTCGTACGTTTACCTCGAGTCTGTCGGACGTCTGGCCCGGCTATGCCAGTAGACCGCGATGGCTTTATCCTGCAATTGATCATATAAATGGTGATGGCCCAGACCCAATCGCTCTTGTTTGGTAGCGTTCTTGAATTAAAACATTGATTACTATTGCAAACTCCAATAGAGCATACTTAATAGTAGATACTTTATTCTTTTTTCTTAATCCAATCTCCCATAGCTTCATTTGTCGATCTCCTTACTGCTTCCTCAACTTGCGTCGCATCTACTTGAAGCCGCCGATTGTTAATATTGGTGCCTTCAAATACACCTCCATCTCGGTATAATCATATTGGGAGTAGGGCCAGATCGGTCCTGCCCTCAATCCACTTTATGTCGCACTCCTCCCAATCGGCTCTCTCCAGTGGCTCGTCTGTTGTCTTATGTTTCCAGCATCTTTTGTAATGGTACTAATCGATCTCGCCGACTTTCTTGCTCTGACTTCCGGGTTGAGGCTGAGTCTAGATTGATTCTAGTTTAAATAGAATGCCGGGGGCCGTATGTTCGTTAACGCCAGTTCGTCTTGACTTGCGCAGCTGTCCGCTAGGCAACGGTCGTCTCCTCTTTCGAGTATCGCAGTTGGGTTCTTCTTTGATGTAAATAACCTCCTCGTCTCCCATTAGGTCGATGATAAGACGGCGCTCTTCGCTCACAATCTCCTTCGGACCCCCCTTCGAGGAGCTTGCCGTCTTGTGAGTGGTTTCCCTGCTTCGCGAGGCTACTATGTTCACACCTCGGGGTTCGGTACTATTAGTGGGAAAATGTTGGTGGTCAGAGTCCGCATAAGCCTCTTGGTCTTGTGTCGAGATATTGTTTGTAGGTCCCGAACTTGGAGCACAATTCTCCTTAATGATCCGATTTTGTTGTTGCTTATCGATACTGAGATCCTTCGGCCCTGATTGATTATTACTAACTGCAAGAGCATCCTTAAAACTCAGATTCTGCGCGGGACTGCGGCTTAGGGATCTCTGGGAACCTGAAACCTTGCATATCGTGGTAGACGAATCACTTGGCGGGTTGTCGTAGCTAGCTGGAGGTGATCCTGATCCGAGGCCAGTATCTTCGCTGTGGATCGCAGCAGCAACTTGTGCTCTGATCTTTGGTGAATTTGGCGAGGCCCGTGGAGAAGAAGAACAAGTGGTGGTCTGGTGCTCGAGGCTTGAAAAGCTTTGCAAGTCGTTATCTCTAAGGCCGGCTTCGAGTGATTTCGGGTCTGATTGGTCGTCCGGTTTGCCGTCGAGAATACGCTCGCGGAGAGCAGCGGGCGGAGCTGGAAGAGGCTCATCTCCTGTGGGGTGATTCTCGGGATGCGACTCTTTATCGCTTGTGACACTCTGACTCCCATCGTCGACTTGCTGGCCTGGTGTTCGAGGAGTGCTTAATGTGTCAGCCGCCTTTGAAGCGTTTCCTTTATACCTATAGAGATTTCCGTGAGCTTTGTGATAACTCTGCGATGCTTCGATATCCGGATCTTGGCCAGGGCTGTTGGCATAGGGCGGCTCTGAGGTTGAGGGAGATGGTACGTAGGGCATCGAACACCTTTTCTGGCCGCCGAGACAGGGGCCATGAGTTTCCTTGAGGAACTGCGAAGCGTAGAAGCTGAGATCAAACCCAAGACGCAAAGCTGTGGCCAGGTCTGTGTTGCAATCGAGAGGGCGCAGAGAGCCGTGCCAGGAGTTCAGGGACATTGGGTAAAACATGGAGCCATCATCCCACCCGGGATCTCCTAACCCGGACTGTGCTGTTGCGCAGGTAGTGTCGGGTTCGGCAGATGGGCTCAGGTCGACCATCGATGCAGCAGCTGCCGTACCAAGAGAGTCATGCATGGCGGGCAAGCTTGTCTCGGGTTGGAACGACGCTGGATCCCCCCAATCGCCAATAAGGGGCAGGACACGTCAGCCCGGAATACTTCGATGTCGTCGGAGCGCAGGAGATTCCGCGACAGGCGGCCAGAGTCGCCTCGCTGCCAGTCAGGGTGTTCCCGCTGGTGACGGCTTCGCCAGCCGCGCACAGGGCTCGGTCGAAAATGGATGGGGCCATGCCAGTAGCTTGGGTGCCCTGGACCGGCTGGCCATGAGTGATTGCGAGCTGGGTGCCGGCGTCACGGCCCATGGACGAAGCAGCCATCCTGAGCCCGTCGAGATCGTGGAAGTCGATTTGGGGTATCATGAGGTTCTAGCAGCCGAAGCTGGATGATTTCTGCACGACCTAAATGCCCTGCCTTATGTTATCCCACATCTGTGACCCTTTCCCCGGACACTCGTCCATGCTGTGGTATACCTCATCTTGACCCTCCATCTTGCACATGCCGCAATATCCATCCCACTCCGCCAATAACTCCTCAAACTCCCTCACTTCTCCGGACTCCTGCATCACCTGCAACCTCCTCTCCGTCTCGGCTTGTCGCATCATCCGCTGGCTCCTCCAATAATCCGCCTCAGCTGCCCCTCTTCTTCCTGCTCTCCTCGTATCCCCCCTTTCCCATCCTTGTCCGACTCGAACCCGTCCATCTCGGCCAATTCTCGAATGCCCCTCCCGACCTGTTGCTGATGGCATATATCGCACACCTCCTCTCCTTATATGCACCCGAATCGTTCCATGCTACCATCTATCTCCCGATCCAATACCTCTCGCTGATAACACTTTCCCTCTGCAAACTCCACCACATCGTCGTCCCATGCCCACTGTGCCTCCTCCGTCTCCCTCTCTTGCTGCCGATGCTGCTGCTGCTTCGTCATTATCGCCGTCGCTATTATCGCTATTGTCGTCGTGATTGTCGCTGCCGTTATGTCCGCCGCATTCGTCTTCCGCGCTTTCGTAACTCTCGCTTTCGACTGCTGCTCCAACCACAACCGCCGTATCACCACGACCGGGCCGAGCTCCCCGGCGACGATAGCCTCCCCATCGAAAAGCTCCCACTTCTGCAAAAATTTAAGTGTACAGAACCCCAGTGTCAGTTCTTAACAATAAACAAGAACAACATGCTTGTGCATCCAGCCAAAGCTAGCCATGAACTCCGAAATGGCAATAGCAAAACACGCTGGGAGCCAGTAACTCTGCAGTCGTTCTGCCGGGGCCGTTATGCGAGATACTGGACTGTGGGCGATAGCAACAGCAGCGGCAGCAGCACGGTAGCGTCGACGCCACGGAGCCAGTTGACACAACAGGGCCATAGCACCGGCCGCAGTGCAGTATTGCAGATAGTCCAGAGCTGTGAGGCAGAGATCAAGAGGGAAGCGGATGAGCGCCGCAGACTCGCCGAAGATGAAGCAGTCAAAGGCATAGACCGGGAGTCGAGATGGGTCGGGTTTATGAAATGGTCTATGCACCTCCCTAAGAAGGCCCGGCCGATGCTTCTGACGGCAGGGCAGCCATCTGTATCCAAGGCGGCCGAGGCACGGTTACAAAGCGAGGAGGACGCCAAGGCAAACCGGCGACTGCGGCAGCCCTCAGTAAGCTTCACTTGAGTTATGGCCAGGTGCCGGAAGACACACTCAAGTGGCTCACCAGTGTTGACCCGGCCAAGCCAAACGGTAAACCGTTCGGCGAGAAATAAGACACAAAAACGACGGACCGGTATTGCTTATACTTCTAGCGCTACCGATGCTACTGCGTTAGGGTCTGGGCGCTCGGGCGTAAGAAGGCCAAGAAGGAGCATAAAGTACGGTTTATAAACGTGCAGTAAGATGATCTTGGTGAATTTATGCAGAGGTTGGATGTTATGGCTGCGACCGCCGAGAGGGACGGCGAGAAGATGGCAGAAAAGGGGGCGGGAAAGGGGGCAGAAGAAGAGGAGGACCCGGACCGGAAGGAGCTTGATAAAGCTGTCTTCAACTTTTGCATCTGCTCACTTAAGCAGAAGCTGGGTCGCAAGAGCTACGATAACCCGCTGTTGCATTTCACCGCCGTTCTCGGCATCGATCGGGCAGGCGAGGGCTGGATCACGTCGCACCCACACACTCGATTTCTGGCCGGCTTCTTATGGTGCGACCGGGTTTTGATATTGGAACACTTTTTTGAGAATGACTAGTACGATCCGAACTACTTGGGCGACTCGGACGACCCGGACGACCCGAGTGACCTAGAGGACAGCTCGGGGGGTGACGAGTCAAACGATGATGAACTGGCTGCGTGTGAGTCCAGTTTTGAAGCTATCAATCTATTTCAGAAGGGTCATCGGCACTGGCTTACGAGCGGCTCATACACGCCGCTCAGCAGGATCATCAGGTGGATGGCAGTCGATTACGGTCATTAGAAGCAGGAGGGCGGAGCTGAGAGCGGAGCTGCGCGGGTTATCTGGGAAAGCGACGGCAAAACGCTGTGCTATCATACAGACCGCATGAAGGTGGCCGACCTCTAGAAGACGGTGCAGGCGGCGGTGGCCGAGGCCGAGAGCTGGCTCGATAAGCTTATGGACAAGCCGTGGGCTTAGGTCCGAGAGACAATCGAGCTGCGGATGATTGCTGACAGTCTGGTATACGAGGGTCCGGGCAAGTCATTCGTCACTGACCGCAGGAATGCATGGCTACAACCCGGGGCCGGCCGGATCGCAGAGCTTCTTGGAGGCACAATCTGGAAGCAGGTGGGTGTTGACAGCAACAGCGCGGCACGGATCGAATGCCGGCGGCAGCGGGCGAAAGAGTTTATTGTCTAGGTCTGGCAGTTCAAGCGCAGCTTCAAGTCTGTTGTTCACATATGGAGCGGGCAACCGGACCGGGCAACCGGGGCGGGGGACCTGAAGTATCGACGCTTAAGCACTCCATACAAAGCAGCTGCCCAAGAACGTATTTGTCTTTGACGGACAGGTCATGCTAATCACAGACCGTGACAAGAGCAGAGGCATGCTCGGGCACGGCCGTAAGGTGGTGCCGTTCTTACCGGAGCTACCGAGCTAGATAATGGTTGCTTTTATTGCGTGGCTACTGCTGTTCGAGAAGATGCTGGACAAGCTCTCCGGGATCCGAGGACCGTCCGAGGCGCTTGACCCGTGGCTCTGGAAGTCGGCCGAAAAGGGGCTCTGGGATACCGAGGTGCTCAGCCAGGAGCTCGCTCTGCTGATGGGGACCTATCTCAACGTACGACTTATAGTGTCGAGCTATTGGCACGTCGTTATCGAGTTTGGCCGCCGCATTAAGGGCTTGATCATCCAGTAGCTTGAGGTCGAAGGTGTGGGCGGCGGCAGTGTGGATGATGGTGATAATCTGGTGGACCCATTAACGGGGAGTCGCGCAGGCAGGAACGCATCGAATACGTATGGGATCTTCAGTCTACACACAGCACGTTTTTTTTAGCTATAAGCCACTATACTGTCAACATGCTCTTCCCGGCGCAGCTGCAGCCGGAGATGATTTCAAACTTTTAGAAGATTAGTCGGCGGTGGCACCAGTTTCTTGCGCGGACAGACGGGGAATTTGGAGAGGCGAAGAAGAGGAAGATGGATGAGGACAAGAACGAAGGCAACTGCTGTTATGGTTATTGCGGTGGTGGTAATAATGGTAGTAATGGTATTAGATTCGGAGAGATATCAGTCAAAAGGCAGAGACCTCCGGCCGCTTGCAAGGGGGGCATAGAGATGGCAATTCATCAAGGCCGCCAAGGGAAGGGGGGAGAGAAGATGGCAGATGTCGCTCATCAACAAGACGACAAGTAAGCCGGATTCGAGCTGTGGCAGGTCGACGCAGGGCTCAGGAGGATGCTTAGAGAGGGTGCCAGCTAGAGGCCTTAGGCGTAGCGGGAAGGCCTGTATCGAATCATGGCAATGAAGAACAACGGGGTGCGGAGCGAAATGCTCGTCGTCATGCTCCCGACGGGCGGTAGCAAGAGCATCTTCTTTCTGCTGCTGGCTCCGCTCGAGGAAGAGCGTGGCCCGGGCGGCCCGATCAATATCGTGTAGTACCGTTTATAGCGCTAGCTAAAGACTTGGTCTTGAGGGCGCGGGACTCTAGTATCGACGATAACCGCGAGGAGCGACACCGAGATGCCCGGCTTGTGGTCGTTGGCCTCGGTGTGGCCATCTACGGAGGATTCATGGCGTATGTCGAGAGCATCTACGGTTGGGGGCTTCTAGGCAAGATATTCTTTGATGAGTGTCGTACGCTCATTATGGATATTGGCTTCCGGGAATGGCTCGGCTTGCTTGTGGGGCTCCACCGGTGCGGTTGTCCGATGGTGATACTCACAGCAACGCTGCCGAAGACGATGGAATCGTGGTTGTGGCAGCAGACGCTCGCCCAGGACGCCGTCATCATCCGGGAGCCGACGGCACGGGTCAACATCCGCCACAGGGTTCAGGTGACGGAGCAGCAGCCGCGGCGAGGAGGGGGAGGGGCCGGGGGCAAGGCAGCGATGGAGGAGGAGGTGATGGCGGTGATGGGGTAGATCGAGGCACGGATGAGAAGGTCGCGGAAGGGGGTGGTCTATTGCCGCTTGATCGCCGAGTGCGAGACGTTGGCGGCACGGGTGGGCTGTAAGGCATATCACGGCGGGAGCAGAGCGAGCCAAAACAAGAAGCTCTGGACGAGTGGATCGTAGCCACACCCGGGCTCGGGACCGGCGTTGACATCTAGGGCATCGTCACGGTCGTGCAAATGCGGCAGCCGTACGGGTTGGTCGACTTTGTGCAGCAGACGGTGCGGCGGCGGGCGGCCGAAAGGGAAAGTGGTGGACTAGGCCATTGTGACGGATGGCAGGTTACGACGAGCGCGGCAGCGATATTAATCACAAGCACCGGCAGGCAATATCGCCGGCTGATGCTTAGTCGTTTAGGAAGGAACCAGCCTCATTCTGTGGCTAGGTAGGTAATTGTGGCTAGCTGCAGTTGTGGCTGAGAGGGCACGTGGTCTCGATCAGGCATCAATGCTGGGCACTAATCCTATATTCTTCTATTGTTCTTTCTCCTTCCCCTTTCCTTTCCTTGCTCTTATTTTCTTTACGGACGCCGTTTTGGAAGTCAAGGTAAGTACAGCCATAATACGAAGAAAAGGAGATAATATTGACATAATGAGGGTAGAAGTAGGAGATCCACTATAAGGCATATTAATTTGTACCAGAGCATCGCTGTGCTTCGAACCTCGAGCGTATCGATTTGTCGACCGAATAGTAATACTCTTTATGCTTTTAGGAATCTTGAGGCATAATAGCGATATAAGCGATGAAGGACATATTATTGCCAATCGTAGCGAAGTATCATAATGATGAGGATACTGAAATAACAGATGTCGACCAAGGACAACAGACCATATATAGAATCCGGGCTCATACTAGTGGCAGACTAGACCAACACAATCTGATCGATGAGAACATAGATGCACAAATAGTACTTACGCGTTTTCGTGAAGTCGCAGGTCAGGCGGACCGCCTAATAGTCAACGATGCCGGTACCCAACCAACCGTCGACGTAGGAGTTGAGGTTCACGCAACCGTCGTCGTTTATAGCTCTAGCGATAAGTCGCCGCCACCTCACGATGCCAGTATTGAAGAGGTGCAACGCCCGCAAGACGCGGGCTCATTTAGCGCAAACGGACCCAGTGGACCGGGTGATGATGGGCGTGTGCTGGGTTGTGAGGGAGATACCCTAATGCCCGGCGCGTCGCCCTATAGTGAGGACGTATCAGATGAGGGTAAAGATATCGGGGAGCTTATGGAATGCTTCAGTCGTCTCAGCTTAGAGGATGAAGAGGTTGGGCGGCTTGCGGGCCGCTTCGGCCATCTTAGCTTGGAGGATGTTGCGAGATAAGGCTTTACTTAAGCAGTTCATTTGTCACGTTTGGGATAGAGGTAACATATTGCACTAGAATGATGAATATTATGAATTTAAGAAAATATCTATTGCGCTGCTAGTATTATCGAATGCCTTTATTCTACTTTATGACAACCACTTTTGCCACTCTCACCAGATCATGCCACTTCGCGTCAAGCGCGTTTCGCATCCCGCATTCTTATCTTCCGCCACCTTATCAGCCACAACAAGCCACAGAGGCCGCTGTTCACTGCAGTATGTATCTACTTACCTCAGCACCGCATCGCGCCCTAATCCTTTCCAGCCACTAAGCCACAATAAGCCACGATCCATCTGCTCCGTTGGAGCCCGTCTCGTCCCGTTATTTTTTCTTTTATTACTAGGAGCGTGGGGCTACAGGCCACCGTCCGTACATCCACAGAGCATCCAGGAGCTCTTCATCTGCCGATCTGTCAAAACTAACTTACAGAAATGTTGAAATCGCTGCGATTTATCGTCAGTGGCACGGGAAGATCGTCCTATCAGTGGCTCTCGGTTGTTTCTTTTCTACAAATGGCAGTCAATTGCTTCTTTTCCAGTGTCCCGCCGACAGCGGGGCCTGAAACCTTCAGTGCCTAACACTCGCTCTCCTCTATTTTAACTGCTTTCTACGTCAAACATGGCGCGCCAGTTATTTTACCTCTCCGCTCCCTCCTCACCACACCCGTAGCTCCTATCCACTTGCTACCATACCCTGGAAAGAGCCAGTTAGAGTCCCAATTAATGAGATCCGTAGTACTTTAGAAGATCTAGATTGGCAACGCACTCAGCATAAGGGAGAGCCGGTCAAAGTCCATTTTATTAATGCCACTCTACAGACTCTCCTTAGGCCCCGAAAGGAGCCGGCCAGAGTCCCTCATGAGGAGATCCTCCTCATATTGGAATATCTGGACGCCCAGCGCGCCGAAGACCGACCCCGTCAAAGGGCCGGAGAGACCGAACAGATAGAGCGGCCGACCACTCCTAATTGACTGTATCGCCCTCCCCAGACTTTGCCTTCGTCAAAGTGACACAGGGAACAGGAAACGCTCCCAACTGCGCCGGACACGCAACTAAACCGCTCCCCGAAGAGGCCGCCGCCGATATGGGTCTGAACAATACTGACAAACCCAATATCAGCCATAAGACCCTCGAGCTTCGAGGTATCTTGGTAAGGGCGGCCGAGCTTGATGGATGCATCGCCTAGATATTGTAGCCACTTCGATGGCGCGCGGTCCTTCATAAGGGTTTTATTGTCCGATTTCGCAAAAAGACCCGCTTCCTGTAGCCCCCCGGAGTGAGATTGCTAGTCGGAACATTAGTCTCCTACCCTCTTGACACGGTTGCACATATTTATAGATTTGTTCAAGATAATCGCGCCAATTCGCGATGCTAGACGTCATCAATCGGCTATGGATGTAATCGAAATGATGCCCGAAGGTCCAATCCTGTTCGACATTATTAACTTGAAACCGGACATTCGGGGGCACACTTGGCGGCTGTTAGCAAGCGAATCGATTTAGAAGCGCCGCGTCGATTGCGATCACTGAAGAAGATGATGCTGCTATCGACAGACGATCCTCGAGTGCAAGGCCTCATCCGCGAGTTCTATGCATCCAGCGATCTGAGCAAGCACTTTCGGCGGAAGCACTTGTCCAACCTGCTGTCCGGAGACCGTATTCACTGCAGGGTTTATAATGAGAAGCTTGATGATAAGATGCATCTTCAGAACCACACTGAATGGGTACACGGTACCGTATCACGAGGTGGCGTGGAGGAGACTTCACCCACCTGCCACCCTCGGCGGTCCACCGGAAAATATTCCAAGGATGTGGTTCTGTCGGACCGACCGGGAGGTCGGGCCCGGCCGTCACGTGCTTTTGAACACGTATGCAGGAATCCCCGCACTTTAGAATATACACATAGAACACAAGTAAGAATAAGAATATATACAGAAGATACCTATATAGATATATATATTAATATAATTGCGCTCTTAATTTTATATATTTAGTTAATTTAATGGCCTTATAATAGCTTATTAAATGACCCTTAAGTTTACTTATTTTAACCCCCTAATTTAGAATGCGATAATTTAAATGCGCCTTATAATAATTAAGAGTTTTATATCCTTATCTAATTAAACTAACTAAAATAAATAAAGAAAAATTATAAAAATAATATTAAATCTATTAAATAAATAATAGAAATTATTAAAAATGCTTTTAATTAACCTTAAAAATAAAATAAATATTAAGCTTACTAAAGCAAAGGACTGGAATACCTAGAGCTCACTCTTTAAGTCTTAAGCACGAAATGCCTATATCTAGGATATTATAGCTCTGCCTGTATAATCTCTTGCTTAGCTTGATAACCTGGAGGCAGATCCCTCTAGGGATAAGGACTAGGCCTTTCTTATGAAGCCTAGAAGGCCTCCTCCTCCTACTATAAACACGCCTTTGCCCACTAAGAAATACCTTCTCTAGCTTTATGATATTAATCTCTATGCCTTCCTAGCGGAAGCCTAAATAGTGCGGGAGCTTAAGATATAAGTTTAAGCTATAATTAATAACTCCTTAAGGCAGATAAACTGCCTCCTTTATAAAGACCTAAAAGTATAATATAATAACCTTAAGGAGTTAATTAGGGCTAATTTGCAGCTAGCTTATAGGCAAGCTACCCTTACTTATTAAGAGTTTATAAATATAAAGGTAAAATTAATAAAATATTAATTTATTTAGGTCTTTGCCTTTAAGATTATAATAATCTAATCTCAGGCAATAAAAGTCCTTAATGCCCTAGATCCTATTAATTAGTTTACCTCTCTAAAGCAGGCAGCTTACCCCCTCCTATAGCTAAAGATAGATATCCTTAAGATCCTTTTTAGGGAGAAGCTTAAGAAGGGCACTCTTACCTTCCGGGAAGTTACTAACTCCTTATGCTTTAAGATTAAGACTATTAAGGGTCTCGAGCTGTAGGGAAGGGTAAAACGCGCTGGCGCCTTCCCTATAGGCAAAGAGGAACTAAGTTATACTAAAGAAGACCCTAATATAATTTTAGGGCCTCTTAAGAAGAAAAAGAAGAATAATTAGAAGAAGAAGGCAGCTGCACTAAAAAAAGGCCCTTCTAATCTAGCTCCTATTGCAGTAGCTCCCTATATAGCCTAATTAGGGTTATCCTCATTAAGAAAGGCCTGCCCAGTCTATAAGGCAATAATCTATAGCTTTATAGGCTGCTAGTATGCTTTCCCTAATAGGGCTCTTACTAGCTTTACTAAGAATCTAATATATTGCGCCCTAGTGTGGCAGTGGAAAATGACGATTGGCGGAAATGAACGATTGTGGGGCCTAGAGGATTTTTATTGGCTAATGGATTTTTGGCTGGNNTGCGCCTGGCTGCAGTTGGCCAGCTTCAGCATAAAGGGGGAAGGATTTCCCTATTAGGAGGAGGACCTCCTCGGCATATATTTTCCCCCTAAAGAATTAAAGTTTATTTATTTTATTTAAAGTATTATTATTATCTCTTATTAGTTAATTATTTAGTTCTATTTTATCCCTATTAGCTGCAAGCCCTAGCTGCATCTATTTTAGCATTTTCCTGCAGAAAACCCTCTTTTCCTCTAATCTCGCTCCCTCCCTCCACTACCTACCCTATATACTATCTTATAGGTCGTAATATTATATAGTTATATTATTTTCCCTATTAAATTTAGAGATCACACTAGGGAAATAAGCTGCCTTTATAATTAAAACTAATTAATTAGAAAAATAGTAATATTTCTAAGCTATTACTAGAAAATCTAGATATAGAGAGAGAGTAAGAAGTAGGAATAATAAAAATAGCTATAGAGGTTATTCTATAGGCAACCTTAAAAGACCCCAAAAAACTCCCACCCTTACCTAATAATTTCTAATTAATATAATATTAATTATTAAATCTAATTAATTAGATAATTAGTAAAAATAAATAAAATTTAATTTTAATTTATTAAAGATTATTTAATTTAGTACTATTTTAGGTTTATTTATAATAGTACTATTAATAATAAAGGATTTAATTTTATTTATAAATTATAGTAAGTAGTAATTATTACTAAAGGACTAAAGGTCTAAATTAATGCTTACTGCACTAAAAACCCCCTTAATAATTAATTAGTTAGTTACTATCCTTATAGACCATCTAGGAGTACTAATACTAGCTAAAGTGGCTAAATTATTAGTTCTAAACCTTACCCTTAAGTAGGCAAATATTTTAGCCCTAAACCTCTAGCTAGTAATAATTAGCTAGGAAATAGGAGATATAATAATAAGCTATAATATCTCTAAGGAAGCAATTAAAATAGGCCTATAAATAATATCTATATAGTTTATATATTTAAAAAAAGCAGCTAGCTATAATAATAAAAAGACTAGCATATATAAAAGGAAGAATCAATATAATAGTAACTCCTTACTAATACCTAAACTATTTATTATATTATTTTAATTTATAATCTAAATTATATTAATAGTTCTATTTAATTAGTTATTAAACCTAACTCTAGGATCCTTACCTGCTTATAGATAATTAGGGTAGTCCTTTAGTTTAATTAGAACTAAGGATTTAAGCATATAGCTTAAGAGTATATTATCCTTTATAGTAATAGAGATTAAAGACTTAAGCATACTGCTTAAGAGCACTATAATCACTATACTACCTAATCCTAAGGATTTAGGCCTCTAGCCTGAAAGTATCCTTAGGAAACCACCCTTAAGGTTAATACCCTTATAATACTTAGCCTAACCCCTTATAGAAAAATAATTTAATAATTATTTAATTAATTATAATTAAAATTATTAATTAATATTTAGGCCCTAATAATTAGCATCTAGATAAATCAAAAGAGTATTTATTAGACCCTCCTTCTGCCCTATAACCCTAAAGGCACCTATATATCCTGCTCCTATATTATAGTCTACTATTACCTTAAGCCTAATTTATAATTACTTAAGTATAGCCTTTAAATCTTTAGAAAGCTTTTAAATAGGCCTTAATATAATAATACCCCCCGCTTAAGTTATGCTTAATAAGGTTATTATTAATAGATTTATAGTAATAATTAAGAATGCCTTTAGTATTAAAACTGCTTAATGCCCTAATATCCCCTTAATTTAATTTAATAGTTAAAATATTATAAATTACTTTATTTAATTTAAATTTATTATTAAAGACTAAAAATATAATAAGATTAAATAGCCTAAATATTTTTAATTATATTATTTTAAGCTATATATTAAAGAATATATAAAATATGCACTTAAAAACTATACTTAGGATAAAGCTAAAAAGTGCCTAAAGGCTGCTTTTAAGAATAGCAATCCTAATTAATTAAAATTAGCTATACTTAAGCTAAATAGAATAAATTAATATAGCCTATTAAGCAATAACCTTAAAGCATTCTAAATATAGATATTATAATACTATTACTTTATTTCCTAGACTATTAAGGAAATAAATAATAGCTATAAGGCCAGGCAAGCCTTCTATAAGGTAATCCTAAACTCTATTATTACTATACTTTATTATTAATACTATATAACCCCTAATTAACTAAACTAAAAGCCATATAAGGAGCTTTTTAAGCTAGTTTTAAACTATATTAAGATTAAGCTAGCTATTTAATGCTAAGGATCTATAATAGAACTGCATATTAGCAACCCTAGAGACTACTTAGCCCCTCTCTAGAACTAGTATTAATAGCTAAGATACTATAATATAATCCTAGGACCTCCCCCTATACTATAATTCCCACCTTAAGGCCTAATATTGCCCTAGCCTATAAAACCTATTAACCCTATAAAGGAAGCTATTAACCTATTAATAGCTAAAATAGATAACCTTAAAATCTAATTTATTTTAATTATTAACTATAAAAATAAAAGGGAATAAATAATAGCTTAAAAGGAGAAGCGGAAATTCTATACTTAAGGCCTTAAGGATATAAAGAATTTATACCTAATTCTAGATCTATCTAATTATTTAAATAATAAGCCTATTATAGAGGTTTATACTATTTAAATTTAAAACCTATATTAATCTAATATAAAGAGGCTATATTAATACTATTAGAATATTAATTACTTCCCTAATTAATATAAGCTATATAATAATAATTACTAAAAGGGATATATTAAATATAATTCTTTTATAAATGCTTGCTTTATAGGCATTAAATGCGAATCCTTGGTTCCTTTATGCTTAATTATATATTATACCTCCCTAGCCCTCTAATTATATATTAGGAGATTCCTAATTTATTGGCTAGATCTCTTACCTAACCTAAAATACTAAGCTTAAATTAATAATATTAAAAGCTCTATCTAGCTAGAATATAAATAGGGTTTAACCCTATTTAAATAAAAATGCCTTAATTAATTTACTTAATATATCCTAAATCTTATAAGTAATTATTTAATTAATATATTTAGTATGGCTATTAAACCTATAAGACCTTTACTAAAATTAAGTTCTATTAAATTTATAGAACCCCTATTAAGGATAAACCCTATTTTTATTTATAATATATCTAACTTAGAAGATAATAAACTCTAAATCTAATCCTTCCTAATTAAAATAATAATAAGAATAATTATTATAAAAGATAATACCTTTTCTATCCCCTGCATTATAAACTGATATAAAGTAACTAATTAAAAGGAGATTAAGAGGGCATTATAACTTAAGAACCTCTATATTAATAACTTAGCCTATAATAAAGCTAGCTAAAGGGTCTTAAATAAGATTTATAATAAGAAGATCTTAATATTAATGCATAATACTTTCCTATTAATACCTAAAATTATTAAACTTATAATAAAGGATTTTAATATTATTGCAATAAGCATTAATAATATTAAGTATATTAAGCAGGAAAAGCTAATTATTAAGGCAGAATTTAGAAAGTAATAATGCATTTTAGCTATTTATTTTATAATTATTAAGGAAATTCCTAATATTATATTTTATTATAATTTAATAATAAAGGAATATAATATTAATTATATAATATTTCCTAAGGACCTAAATAATATTAATACCTTATTAATATTTAGTAATTTACTATTTAAATAGTACCTTTATATTAATAGGAATAAATAGTAGGATATTATTAACTTTACTGCTTACTTATAATCTATATTCCTTTAGGAATTATTTAATTAATTAAAGATTATTATATATCTTATTTTATTTATTAATAAATCCTAAGTCTTAATATATATATAAAATACCCTAAAGGTAATAGTCTATTTTTAGCATTATAATAAAGGAATAATTAAGGCCCTTATTAATTCTAGGTTAGAGGGCAATTTAATTATAAATAATCTAATAGAAAAATACTATTTAGTGATCACCCCTTATTAAATTTCTATTATATCCTATTCTAGAGGAAAAATTAGAATAATTAGATTTTATAATACTATTTTATATTTTAATAATACCTATACCCTAATCTAAATATTTATTGCCCCTTTAGAGATAGTTATAATCTTATTTATTTTAAATATACCTTTTATTTAAGCTATTAAGCTTTTATTTAATTACTTTACTATCCCTAATTAGATAATAATTAGGATAAATTTAGGCAATATTTACCTTATAACTCTAGGTTTAAAATTAATTAAATAGGAAGTCCTGCACTTAAAAAAGCATAAGAATAATATCTAAATATAAATTATAAACCTCCTTCTAAAGGACCTATTAAGCAACTTCCCCTTAAAAGGAGATAATAATTTAGGATTAGTTTAATACCTATTTTAGGGGGATTTAGAATCTATTATCTAATTAATTATTAAGGAATTATAGAAGGAATAAATAGAAAGTATAATAATAGTCTATATTAAATTTAAGAAAATAAGGCAGGATATTAAATTAAGGAGGAGGAGAAAGAAGAAGAAAAAAAAGAAAGAGGAGGACTGCCACTCTTATACTGCCCCCTATATAAGTATGAATACTCTCTTTAAGCAGAAGAGCATTAAGATCCACCCTATTAATAACTAACCCTTAGATAGTTCTATGCCGAAAGGAGACCCTTATTAAAGGAAGAAAAAGTAAAAGAATATAAAGGGAAAACTAGAATAAAATATACTATATAATAATATTATTACCCTAAAATTCTTAATAATAAAAAAAGGAATATAATTTATACCTAATTAATATAAAGAACTATTTAATTAAATAAAGGAGGACCTTAACCCTAAAGAGCAAGATATTTACCTTTAGATCCTCCAAAATTAGAAAGCTACCTTAACTTAAGATTTTAATAAATATAGGCAGCTTAACCCTATTATTATACTATTATAAGTCCTAAAAGTTATTTCCTATTTAGCTTAGCAATTAGGGACTATTCCTATCCTATCTAGCCTTAAGCAGAAGGTAATAAAGCTCCTAAAAGTTTGCATAAAGAAAGGAATACTTAAGGAAGGCTATAGGGCCTATTAAAACCCATTTATACTAATTATTAAAAAGAATAATAAGATCTATTTAATTAATTTAATTATTTATATTAATAAGTATATAATATATAATAGCTTTATGCCCTTAAGTATAAATAAATTCTTAATAGATATAATAATATATAAAATATTTTTATTTTTTAATTTCTTTTTTAAATATAATTAAGTACTATTAAATAAGAAAAATAGGGACCTAATAATTTTCTAAATGCCTATTAGACTCCTATAAATATATACCTTACTATAAGGAGCTACTAACTCTATTGCTTAATTCTTATAGATTATTACCTAAATCCTATTTAATCTCCTCCTAGATATCTACTATATTTTCCTAGATGATATTATTATTAAGGGACCTAAGACTATATATAAAAACAAACTAGCCCGGCCTAGCATTAAATAATACATCCTAAAGCATCTAATTAACCTTAATAAGACCCTCCTTAATATAGAACTATCTAAATATATAATATTAATCCTAAAATCTTAATTCTATTAAAAATTAGCTATAATAATAGGCTATTTATATAATATTAATAGCTAAGCCCTAAAGGAGTTTAAGATTATTAAGATTATAAAGTAGGAAGATTATAATTCTATTATAAAAGTCTACTTATTTTTAGGCATTATTAGGTATTATTACTATTAGATTATAGGCTTTATATTAATTGCAAGACCCCTTATAATACTCCTTAAGAAAGATACTAGATTTGCCTAAAGACTAAATTAAGCAAAAGCTCTAGAGATATTAAAGCATAAAATAACCTCTACACTTATATTAATTATACTAGATTATAGCCTAGGAGCTAGAGAGGTAATCCTAATAATTAATACTAGCCTATATAAATAGGGATGCATTTTTATATAGGTAATTAATAGGAAGAGATACCTAATTTAGTTTAAATTAGAATTATAGAATAATGCAGAATATAAATATAATGCTATAAAGAGGGAGTACTAAATTATCCTTTATGCAATTAGAAGGTTATAAGGGATAATTTATAATATGCTATTTACCCTTAAGATTAATTTATAAGTCCTTATTTATTAGTTTAATAATTATACTAATAATATTTCTAGAGCTTTAATTATTTAGTAATTAAATTATATCTTTCTCTTTAACTTTATAGTTTAATATATTAAGGGCATTAAGAATTTAATTATTAATAGATTATTATAAAAATAAGTAAGACTATTTAATTAAAAGGATAAGAAAGTAAAAGATAATATTAAGAATTTTATTAATTTATATTTATACTTAATTATATTTAGAGACTTAAGGCTAATTAATAATAAACTTTAACTTAAAGACCTAAAGATTAATTATATTAAATAAATGCAATACCTAGCTATTAAGTATGAAGGTAAATAGCTGCAATTAGGAGAGTTTCTTTGCACTATATAATATCCTATTAGCTTAATAGCTATTAAATATACCTAAATTAAAAGAGAAGCTATTTAATATTTTATTTAAGGAGGATTTTTTTAGTATTAAGGCTATAAGCAGAATAGATTTTATAGACCCTTATATTTAGTAATATCTAACTTAATAATTAAGAATTAATTAATTATATCCTATTATATTAATTTAGGCTATAAGGGCTATAATTTAACTATTACTATCCTTTAAAGGAGATATTAGTAGGTAAGTATATAGATTAAGATAGCTACTTATATCTAAATCTATAAAGTTTACTAAAAATATTTAATAATTAAGGTTAAGGAGTATACTATATTAATATAACCTAGATAATTAATATTTAAGGTCTATATAAATGCCTAATACTTTCTATAAGCCTAAGGCTATAAATACTTACTAAAAGCCTATTATAATCTAATAGAGTAAGTGGAGGCTATAGCTATTCCTATATTAAATATAAATACTATTAAGGTCTTTATATAAAATATTATCTCTAGATAGGGAATAATCCTAATAATAATAGTAAATAATAGCTTAGAATTAATATAAGACTTTAAACCCACTTTATAGGCCTTAAGAGTAAAAATTATCTTAATATTAATATATAACTTAAAAGTAAATAGGATTATTAAAACCAGGCACTAATTAATTATTAAATTTATTGCAAAATAGAACCCTATGCATTTAAGCATATGGCCTAATAACCTAGGCTATATCCTCCTAGCTAATTGCACTATACTTTAAGCATTTTATAATTACTTACTATTTTATTTAATTTATAAATAAAAGCCTATCCTCCTACTTAAAGTGGATATCTTAATATAGTAAATTATTAATTAAAATAAAATAAAAATATATAATTAAATAATTAAAATAAAGCTAAAGATTATTATATAGCTAAATAAGAATATAGAGGATATAAAATAGAAGGCTATAAAATACTGCTAGAAACTAGCTACTTATACTAACTAGAACTATTTAAGGCTCTTATATAAATAAGCTATCTAAATAAATAACCTTATATTCCACTATAACTCCTACTAAATTAGAGATTTATCTTAAGAGGCTAAGCTTAAGCTTTAATAGATTAGCCTATATATTATAATTTATAAATTAAGTAATAAAATATATTGCCTTTAGCTTTAAGGTAGCCCTAAATTTCTAATTTCTATTTATAGGGACTACCTTAAGAAGTTCTATAAGAATAAAGATAGGTAGTGGGCTATTAATGCTAATAAGGATAACCCTTAATTTATAGAGTGCCTCTTTTATAATAAGAAGCCCTAATAATAGGAACTATCTAATTAGGAAGAAAATACTAAAAATAGATATATTATTAATGCTTAATATAAGCTAAATAATAAAGATAATATAGGCAAGGATTGCCTAGTAGTGCCTTTTATAATAGTGCCTTTAATTTAATTTAAAGTAATTATCCCTTAAATAGGTAAAGTGGAAGCTATAGAGTATATAAATATAATTAAGAATTGGTTAAATATATAATTACAATCCAGAAAGATATAATAAGGAGGTAGTTAATAATAAGGGTTTTAAGTATTATTTTTTATTATTAAGGGGAGGAAGAGAATAGAGAAAATAATATATTATTTATACCCTTTATTATTTTAGTACCTTATCTAAAGAGCACTAGACTAAGGTCTACTATTACTTAAGACCAGATTGCTAAAGAACCTAATTTCCTATTAATTATATTATTTGCCCCCTTTACCCCCCCTTTAAAGCCAATTATTAATAAAACCCACTAAACTAGTAGCCTATTAAAGCCTAGCTACTATTATAATAGGAAAAAGCCAAGCTCTTTATCCTATAACTAATAGTTTTCCGCCTTTACTTTCACCTTAGAATCCCTATATATAAAATTATCTAATTCCTCTATCTCTAAGATCTAAAGGTAACTAGCCTAATTAAGAACTCCTATAGTATAAATCTTAAGATTCTTAGGCCTAATAGAGCCTTAAAGATAATTAAATAGTTCTCTAATATTAAGAGTAATTAATTAATATTTATATAATAAAATCTATTTATATTTATTATAAAAGTGCTAAATATAATTAATATATTGCCCCTTTATAAAGCCTAGAATTAATTAATAAATATAAAATAAAATAAGAATATATTCCTAATTAATAAAGATATTAAATAAATAAGTCTAAATGCAATATAAATATATAATTAGGTTCTAATACCCTATAAAGGCTATAACTAGGGCCTTTAAGTATTTAGGCTAATATAAGATCTTTTAGATTAAATAATTATATTTATAAGTAAGATCTATTAAAATATATATAGGCTAGAGCTTTATAGCCTTTAACTTAATGATTTTAATAGTAGATTCTAGAATGCAATCCTTTTAATTAATAAATTTAATCTAATTATAAAGTAATGCCTTTACTAATTTCTCCTCTATCTTCCATAAAGCTAGCTTAATATATAAAGGCTATTTAAATCGATTAAAGGCTATTTATAAATAAATCTAGATAGTAAATTTATTATTAAATTAAGGAATTATCTAATTAATAGGAATAAAGGGGTAATAGAAAAAAAGAAGAATTTATATTTTAGAATTAATATAACCTAACTTTAATAACTAATAATTAAACTGCATTATAATAAAGCTAGAATATCTAGGTTTACTTATAGAACTTAATATCCTAAAGCTAGCTAACTAATTAATTAGAAATATTAGGGAGGTTAGCCTAAGCCCCCTTAATGCCCTTAATTGCCTAAATAGTAAAAAGAGGGAGAGCTATATTTAATTAAATAGTTAAGTAAAAGGAAGATAAGGAATTAAAAAGGTTAGAAGAAGGAAGAAGCTTAAGACCTAAGCTAACCTTAAGGATAAAGGACTAAAAAGTAATTACCTAATACTAATACCTAAATAAATAAGCAAATAAATAATTAAATATACTATATATTAAGGCCTTAGGCCTAAATTATTCCCTAAATACCTAGAATAATTATTTATTCCTTTTTACACTTTTAAATATTTAAATAAATAAATCCTCTCTTATTTTCTTTCTTTCTTATTCTACTTTCCTTATATTACTAACTCTCTTCTTATATCCTTATTATAACCCTTACTCCTTACCTAAACCGCTTAATATATTAGTAAGCATATAAACTATCTAATTAAATAACCTCCTAATCCTACTACCCTCCTAAATAGCGAAAGAGATACCTAGAACCTATATAGCTCGCAGAATTAGCAATCTCTAACTCTAGCCCCTAAAGGCAATAACCCTAATTAAAACCCCTAGCCTAGATAATAATATTTAATACTTCTTAAACTAATCCTACTATTTAATTAATAAACCTAAATAATTTACTATCTATTAAAATAAAAATAAAGGCTAATTCTATTTATATAATAAGTCCTTAATAGTTATATTACTAGTAATTACTATCTATATGCAATCTGCACTTATCTACCCTTATATTTAATAGCTATTATAGACTTCCTAATTAGACCTTAATATTTCCTAGGAAGCTATTATAGTAAGCTTTATAGATATTCTACTGCAAGAATACTATAAAAATAGATAAATTATTACTATAAGCTAGGCCTAATATTATATAAATATTTAAAGTATAATTTATACTCTTATTAATAAAGATTAAGTAGAACTATCTGCCTTATAGGCAATTCTTATTATAATTAAATATAGCATAAAGGACCTAATTACTATTACCCTTAATCCCCTTATTATTTGCCTAAATATAAAGATTATTAAGTACTATCTATTTAATTAAATAACCTTAGACTTATTAATTATATTTCTAAATAAAAATATTAAATAAATATTATATTATAAAGAAAACTTAAATTATATTTCCCTTATATATATAAAGACTGCTATTTATAATAAGCAGTTTATAATAGGACTAGTAAACTTTAAGAATACTTATTAAGCATTCTATATCTTTAATTAAAGCTCTAAATGCATTATTTACTTTAATATATAGAAATAGAAAGCTAATCTCCACTATAAGCTCTTTACCCTGGCTTTCTAATAGGTCCTAAGCAATATAGCCCTCCTTTACTACTTTAAGGTCCTTTGCCCCCCCCTTTATACCTAGCTAGATAAGTGGAGTTATAAGTATATTATAATGATCTATATATTCCTTAATATCTAATTATTTATTAGGTATTCTTTAGAGGCCCTAATTGCTTAATATGGCCTTATAAATACTTATATTAAAGGATGCATGCCTATATGATCTATAATAGCAAGAGATCTAGGATAATATATTGCAATATAGAATAACTGCCTTCCCTTAAGAGATTAGATATTAGCTCTAATAGATAACTTTAGCTAGATATTACTTAATAATATAGAGTAAGGGTTTAAATGCATCTACTAGTTATTCCTATAGGCTATTTTTAAGGAATTAGGCATTTAGCAATTTAGGGTCTTAAAGTATTTGCAGCTATATAACCTAATAAAGAACCTAGGCCCCTTTTAGTACTAATTTATTAATATTCCTCCCTATAATAAGGCTATAAACCTAATTTATTAGAATAATTATTAATTAATTAATTAATATAGATTCTTTATAACCCTTACTTAAAAAAGCCACTATATTATCCACTCTATAAATAAGACTAACTCCTATTAAGATCGAGCCCTACTTATCTTACCCCTTTCTATATAGGTTATAAACTATATTATACCTCTAATTACCTAAAAAGAATATAAGAATAGGAGAATAGGCTTTATATAATACCTCCTATATAGAGAGCGCCTAATTAACCCTATATTCCCCTACTATATAACTCTAGCCCTAAGGCCTTAAGGCCTAGCTATTAATATACCTATTATAGCGCTAGCTCTACTTATAAAGCTATATACTCTACCCCCTCCTAAGATATTATTATAATCCTTAAAAAAGCAGGTAATATTATAACCTTTAGTATTACTTATAGCCCCTTAGAAATTACTAAAGAAGAAGGCTGCCTAAATACCTAACTAATTGCCTATATAGAAGCTAGTTATTATTAATAAATTAATAATTAATAGATTAAAATGCCTTAATATAATAGGGAAGGGTAAGCTCTTTAATCTTATTAAGCTATTAAATAATTCTAAAATACTTAATGCATAAAATACTACTACCTAGCCTTTTTTAGCCCTTAACCTAAATAAAATGCCTAATTAACCTATATTATCCTTAAGCTAAATTAGGACTTTTATTATATATATTCCTAATAAATTAGTCTTAATATCCTAATAGGCAGGGATTATAAAGACCCTAAAGAACCATTTTATTCCTATTATATCCTAACTTTCTAAGAGCAATAAAGCTATTATTAAGTCCCTATATAGTGAAGCTTTAGAATATAATACCTAAATAATTTCTAGATTACTTGCATTATTGCCCTCTCGGCCTGGATAGGACTAGATGCCACCTCCTCCAGTTTAGAAGCTTCTACTTGCATTAATGCCCCCTCCTCCTATAACCCTATAAAAGCCTATAAACTCTAAAGGATTAAATAGTCTTTAGTATTACAAGCCCTATACCCCCTCTATTATGCTATTTAACCCACTTCCCCTAATTATATTATTTTAAATATAATGCTTAATGCCTAAATATATACTTGCTCTATTATCTCGCGAGAGCTTAATAGCCCTAAGCCCTATATTAGATATTTTTAGGCCTATACTCTAGATACCTAATTATTAAGAGCGCCTAATTAAAATATTTTAATCCTATTAAATTAAATTAGACTTAATTAAAAATAAATTAGGCTTAATTAATAATAAATTAGGCTTATTAATCTAATTAAGGGAATAATTAGGCTTCTTTTAGTAAAGGGAATCTTATTTTTAGGGAGGTAATTAAATAGATTAAGGGCTCTATTTAAAGAAATAAATATAAAGGAATAATAGAATTAGGGAGGTTAATCTTAATATATTATAAAGAATTTAGATCTTAAGGATAAAAATTATTCTTTATAGGGAGGTTTATAGTAATAGAAAATAATAATTAGTAGAAATAAATAATTATAGGGCCTAAAGGATTTTTATTAGCTAATAGATTTTTAGCTAATCTATATGCTTAGCTATAATTAGCTAGCTTTAGCATAAAGGGGGAAGGATTTCCCTATTAAGAAAAGGACCTCCTTAATATATATTTTCCCCCTAAAGAATTAAAGTTTATTTATTTTATTTAAAGTATTATTATTATCTCTTATTAGTTAATTATTTAGTTCTATTTTATCCCTATTAGCTGTAAGCCCTGGCTATATCTATTTTGGCGTTTTCCTGCAGAAAACCCTCTTTTCCTCCAGTCTCGCTCCCTCCCTCCACTACCTACCCTACACGCTATCTTACGGGTCGTGGTGTTGTGTGGTTGTGTTATTTTCCCCATCAAACTAGCTAATAAGAACCTTAAGGATAAGCGCCTTATTAATAAGGTAATTAAATAGACTAAATAGCTTAAAGCTAGGGAATAATTACCTTAAAGAGTTAGAAGTGCCTATATTGCACTAATAGTAATAAGAATAGCATTTTTAGGCTCTTTATACCCTTTAAAGAAATTAATAATTCTTAATTTTAAAGTAATTATTTATATTTTTAATAATAGAAAATATTTTAAAGATTTTATTAAAACTATTAAAAATAATTATATTTTCACTAAAAGCTAAAGGCTCCCTATTCTAGGCTATAGTACTATTTAATTAAAGCTAAACTGCCTATTAAGCTTAACCTCTAAATACCTTACTTTATGCAATATAGTCTTTTATTGCGATTTTACCTATAATATTATCTCCCTATAATGCCTTTATCGGTTAGAAATATAGTAGGATATAAGCTCAGGAAGCTGCTGCCTTCGCACTAAGCTCGGCCAGCCTCTATACCACCTTCTAAATCGATATAATTAATTCATTCTTAAAGATATACTACTCTAAGAGGCAGCTTTTAAAGCTTATAATCGCACTTTATAGGCAAAAATAAATAAAGCTACTATAAATAACTAGTACCTTTACCTAAAATACCTAAAACTAGAAGCCCTTACTTACTTTATTAACCTTACTATTAGGGCAAAAATAAAGGGATTAAGTATTATTTAGTGTAATAATTATACTATAAGTAAGGCAATATATAAAATCTTATGCATTTTGCAAGCTTATAATAAGGGGCTAGGGCTATATATTGCAATAGATTTTATATATATTGCTAAAAATAAGGAGGGTTTTAATAGCCTAATACTATTTATAGATTACTAATTAGGCTATATTTAGGGTTATTACCTTAAAGACTATTTAGTAAATACCTTAAAATAAGCCTTCTTACTATTTTTAGCCTCCCTTAATTATTAATATAGCCTTAAGCCTTATATCTTTAAATATAACTAAGAGATTATAATAGTAAAGCCTATTATAGCCTTAATGCTTAAGGGATTAAGTATCTTAATTAAACTATTAGCCCTAAATATTTAGGCCTAAAATAGTAATATTAAGAGGTCTAATAGTATTATTAAAATTAAAGCTTAAGTAATAAGAAGAGGTTCTTACCTTCCTAAAGATCTCTAATAAGAGATTTTTAAGGCTATAATTTACCTTTATAATTAACTATTTAAATATCTATATAATTAGAGGACCCCTTATAATTAATTTTATATATATATTGCGCATTAAGCTAGCATTATCTTAATTAATAAAAAACCGCTTTAAGGCTACCTCTATATTTATAGCTATAAGGCTTTTATAATAATCTAAGAGGCATAATTAAAAATAAATTGCCTAAATAAGCTTAATCTAAAGGCCTTTATTAGCTATCTTATTAAATATTAATTTACTAATATTTATAGGATTTAGAACCCCTTAGTTAATAAGATTATTTCCGTAAGGGATATTACTTTTAATAAAGATAAGATCTTCCCTAGATTAATTAAATACCTTAAGGATAATTTCCTTTAAACTATTAGGTTAAAAATTATAGCCCTTTTTAATAAAATTAAAGAAAGTTTAAAGCTAATACTAAATAACTTAAAATTAAATAATAATAATAATACCTTAATTAATAATAATATTTATAATATATTTAGCCTAATTAATAATAAACCTAATCCTAATAAAGCTAATAGGGAATTTAAGGCCTTTTTTAATAAGAAAAATGCCCTAAATAACCTAAAAGTTAAATATTTAATACCCTAGGAATTATTAATAATAGGGCTATTTATATAATATATTAATAGTAATAGGGGCATAATAACTATACTACTATTAAGAGCAGAAGACTCTAATAGTTAAAAGAGGGAGAATCTAGGGTTTTAGCAAGCTGCTTTTCTAGTTAGATAATTATGCACTCCCCTTAGCCTATATTAAGGCTAGGTGATTAATTAATCTAGGCTATAGCGCCTATTAAAGCAATTACTATACTGATCTAGCCCTAAGGAATGCATATATTATAAAGACCTCCTACTACCTCCTAAATATAATAAGGAGAAGCATTCTTTGTCGAATAGCTTAGTGTGCCTTTTAATATAACCTTAATTCGTCTATTATATTGTGTTGTATGTCTCTGACCCCAAAATCTGCTCCTGCCCCTATAGGCCCCCTTTTTCCTCCCTTCCTATAGCCTAGCGACTATTTGCAGCCCATTACGTAATTAGGCTGCGGGCCTATTAATTATATAACCTTCTATGCATAAGGCTATATATATAACCTAATTTAATATGCCCCTTCAGCTTAATAGCCTTACTGCCTGGCTAATCTATATTATAGCTATTATTTCCTCCTATTCTAATTCCTCTTTCCTAGCTCGCGCTAACCTCACTAAGAGGTTAGCAAGCCTTAGCTACTATATAAAGCGTTTAAAAGGCTCCCTAGCTAGGCTCTTTATAAAATTATTAGTAAGCAATTTAACTAATAATATATAAATAACCTTAATCCGCCCCCTAATAACCTCCTATTATAATTAATAATTATATATATCTATATATTTTAGCTTTATTTGCAGCTATATAAGCTTTTCCTTTATTAATTATATTATCTATATATTATTATATTAAATTATTATTTATAAAGGCTTAATATATTACTAGTAAGTAATTAGTAATAATAAATTAATTTATAAAGTAGCTATAAGCTAGCTTATAAAGAGAGTTTCTTTTATTATTTATAAGAGGGCTAGTAACTTTACCTCTATTATTAAGGTTATTATTATATTCTATTTTATTACCTACTAAAAAATAATCCCTCTAAATAGGCTTATTATAAAGGCCTATAAGCTATAATAATCTAGTAAGTTATTAATAAAGCTAGTATTTAAAGCTATTTAGAGGCTATTATTAGGGCTGCCTAGTGCTATATTATAGCCTAGAGAATAGCCTTAAGTCTTAAGTAAATACTATAAGGCTTAATTAGCTACTTAATAATATTATAGTCTAGGCTTCTAATTAAATTAGGCTAGCTAGTTTATAATAAAGGCAATATTAAGCTAGATTATAATTACTATATATATTAAGGTGCTAATTTTCTATTAATATAGGTTAGTGCTCTTTATAATAATAATGCCTTTATAGGGTAATAGCTCTTCTTAGACTATTAGGGTCTTTATTTATAAAAGGGGTAATAAAGGCTTAATAAGTAATTAATAGGCTTTATTAATATATATAGACTATAAGAGCTATAAATATTAAACTGCCTAATTGCAAATAATTTTAATTCTTAGGAACTATTAGAGGGGGGTGCCTCCTTTTAAATAGTATATCTTCTAGAGTTATTTAATTAGCCTTAATGCCTTAAATTCTAAAGATTTTAAGAAATAAAGGATATAATTATCTATATAAAAGAAGAAAATAATATCTTCTTTCTATTAATAGCAATTTTTACTAAGTATTTAGCAAAAGCCCTTTATAGTAAGGCTAGTCTTAAAATAATATTATTAAAGTAAAAGAGATTAATATAGCCTATATAATGCCTTTTAGAGCTTTAGGACCTTCCTATATTGCCTATAGCCTAAGGGCATCTTTATAAAGATATCCTTATTTAGGTTAATATATATAAATATATTAATTATATTATATTATAATATTTTATAATTAAAATAATTAATTATTAATATAAAGGTTCTAAATAATATATTTATAAAGATTATAATATAAATATTTTAAATATCCTTTACTTATTAATCTCTATATATAATAAAATATACCTTAAGCTTTAGGAAATACTTATATTTATTAAGCTTATAAGTATATACCTAATAGTAATTAAGCACTTAATAACCTTTCACTATAATATATATAACTTTTACTTATAATTTTAAGAGCTTATAGCTTTAAAAATAAACCTTTTTAATTTTAATTAAAATAACTTTATAAAAGTATTTATTAATCTCTATATAAAAATAGGAAAGTTATTTTAATAAATACTAATATATTAATAATATAAAAGGCTTTAAATCCTCCTCTCTATATATAATAGCTCCTTACTTTATTGTATATACTTAAGCAAGAGGGCAAATTAAGCTTCCCCTTAATAACTAATAGGCAAGGCTAGCTAGGCTCTTAGTAGCTAAGTAGTAAGTGCTCTAATGCTTTAGTGCTTATTGCCTATTAATTAGAAATACTACTTTAAATAATATTCTAAGTATTACCTATTTAGAGAGCCTATAATGCCCTTTTAAGGTATTATTCTTTATTAATAAGCTAATATTAATATTTTCTTTATTATTAGCTACTTATTGCCCTTTTAGGCCTAGGCTATTAGCTAAAATATAAAAAAATATAGCTAATAGTATTTAAGGTAGAATTAATAAAACTTTAAATTTTATTTAAATATAGAAATTATTATTAAATTATAAAGGGGTTAATAGGTAATTAATATTACTTTAGTCTTTAGGATTAAATAGTTTATTTATAATCTTATTATCTTCCTTATTAGGTAATTAAAAGGATTATTAAGGAATCTCTTCTTAAGCTGCAAGTAGCTACTAAATGCATTATTATATAGCTTCTAGATCTTCTTTTAGTAAATCGTCCTAAAGGCTTTCTAAGTGCCTATTAAAATATTACTATTTATTAAAAGTAATATCTTAAGTAATAAAGACCTCCTTTTTTAATAGATTCTATATTCTAAAGGAGTTATTAGAAGTATAGCTAATAAGGAAGCTAATTTAGGCCCTTAGGGCTAATCTTTAAAGGTAATTCCTTTATAATTAGGTATTTATAATAAAAGTAAAGGCTTTATATTTATATAATTATAAATATAATAAGTTAGGCTTTATTAAGCTATTAAGGCAGAAGTATAAGTAGAAGAGCTTATAGGGGGACTTTTAGCTTTATTAAGCGGCTAGTAAGCAATTATAGAGGTATATTGCTATTTTAATTATCTTAAGCTATAAGTATTTAGGGAATTTAGCTGCTATTTATATAGCGCGGCTTTTCTATATAATAATTACTATAATGCACTCTATACTGCTATTTTAGGCCTATATATTAAGTATTAAGGGTTTATAATATATCCTTAGGTCTATAATTGCCTTTATAATTTATAGGTATATAATTATAATCTTATTATTATATTTAAAGATTTTTATATTAGCTTTATATTAGATCTTAATTATTTTAATAAAGCTTATAATTATTAATTATATAATAAGTATTAAGTAATTAAAAGTATAATAGTTTTAAATATAGTTTATAATTCTATTAATTATAATCTAAATTAAGGTATAATTACTATATTTAGCCTTTATTAAGTGGAAATTAAGGGTAATTTATTTATTTAATTTAGCTATAATATTTAATTCCTATTATGCCTAATAGACTATTTAATAAGCCTTTACTATATTATAGGCATTATAGTCTATTATTATAATATATTATAGGCCTTCTAGATTATTTATCTTTAGCTTTATGCCCCTTAAGGCTATTATTAGGTACTTAAGAATATTAGGACTAAAGTGGCTAAGCTTTTAGTATTAAGTAATAGAATCTCTTTATAGGGGTTAGTAATAAGTCTATAATATATAGTAATACTTTTAGTAAGTAAGTAATAGCCTATTAATTATAAAAGCTACTATTAAAATTGCTCTTAATAGTTAGGCTATAATCTCTTTAAACTTAAGGACTTATTAATTATAAATCTCTTAAACCTCCTTAAAGTAGTTACTATTAGTGCGCTTTAAGTAATTATTTCCTAGCCTTATATCCTATTAAAAGCCTTATTTCCTTAGCTATATAAAAGAGATTAAGTTTATAATAAGAGCTATATATAAGGCTATATTATATAGCTTTATCCTCCTTAGTGAGCTATTAGCTAAAATAAAGGTAATCTTAATCTTATTATAGCTATTAATTAGGGTTAACTTAATGCCTACTTAGATAAAGTTACCTATTAAGGTAATATAGAGGTTCTTTATGTAATATATATCCCTAAAGATATTTTGATGGGGAAAATAACACAACCACACAACACCACGACCCGTGAGACGGCGTGTAGGGTAGGTAGCGGAGGGAGGGAGCGAGACCGGAGGAAAAGAGGGTTTTCTGCAGGAAAACGCCGAAATAGATACAGCCAGGGCTTGCAGCCAATAGGGATAAAATAGAACCAAGTGATCAACCAATAAGAGACAATAATAACACTTCAAATAAGACAAATAAACTTCAATTCTTCGGGGGGGAAAATGCATGCTGAGGAAGTCCTCCTCCCAGTAGGGAAATCCTTCCCCCTTTATGCTGAAGCTGGCTAACTGCAGCCAGGCGCACAGACCAGCCAAAAATCCATCAGCCAATAAAAATCCTCTAGGCCCCACAATCGTTCATTTCCGCTAATCGTCATTTTCCACTGCCACAATATATATTAAGGCTTTAGAATCTAGCAATATAGAGTTCTTAAGTAAATAGGGCTTATTAGGCAGTTAGCCTATAATTATTATAAGGGCTAAGCTATAATACTTGCCTTAATAGGCTAATTAATAAGAGCCTTCTATTTTTATTTTCTTAACCTAATTAATAATATTATTTATATTATCCTTAAATTTCTATTTTATTTAATCTATAATGCAATCCTATAAGGGAAATTAATTAGGCCTTCTTTCTAGAAAGGCATAATAATACTTTATAAGAGGATAATTAGGTTATAAGTAAGTAAGGCATTTAGCTTCTAAATATATCTTAATACTTAAATTAAACTATTTCTTGCTATTATTATGGCGCAATTAGCCTTTATTCCCTTATTATTTAGGGATATTATTATAAAAGGCCTTTTAATTAAATTTAATTTATTTTAAAAAGTTTAAATAATTAGTAAAGGTTTATTAAATAGCTCTTAGAATAGTATTAGCCTTAAGGCTATTATTAAGGACCTAATCTGCCTTTATTGCATTATAAGCATTTGCCTAAGACTCTAGCAGTATATATTATAGGGCTGCAATTAGGTTAGTAAACTATTAAGCCACTATTTTAGCTTTTTGCAGATTAATTATTTAGACTTTATAAAGAGTATTCTCCTAATAGAGAACCTATTTACTTATAGCCTTATAGGTTATAAGGCAATAAGTCTTTAGTATAATAATAATTTTATAGAATATTTAATATATAAATTATATATATTTAGCCTTAATTATATAGAATTATTTATAAAGGGTAGAAATCTAATTAATTAAGGATTTTTTTAGAAAGTAATAATAATACTTAAGGGAATTAGAAATTAATTTTATAATCTAATTTTATATAATTATTATTTTCTTCTTTAGAGCTTTATTTCTTTTAATATAATACTTAAAATTAATTTATAGTGCATTATATATTATAAGGCCCTTTATAGTAAGCTCCTTAACCTATAAAGCTAAGATTGCCTTATCTTTATTAGGCTTTTAGTATAGATTAAGCTTTATTGCTTTTATAGCCATTAAGCTATTAATGCCTAATTAGTAAGAGCTTTATTTCTAAAAGGCTATAATATTTAGGGGAATTAAATTTATTATATTAAGGGTTAGTTTATTTTTAGCTTAAGGGTTAAGATATACCTAAAGGTTTTAATTCTTAGCCTTTATCTATAAGGCTAAGAATTAGGGAATCCAGTTTTTATTAATATTAAGCTTAATAATTAAGGATATAATTATTACTATAATTAATTAATAAATATTAGGCAATTTATCTCTAATATAGCATTTAATTAGCATATATATTGCATATATCTAACTATTAATTATTAAATAGCTTAATATGCCTTTTAATATGATTTTAATTTATCTATTATATTATATTATATATCTCTAACTTTAAAATCTGCTCCTGCCCCTATAGGCCCCCTTTCTCCTCCCTTCCTATAGCCCGGCGACTATTCGCAGCCCACTACATAACTAAGCTGCGGGCCTATTAATCACATAACCTTCTATGCACAAGGCTAGGTACATAACCCAATTTAACATTCTTACCCCCTTAAATTACTATTTAAGAAGGCTAAAGATAATTACTTATAAAATTATAAAGAAATAAATTCTTAATTTAAGGTTATAAAGGAAAAAGTATAAAGTAATTAGATCCTTAATTATATATAAATTTATACTTATAAATATAATAAATATAATTATTTTATTAAATATAAAGCTTATTTAATTATACATAATAATTAATAATTAATTAATTTAATAAAAGGAATATATACCTTAATTTTAATTAGGAGGTTATTTTAAATATTAATAGTAATAATTATATATTTTAATTTAAAGTTTATATAATTTAATACTATTAATACTTTTATAAATGCCCCTTTAGACTAAAATATCTTTATAAGGATGCCTTTTAGTAGGTATAAATATAATACTATTTTACTACTTAGAAAAGCACTATATAATCTTTATAAATTGCCCTTATTATAGTAAAAAGAATTTAATAATATACTTAAGGAGCTTAGGTTTTATATAATCCCTTATAAGCCTTACTATATAAAGCTTAATAAGATCTTACTTTTCTATTATATAGATAATTTAATTTTTGCCTTCTAGAAGGAAAAATAAGGCATTATTAATTAGGTAATTAAAGAGATCTAATTATAATATATCCTAATTAGAGGTAATAACCTTTAGTAATTCTTAGGGATTAAGATAATCTAGAATTATAAGAAATAACTTATTTAGCTCTCTTAATTATAATATAGCTTAAAAATTGCTAATCTAATTACTTACCTAAATACTAGGACTTTATTATTAACCCTAATAATAAAGATAGAGCTATTGCCCTATAATAGGCAGGCTAAGACTATAAAATTAGAAGCTTTTAGTAAAAGATTAGCTTAATTCTTTATATTACTATAACTATAAGACCTAATATTGCCTTTATAACCTCCCAATTTGCCCAATTTAATTAAAACCCTAAACCTAAATATTATAAAACTATAAACTATATGCTATTATACCTTAAGAAAATATATGCCCTTACCCTCTAGCTTAATAGTAATAATAACCTTCTTATAGCTAATAATACCTTTTTTATTAATAATTCCCTTAATTAAAAAAGCTTTTAGGCTTATATAATATAATTATTTAAAAGAGCTATTAATTAGTAAATAAATAAGTAAGCTATAATAATAACTTTAATTATAGAATCTAAGCTATTAGCACTATTATAAGTATTAAAAGAGGCTATATTTATTAATTACTTATTTATTAAGCTTAAAATTAATATTTTTAATTATAAAAAGGTAATTATTTAATATAATAATTAATAAATAATTAAGCTTATAAATAAAGAGATTAGCCTCTTAAATATATAATTTTATTATATTAATATTTATAATTACTAATTATAATAAGAAATAGAGAAAGGAGTAATTAAGGTTATTTATATGCTAATAAATAAAATGCTTACTAATAGGCTTACTAAAGTACTACTTATAGCTGCCTTTATTAAATTTATTAAGCAGCTTAGCCTTATTAATATTATATATGCATTAAAAGAAAGGAAAGACCTTAAAGACCTTATAAAGGCCTTAGAAAGCCTTATAACTTAATTTAAATAATAAAAATACCCCTTAATACTAAGGAAATTACAAAAAATCACTTTACTTAAAGCTATAAGGGCTTTAATTAAGGGGGTATATTAGACTGACTAGAAGGTTAGGCCTAGCTATTATATACTTTTAAATATATATATAGAAATCCCTGCACTTTAGAATATATATATAGAATATAAATAAAAATAAGAATATATATAAAAGATACCTATATAAATATATATATTAATATAATTGCACTCTTAATCTTATACATTTAATTAATTTAATAGCCTCATAATAGCTCATTAAATAACCCTTAAGTCTACTTATTTTAACCCCCTAACTTAGAATGCGATAATTTAAATGCGCCCTATAATAGGTTTAATCTAATAAAGCTCAAGCAACTGCAGCCATCACTATCTACAATAGCAACCCAAGCACCTACTGCAGCGACTAATAATATAGGCTGCAACCTCAAATAAAGACTTCTTCTAATAGCCGCCAGCCTTAATAATTATCATTCTTAATCTTTAAGAATCATATTAATACCTCCTAAAGACTATTATAAACTTAAGATATAATAGAGATATATATATATACTATAACTATAAGCTTAATTAAATAATTATAAATATATAAGGGATCTATAATAAAATATTTCGATTTTAATATTAATGCCTACTTATTAACCCTTATAGTATATATTAAAGTTATTCTATATATATAGCCTTATTATCTAGCGCCTCTAAAGCCATTTCTAGCTTTTATTATATCCTAGTTATTATAGGATATAATGCTTATTATTATGCATAGAATTAGCTATAATGCGCTATATATATAATCTATATAGGGAAAACCTTTTAATATTCAATTTGCAGACACTCTTTGCAGCTATTACTATATAAGATAAAGGGTAAGAATTTATTTTAATTAGATATTTTATTAGCTAAATAAGAAGGATTGAGTTTTAGATATATAGTATAGAGCGATTGGAACTAAAGCTAGACCTAGTAGATAGCAATAAGCTAGATTCTATAATTAGAGCTATAATAGCCATACCGGTAGAATAAAGCTAAGAGAGAGAGTTAACCCTCCAGCCTAACCTTAGCCAAAAGAGGTATTAATTAAATAGCTAAGAGATATTAATATTATCCAAAGAAGGCCATACTGCTAGTATAGTAACTCGCCGTAAAAATCAGCGCCTAAACGTTATAATCATAAGCAATAGTCTCTCTAGCAATATAATATCCTTATTAACCTTAAGAACTCCTCCAGCTAGCGCCCTGCCTAACTAGATTATCTTATCTTCTATATCTTTACTTATATAACTAGCTATAACTTTAATATTAAATAACTATAGTAGCAATTCATAGAATGCATGCTTAATCTAAATAGTGATTAATAGCCTTAGGCTAAATATGCAATTTAATTAAGATGGCCCTTTAATAGAAGAAGAGAGCTAAATCCATCTAGCCAGTAGCTAATAAAATCGCATTCCATAACTAATTAAAGGGCCAGTCTATTAAAGCTAAGCCTATATTATGCCATGCCCTTATTAATCTTAAACGCATAACTAGAGGAATAATATAAAGTCACTCCCAAATAATCAGCACCTAGACCTATCAAAATATTAGCATTATACTAATAGCCCAATATCTTTTCATAAAGAACACTCTTATTTACTAAACGTAATATCGAACGCTAAATGCGATATTCAACCAGGGCCACCCTAAGGACCCTAGTCCTCCCCTCTTCCGCAACCAAACTTTATCGCAAATGAGTTTCATTTCAAACTCTACACGGATTACTCTATAGGGCAACCATAAGAATAAACCCCTATTAGTCCTTATGCCGATACTTAGCGGCAAGGCAAGTAGCTAAGTACACTTAAACTCCCATACTAAATTCCTATTATCGCATTATGCATGTTAGCTATAATCATAAATAGGAAAGATATAGCTATAATAGCCCTAAAAGATATTGTATTGTCTTTATGTGTGTGTTATTCCTTGAGAGCTTAGAGCAGGCTTTTTATGCCTTTCTATGCCCTATAGAATCAACTAGAAATTACTTACTAAGCCTATAGCAATATTCCTATCAGCCTTTCCTCCTGTTTCTTAAGGCTTCCTTTTGCCACCATCCAGCACTTTCTAATATAATATATAGTCAGTTCTATAGTACGGCCAAGGTTAGGATGCTGCGGATCGAGGGTGGGATAGACATAGAATGCGCCGCATTCCAGTTAAGACTTATAAAGTAAAGGCAACCTTATCTTACAGGTTAGCATGCCTTAAACTTTTATAATTCCTAATCCATATTCGCTAAGAACTCTTAATTATTTTAAGGCATAATATAACCCTCTTATATAACCTATTAATATTAATTATACTATAAAAAAGTCTTATTATTAATCTAGCTATCTTCTAATTATTTGCATTTATACCCTCTTTTATATTGCTATAAGACTGCTTCTACTTCTTCTACTAAATTATCCTACTTAGAAGCATCTTTAGGCTAGTTTTAATTGGATTATACCAGCTGCAATCTCTTAGCTAGGTTGCCTATCCTACTAATAATAATCTCTATTTATTTGCCTTTCGAGCTTAATATTATAAAGAGGTCAATCCTCGCACTAAATAGCATGCCTATTCTAGATATAGCTCTCCTGCTTATATTAGGTAAGGTAGCATCTAAATTTAGCCTCTTAGCTGCTATATTCTTAATATAATATATCTTATAGTAATATTAAAGGGCCTTATAATTAATAATTATAAGTACTAATACTTTCTGCCTATTAAACCTAATTAGGGCATTATATAGTATAAAGATATAAATATAGAGCATATAGGGATAGATAGAGAAGAGTTATATATTAAAAAACTTATAAAGATATTTTATTAAGAGGATATTATTTCTAGAATTCCAGGTATTTTACTATATTTCCTAAAGGCAATATAGGCTATCCTCCATAATTCTATTATTATTATTATATTACCCACTAGTATTAAAATAGAGATAATAATATTACTAAGGAATAATATAGTATGCCTATATATTAAGGCCTATAGGTAAACTTAGGCATTATAGCTCTCCTTTACTAAAAATAGTATAATAAATAGCTCTATTAAGGCATAAGGATCTAAAATCATTTATAACTCTCCTAGCCTCTTTAAAGTCTATTTTTATATTAATAGGCATAAATATATTATTAAATTCATTATTATTAATAAGGTCTAAACCATATTTCTTTAGTAAAATAAAGCTAAATATAAATTATTTAGGGGGGGATTAAAAATAGGCTTTTAGCTTTTATTAAAGTAATATAATTATAAGTCTTAGATCAGAAGGCATTTTATTTAATAATAAGTATTAAGAATCGTAATAGCAAATAGGGTTTAAAAGGTATTAAATGCATCTTACTAAGGATAAATTAATAATAATCTAAAAGTAAAATAGTAAAAAGCATTAGGCCTAATTAACCTTATAAATAGGTATCTAATAGTAAATTAAAAGATAAATTGCAATATTTATAATAAATAAGATAATACTTTAGAATATTCTATTTTTAGGATAGAATAGTAATAAACTTAATATAGGTTAATTTAGGTATTCTTCTATTATAAATAGTAAGCAGAGCTATAGCAGGCCCAGGAGGTTAAAATAGGCAGCTAAACCAAAGGCAATATTGGCCCATAGGTCGTTATTATTATTATTATTACTCTTACTATATGCCGCATTATTTAGAAACTTAAAGCAGAGGCGCAGCTTATTGCAAATATAGCAAAAGGTTACTAAATCGCTCCCTAAGACTTAATAAATCCCAATAAAGGCACCTAGGTCCTCCTCCTATCCTATAGTAAAGTGGACATTCCACCTAACGGCTTATATTAAAGGCATAACTGCAGCGCTAAATATAGCTATATTGCATTAATATTTAAAAATTCTATATATTAGTGCTAAAATAAGGGTTAAGAATTAGAGCTAGTAATCGCAAAAATGCCAATATTAAAGTAAATTCTAGCCTTAATAAAGGTATTAATCTAATAATAATAGAGCTTAGATTACCTTACTAAATATCTTTTAGGATATCTTATAAGTATATAATAAGATAAATTAAATAGATTATAGAGCTAGAATTAGTAATGCCTGCATATATCTTTCTTAGTAGATTTTAAATTAGAATATATAAAACTAATTATGCATATTACTACCTCTATCGCTATAAATATAAAGAGGGCAATAATAAGCTTTAGGTTTTTAATTAGTATATATTTTGCTTTAATAGGAGATTTAACTATATTATAAAGCTTACTAAAAGAAATAAAAATATTTAAGGTTATTAAAATTAAATTAATTAAAATTTTACCTATTAATCTATATACTTTTTATGCAATATATTATTATAATAAATCTATAGTTCTTTTAATTATCTTCTTTTGCCCCTCTAAAACCCACATCCTAAGCTAGCTAAATATAGCATTTTAGAGGCTTAAAGGCACTATATATTAAGCCTATTGCTCAGCAGGACCTAAAGATCATATGCAACTTATTCCACTAATTAGAATTCTCTTATGCATTATTATATCTACTATTATAAACTATAAACTCTAATAAACAAATTATAGCTTATAGTTAAGTATTATAATAGGAAAAAACCTTAAGAAGGGATTAAAGGCTAATAATATAGCTTACTTTCTATCGCACTTTTAGCCACTATAGCAAAAGGGAATAATCACTCTATTATTATAAATGCCTATTAATATATTTATTCTATATAATACTTTTAAAGGAAAAAATCTTTATAGAAGAGAGTTAATTAATTCTTTTTACATATTACTTAATAAAAATAATATAAAATTAAAATAAATAAATATCTAAGCAATAATATTATTTCTACTTAATAAAATAAATATTTTATTTGCAAAAAGTATTATATTAAATATAATAAAATAAAGCCATAATATAATAATTATCTTAAGAATAAAAAATAATAAGGATTACCCCTAACTTTCTTAATCATCCTAGCTAGACCTTCCTCTTCTATCTAATACTTCTAATACCTAAAAATCTATTATATAGACTGCATTGTAATCCCTTATTAGAGACTTCCTTAATTAAGCTAAATGTATAATTTTAATAAATTATTATAAAATCCTAATAAGCCAATAATATATTATATTTAGCCTTATCTTATAATTAAATAATTAGGCAAGTAATATTAATTACTAGACTATTAGATCTATTAGTAAGTTATTTATTTAGTTAAAGGCGCCTTTCCTCTTAGGATATGCTTATATTTTTTATTATATTATAATACTATATAAGTAGAATTTATCTATTTCCCTCCCCTTTATAATAACCCATATCTTCTAGTGCAGAGCTAATAGTTAGCTTATACTTTAAGCATATAGCCTTAATATATATTTCCAGTAAGGAGAGAGATCTATTAATATCCAGTCTATATTACTTATTCCTAAATATAGTTATATCAATTAAGTCCACTATCTTAAAGTTACTATTTATCTTTAGCCAGATTAAATAATATATAACCTAATGCAAGTAAAGACTTATAAATATACTATTCTTAATATAGAAATATAAAAAGGAATAGAAAATTATTAATATTAAACTTAAATTAGCATAAAGCTATATTTTTAAAATATAGGACTTATTAAAGTAATACTAAGCATAAGATAAGATCTAGGGTTATATAAGCAAACTAGAAAGGCTTAAGATAAAATATAAGAGTGGCTTTATAGATTCCTAGGTAGAGTATAAGCGTAAGGTTAATGCTATAATTAGGGCTATTTGCAAATAGCTCGCTAAGCTGATTATAATAGTACTAGGCTTGCGCCACCTAACAAGACTGCAAGAGGCTGCCTCCTATAATAATTGCCTAAATAAGATAGATAATTCCATAAATCTACAGGGCTAATTCAAAAATAGACAAAAATAGTTTAAGTTAGTGCTATTTATAATAAGTAAATAAAATAGAATATATTACTTTCTTTAATTATTAATCTTATTAGGAATTATATAAAAAGAAGAGGGATTCTAATATTTTAGGCTAGTAAGATTACTAGAAACCTGTAAAGGGCCTAATATTTAAGAGGTCTATACCCTTTAAGAACATCTTTTAGAATAAGAATGCTCCTATAAAGCACATTATTATTTAATAGCTGCCTAATAAAAGTAATTAATATATCCTGTAATATAATAAATATAATTTGAACTTAAGAGAAAACCCACTCTCTAGCAGTATAGTTTATCTATATAATAAAAAGCACTAAATAAGATTAAATAATTATAATACTATTATTAAATTTCTAGGAACTAAGGCCTTAAGGTATAATAAGAAATTAGCCGAGATAAATAATATTACTGCTCAAAAGGCATTTAAGACGGATTATATATATCTAATGACTAATAATACCTAAACGAGCAAGAAGAAGGTACTTTATTAAAAAGGACAAAATAAAGGCAAGAGCGCATACATAGTAGAGAGATAAGAAAAAAATAGGCATAATAAATCCCTTTAATATAATAATATAAACTAATAATACAAAAAGCCTCTAGTAATCACTAATCTAATATATAGATAGGTATATTATATATACTAAAAGATATTTAAATAATAGCTTATTATATTCCTTTTTCTAATAGGAAACCTAAAGGATATTAGTATCCCTAGCTCTATTAAAGATTTAGGGCTATTAAGGGACCTATTGCAATACTATATTTATAATTCTTAAATTAAGATATATTTATAGTGGGAAGGATATTAAAGTAATAGGCCTTAAGCCTTAATATGCAAATTCCCTATTATTTTCTTTAATAGTTCGCCCTTTCCTAATAAGAGCTCTATTATTTAAATTAGAGCTAAGGACCTGCAGGATTATAACAAGGACGCAAAACACTTAATTGAGCATAACTGGCAGGCCTTGGATTACTTAAAGGCCTATAAGAGAAGGAGTTGACTAGAGATAGCTTTAGATATTAAATTAGGGGGCTTTACTGCTATTATTAATACTAATTGGCCTGCTTTAATAACTAGTAGATATTAGGCCATAATAGAAGACTATTAGTCTAAAATTAATATAATATTAATAGCACTATAATAAAATAAGGCTCTATTTAAGCATGCGCCATAAAGGGTTAATTGCAGCTTATTATTATAAGCATGCCTAGATTAATCTCCTAATAGTAGGAACCATAATATCCTAATTATAATAGGCATTCCCTTATAGGGAGAGTTAATAGCAAGTTCAAATAAGAATATAATTTAAGCACTATTATTACCTTTAGCTATAATAAATAATAGAAATAAGGCTGCATTTATAGCCAGTCTAAGCGTAATTATAGCGCAATCTCCCTAATAGTAGCACATTCTAGCTATAAAAGATATATTACTAAGCTTAATAAATATAGCCTATATAGTATATAATTTACTTAATATTAGCCTATTAATAATTAAAAGTGCTCTAATTAATCCGCTCTATAGCTTATAATATATATCCTTAGGATAATAACTAGAGCAGGTAAATCCTAAGGCATCCTTTATAATAGCTAGCTAATTCTTGCAAGTAGAAAACATATTCTAATTAAATGCAAGCTAAGAAGGATAGATATGCAACTAAGCGCCTTCGCCCATCCTTTAATTCCCCCTGCCTAATTTTAGCAAGATCTAGCGCCTAATTTAATTACTTTCTATCTATTCCTGCAAAGAATATAGTCTACTAGTTAGGCAAGCTCCTTATTAGCTGCCTAGAATGCTAGCATTCTTAATAGATAATTCCTATCCCTTAGTTAGTAGGTCTACTAATAGGCAATAGCTTTTACCTTTAAGGGCTTTGCAGCTAAAACCCCTAATTGCACTAATACTAGGGATACCTTAAAACTAGCCATTCCTTGTGCCTAATCCTTAGCCACTACCTATACCCTAGCTGCAGGTTCCGGTTGCTATAGTGGCTCGAAATCGCAAGGGCAAGTGGCTCTCCATACTTCCGCCTGCAATCATCAATCAGCTCCGACGAGTGACCCAGTTAACCGGCCGTAATCCTGAGCTACATGACTTTATTAACCGCCTAGGGGACTTTTAATGCCCCTTTTGCCCGAAAGTTAGCGCTTAAATTAGGGTATTTAATAAGTACTTAATTAAGCGCTATTTAGTTGCGCGAAATAGTTCTCTCCGCTTAGCTTAAAAGTCTTATATAATAAAAGAAAACTCTTATAAATAAATTAATATATATATTATAGCTTAATTCTTAAATATTTAATAAGGCAGTTAGTTTACCTTATTAATTCTTAATTATAATTAATGCTTAATCTTTTAATTTATAGTGTAATAATTAGAGGTGCCTATAATATTATGCTTATTTAAAGGTATTTATTAGAAGTGGTCTTAGGAAATAGGACTATTACTCTTAGTAAACTATCTATATTAACCTATAGACTATAACTATAATATCTACTACTACTATTATATTTACCCTCCTGGGGAGGAATAGGCTCTTAGAGCTATTTTGAATACCCCTTGCATAGCCCTATAAAGCTAACCCTACTAGAATTCCTTACTATATCTTCTATTTCCTCTAATCTTATTTATATATCCTATATATCTTGCAACTATACAATAAGGCATAGCATCTTAGACGATAGTGCATCTACTCAGGCTACCCAAACTAGATATCCCCTCTAAGGATCCTATCCTTATAAGTCTTTATTTTCTATATCTGCGCCCCCTCTTTAGGGCTATTAATAAGGTTATTAATAAAATAAGGGCAGTATAGGAATAAGTAGACCTAAAGTAATCGAATTTTATATATAATTAGATATCTAAATATTTCTATAAATAGATATAAAATATAGCTAAAGTGCAAATAGTCTTTATAAAGGAAATATAGAAATACTTTTAGAAATAAATTAATAAATTATATAGATAATTGCCTATATTTAATAATATTATTTATCTATTTTATCTAACCACTTTTGCAATATTATAAATCTCTTATAATCAATTATCCTTATATAATTAATTCCCTAATTATAGCTAATCTCTTTAAATTCCAGTATAGCTAAAATATCCTTTAAGATATCCTCCACACTTTAGGGAAATATTTACTTTACTAATACTATAGAATCTATTAATTCCCTAACTTTTTTATAGGAATCTTAAAAGAGGAGTAATATTATATCTATTAAATCTCTTACTTTAAAATAAATAGGGAAGGCTAATAAGATTCTTAAGTTAGTATTACTATTAATAAATCTAAGCTGCATTATTGCATTATTATTTATTAATATCTTTATATTAGCCTTTATCCCTTTCTAATAATTAAATAGAAAATGCTCTAATATGCCTAAAGCCTCCCTCTATATGCCCTTAATCTCCTTAAGGACTAGCATAAGTAAATATAATCTAGCTTTAAGGAGTAAGTAAGGGTTCTCCTTAAACTAGTAATATGCCCACTATTCTGAATAGTACTAGTACTAATTATAAAAGAAGGCTATTTAATTTCTTTTAGCCTATAGAGGGTTAGGGTTTTATTTAATATCTTATATAGCGCATTATAGCTTTATGCGGGCTTAAGCTAGCTATTACTTAATTTAGCTATTTATTTTTTTTCTTAGACTTTTTATACTTCTCTAGTTTAATAAAGGGGGGCAATTAATTAAGAATTATATAAATACTAGTAAGGGTATAAATTTCCTCTTATGTATTAAGGGCTTCCTCCCTAGCCATAATAGCTATATTATATATTATATTTAGGTTTAGTAATAGCAGTTTAAATTTACGCTTTAGCTAGCTATTATTCTGATTTATATTTATAGTAGTTCTATAGTGGACCTTATTACCGCAAGATAAAAGGGAGCTAAGAAGGGAGAGAAGGGAGAATTAAGCGGTTCTTATAGTGGATAAGATAATTAAGGACCCCTAATCTTTAAATAATATTATATTAGTAGTAAGTAAGGCAAAAGAGTTAAGGAATACCTAAATAGTAAGAAGAATAAAATATAAAATAAGGCAGATAAGTATTAATTGCATATTACCTAACTCTATAATAGCTAAAAATAGTCGCCAGATTAGGGTCGCTATGCTATATGCTGCTAGCTTTAGGGGGCAGCTCAAGCTTATAGCTAGCTCTTCTTAGCCTAGATTTACTACTTGCTCTTCTTATTAATTATATTTAAAGCGCTATTATTTACTTTTATTAGATATATTACTATTAGGCCTAAATTGCAAGCCTTTAGACCTTTAGTGTCTAATTATATATTAATATAAATCTCTAATTTTATAGGCTTTAGCCTAATTTATTTAGGTCTAATTTATATTAATATTAAATATAGTTAGAGGTATATAGGGTATATAAAGTATTTAAGGTTATTAATCTTAAAATATCTAAGAATATTAATCTTAAGATATTTAATATATAATATTAATCTTAAGGTAAGTAATATTAAGATTATATATAATAGTTGCAAATTAAGCTATATATTAGTAATAGGAGGAAGTAAATAATTAGAAATAAACCTAATACTATTCTATTAATTAAGTAATAAAATAATATATATATAAATAAGATATTCTAATAAATATAAGAACTTAAAATAGATAAGATATTATAATATATAGGTATAGGCATAATATTCTAATGTATATAAGAATAAAGGCAAAATGGAATAAATTAAGATAAGTAATTAAAAGTAGAGAATAAATATAACTATTACTATATATATATAATAATTAGAATTATAAATAGTAATATACTGCCCTCTCTATTTTCTCTTTTTATTTTTCACTCTATAATTAATAAATTAATATCCCCCTCTCTTTACTTTATATTTAATAATTAATAGATTAATAGTATCTAAAATCCTTATTAATAGATTAATAAAATTAATATATTACCTTTTAAGTATTTAAATTGGGCTTTTATTTTTATTTTTATAGTTTTTATAGCCCTAATATATATTAAAACTAGCTCTTCCCCTCGCTTAGATTACCTTAATAGCATTCTCCCCCCTTAAACTAAAACTAAATACCCTCTTAATAAGATATGCAAGCTGAAAAAGCAATATAAATAAATTAAAACTTACCTTCTAATCTCTATATAGTCCTAAGTCTAGTAAGCGCATGCCTATAAGCTATATTACACTATCCTCTAGCTAAACCCACTAATATTACTCCCAAGCCTCTTTATACTATTCTTAGTCTTAATGCCCTTTTTTAGCCCTTTAATTTAAATATAAATAAATTAAATAAAAAGAAGAATAATAAAATTATTAAAACTGCTATTTTATTTCCTATAAGATTAAAACCTATAATATAATTTATAAATAAGTAAACTATTTAAGTAAGCAAATTATTTTAAATTATATTTTTATATTTAATTATTAATTAAATAATTATAATATAAAAAAAACTATTTAAAGTCTTTAGAATTAAATTTGCTAGATATTTCTTTATCCTTTATATAGGTTTTTGCATTATGCTTAATCTTATTGTAATTATTATAATGCTAAAGACCTAATATTGCCCTCCTCTATTAACTAACTTCTTAATATATTTCCTAACTAACCTATTTATTAATATCCTTCTAAGATAAAATATTAAGCCTATCTCCTATAGAAAGTGCTCCCCCTTCCTATAAGTATATCTTTTTAATTCTTTAGTATTTACTAAATACTTTATTTATTGCCTGAAGTAATTTTACTTTTACTCTTAATAAGGCAATCTTATGTATTATTATCTATGCCCCCTTTAAAATCTAATTAATTGCATTATATATTAATATTAGGGAGCTTCCTTAATAATAAGCAATTCGATTTTTTATATACTCTAACTATAAAACTGCTTTAATAGGTTTATATAATATTAAAAATACCTAAAAGTTACTTAAGGCAGGAGGGGGACTAGTTAGTATTAGTGTTTATAATTTAATATCCAGCTTTAATACTGCATTAAGATCAAAAGGGACTAAACTAAACCCTCTAAATCTAGCCTTAATATTAGCTTCTATAAAAACTGCAAAAAAGGCTTCTTTAAATGCAATAAAAAACTTAGCCTTTATTATATAATTAATATAATACTTAATAAGCTCTTTAATCTTATAACTATATGCCTATTTTAGAGGATTAAAGATCCTAATATTAAATAGCTAAAGAAAGCGTAATAATTTAAAGGGCATGTAAATTAGAATAATATTCCTACCCTTATAAAACTGCTTAAACTTAATAGATTAATAACTCTTATAACTATTAACTACTAATATTTAATATTTGCCCTTTATATAAGAGGTAATATGCTTATTAAAATGCTATATCTAGTTAAGATTAGTTATATTATTAGTCTATTTATTATTAATAAGCTTAAGAACCTAAAAGGGCAGGAGGTTGCATTCTATATATTAATAAATAAGGTAATAAGTCCCTTTAATAATAATAAATAGTAAAATTGCCTAACCCTTTATATTAACTCCTTAAATTACTATAACCTATTCTTAATTATTAGGCTGCACTAATTTTGCTTATTTATATTATTTAGAACCTATAATAACTATTAAGAATAAGATAATACCTATTATAAAGCTAATCTTATTAAAATTATAAAAATCTGCATTAAGAATACCATATTTAGCCCTTATATTCCATATAAATATAAACTATATATTAATAATAGCTAAATCTTTATATAATGCCCTCTAGTAATTATATATATAATTAAAATGCATTTAGAGCTCTAATTATTGCTTAATGAAATTAGAAGCTTAATGCTAGCTAATGCATCCTGTATTGCATTCTAAAGGAAGGAGATTAGCTATTTCTTCCATATTACTTAACTGGGGAGGGAATCCTTATAAATCTAGGTCTAAAATAAACTTAACTAAAATCTCTTCTTTAGGGAGAGTTAATTTTATAAAATTAGTGCAAATATTGCATTAAGTGCAATATCTATTTATTCTATTGCATAAGATTATATAATTAATATTATAGATTTTAATAATTTATTAAATATTAAGGTTTTAATTTTATTTAATAGCCTAAAGGGCTAAAAGTAATTTAGCTAGCCTTTTTTAATTTAAATTTTATTTATTATAATAAAAGAAATAAAAATTAAAAATAAAATATAAAATAAATTAAGAAAAGTAGTTTATTTATTTAAATAATTTATTTACTTATAAATTATATTACTTTAATAATAAATAGCTATATATAATAGCTAATATAATCTTATTTCTCTATAATAATATAAAAAGGGGCTATTATATAGGGAAATAGGTTAATAGATAATTATTAGGAGGGCAAGTATACCTATATATAAGTTAGAATTATCTAAATTGCAAATTTATATTATTATTTACTAATAAAAAGAATTAAATCTAAAAGGAAATACCTTTAATTTAGCAAGAGTATTCTATTATAGGATCTTCTTAAGATCTTAATAAATTAAAGCTACTTAAAGGAATATATTATTTATATTTAAGGATAAATAGTATTAAATAATATTTTATATTTTATTATTATATTTCTTTAATTATATTAATTTATTTATTTTATATTTAATATATAAATTAATAATAATAAAAATAGGCTTTTTATTTAGCTTAAAATATAACCTTATTTTCTATTTAATTATTTTAAGCTATTCCTTAATCTTTAGCTAATTATAACTAAAAATAATCTACTTAATATAAAGAGATTTAAATACTTTCTTAATAAATAAATAAAGGAATTATAATAGATCTATTATATATTTATTAAATATATTAATAATTAAGAAAATGCTCTTTAAGTCTAAATCTTATAGAATATTTATAAAAATCTTAAATAAAGCCTATTAAGTATTTATATCCTTAAAGAGGCCTTTATTTATATAATTATATTTCTTCTATATATATTAAATAAATAATAATGATTAATTAATAAGGAGGTAAATAAGGCTATATAGTATAGCTATTGCATTATTAATATATAAATTAGTGCCCTAATAGAAAAAATAGGATAAAAGGCTTATAATCTACTTTTTTAATTTATTAATAATACTATAAAGTAATATAATCTTATTCTTATTAGAATTGCCCTTAATTTAAAGCAATTAGTTTTATTTATTATTATACTATTACTAGAAATTAATATTATTAAGGATCTAATTATATAAGTCTTCTAATAGGCTATTTTTAGTCTACTTAATATATATCTTATTATTGCAGGGATTAATTAATTGTAAGTCTACTAAATAGTAATTAGTATAATTAAAGTAAGCATTAAAAATTCCTCTATTTAAAATACTAATATTAATAAGGAGATTATAATAATTAATTAGGGCATAAAATAAGGCCCTATTTATTATAGGTCTATTAATAATAGTAAAAAAGTAATAAATAATTTATAATAGGATAATATTATTAGGTTAGAATAGGATATACTAAAGTATAATAAGTAAGTAAGTATTAGACTATAAGGCTAAAAGTATATATAAAGGGAAATTATAAATAACTTCTATTATAAGGCTATAAGGCAGCTATAGCTAGCTTTTAGCTATTAATAGCCTTATAGCTTTAAGGGCTTAGGTTTTAATTATATTTATAAATTATAAGGCAATTAAAATATACCTTATTACTTTTTAGTACTCTTTAATAATTATATATTAAATAGTAGCTTTATTATTTTTATAAGATTTATCTCTTAATTATAATTATAATTAAGCCTAAAATTTACTTCTTAAGTTTTAATAGCTTTTGCCTTTTGCCTTTATACTAACTATTAACTTATAACTCTAAATTAGTCTATTACTATTAGGGCTAGGATTTAATAGGTTAATTAATATAGGCTATTAGATGATTTTTCCTAGAGGAGTTAGAGGAAAAAGGCTATATATTATTTAAGTTATTTATATATTTAAATAGTCTTAAAGATATTAATTAAATTATAAATATTCTATATTAATTTATTAATCTAGCTATTCTAATATATATAGATCTTATAATTTAGCCTTAATTATTAAATTATTATCTCTATTTTTATATCTATTAAATAAGAGAGCTAACCTAAAGATAATTGCTAAAACCTAAAGAATATTATTAATATAGAAACGGCTCTTTTAAATAATAAGATCTTTTTTTCCCTTTCTTTTTTAATTAACTCTAATAGAAAGAGTCTATTAGTATTTATTATCTTAATAGTGCTATTATAGGCTATTAGCTATACGCTAAAATATATAATAATTAGTATTAATATATTTATGCAGTTTATATAAATATATTATTATTAGCTAAGTATATTATAATATAATTATATTAATAAAAGATAAATAAATATATTATTAAGGCAGAAAAAGTAAATAAATATATTATATTTAATTATTTTTATAGGATCTATAGAACCTATAAATTTATTTAGCTCTTATTAATTTAGGGGCTTAGATAAGATTAAATAAAATCGGATTAAATTGGATTAGTTTAGCTCTCCTTAAATCAGCTCTAACTCCCTAGGATCAGCCTAGACCTATAATCTCTATTAAGTATTATAAAAGCCCTTTATATAAAATAATAAAAGTTCTCTTATAAATAACTCCTCTAATATTTATCTAATAAGATAATAAACCTAATTATTAAAATTATAAAAATCTAAAAATTATAATAATATATTTTATAGTTTTTATATCTTATTAGTTAAAAGATATTAAGAGAATATTATATACTTACCTAATTAGATAACCTATTACTAAAATAGGTAAATAGGTCTAATAGCTAAATACTATATTAGAAATACTATACTATACTATTCTCTTATTAGGGCCCTACCTTCCTATTATAGCTATTATTATTTAATTAAGTAATTAGCATTTTCTATTTTTAGATATATTAAAAGTTTTATACTAAATATATTTTAAGGCATTATATATTCTAAATATAAATTATATATTCCTTATTAATTTATAATAAGAATTCCTTATATTATTATAATTATTATTAATATACCTTTTATTTAATATATATTTTATTATATATAAATTAATAATAATTAAGAAATTATCTATAAATAATAAGGATTTTTCCCTCTTTATTTATAATATTTTATTATTAATTTAATATATCTTCTCTTAATTAATTAAAATAATCTTTATATTATTATAATTACCTTTATTTATTAATTCTTAATATTTAATTAAAATCTTTCTATCTTTTTATTTTATCTCTTAAACTTCCTTTAATTACTTTTAGCACTCTTAGTAATTAACTATTAAATAATATAATATTTAATTACCTTTTTATATTACTTAATATAATGCTTTAGCCTCTCTATTAATAATATTATAGAATAATCTTTAATCCTTTATATTAAATATTAGGAATTAGTTTAGACTATTATATATTAAAAGCTCTTATTTAGAAGATTATTATATTAATTTTAAATAATATTATATTATTATAAATATATTTAGAATTTAATTTATTAATATCTTAAGTTTTATATTAAATAATATATTTCCTATATATAATATCCCCTTAATTAATATAGAAATTATTATTAAAATCTAATAATTATAAGTAATAATTTAACAGCTATATATTTAATTATAGGCTTAAAACCCTATTTAAACTTATAAAATAGAATATAATTTTAATAAAATAATTAAACCCCTTTAATTAGAATTATTTAATAAAAACTCTAAAAATATAATACTTTTTATTATATATTTTAAAATATATTTTTAATAATTCTTATATAAGCTTACTTTTACTAAAGGAAGGGTTATATATATTTATAATTATATAGAAGGTATTATAGCTATATAGTTTAAACTTATTATAAGGGATTACTTTAAATATAATAATAAGATTATATAGAACTAAAAGATTATTAATATTCTTTTAAAATAAAATAATTTTAAAATTATATTTAAGGATATATTTAAAATAGTTAATAAAGAATAATATATAGCTATTAATATTTATAAGATTAAATAAATTAGATTTATTACTATTTATATTATTACCTTTTATTAAATTGCAGTTAAATTTAAATAGAATAATAATATATTTATTAAGATCTTTTATAAAAAATTAAAAGAAAAAATTAAAAATAAGATCTTTAAAGCTAAATAATTTAATACTTTTATTAAATATATTATTATAATTATTAAGATTAATAAATAATAATATAAATATAAAAAGGAGAAATCCTAAAAATACTAAATTAAATATAAAACCCTTTATAACCTTTATTACCTAAATAAGTATTAAGGAGGTAAGGGGAAGAATTAAGAATAATAAAATAATAATACTTCTATAGGGATATATATAGGCCTAATAGAAATTAAAATAATTTAATAAGATTTTTTATAGATTATTTATTAGGATTATAATAAGAAAGGATATACTAAATATAAATATTAAGACCTTAATAAAATAATAGAAAGTTTAAATCTATACTTACTAAATAAGCCCTTAAAGCTATTATATATAAATAGGGAGGACTATACTTAATAATTAAATTAATTACTAAAAATAAAATTAAATATAAATCATTTTATTAAATAACTTATTATAATAATGCCTACTTTATATATAAAGATAGTAAGGATAATAGCTATTACCTTAATAAGCCTTAAGGCAATAATAGGCATATAGTTATAATAATATAATATAAATATAATAAAATTAAAACCCCTAAAGGATTAATCTAATTAAATAGCTAAATATTCTATAAAGATTATAATAAAACTTAATTAAATAATTACTTTATATTTTAATAGATCTATGCCTAATAGGCTATCTAAAAGGATACTACTAAATACCTTATTTAGAGATCTATCCCTAAAGGACTTTTTATTATTATTAAACTAAATAGTAGGATATTTATTATAATTAGGATAAGAGCTATAAGCCTAATAAATAGTAATTTAATTTATAACAAAGAATAATAATATTATATTAAGGCTTATAGCTATTTAATATAGCCTTAATTAAATGATTATATTTAGGACTAAATAAAAGGAATAAATCTTAGCCTTATTGATAATAAACTTATTAAATTTATAAGAAAGTAATAAAAAATATTTAGAATTAATAATATTAAATTATTCTTAATTAAATAAGATTATAAATAAGCTAGAGAGCTAGGACTAATAGTTTAATATTAATATATCTTTTTAAAAGAAATTAGAGATATTTAGGAAAATAATATAATAAATAATAAAGCACTTTTAGATTTTAATTTATATAATAGTAATATTTCTTAAAATTTAATTTATTAGGTAATATAAAAAAAATAGGACCTTAATATAGAAGATTTCTATATATATAGAATTATATAAAAAGAAATATACTATAAGGAAGTGCCTATATTATATTCTAATAATATATCTATTTCTTTAATAATATATTTAAATTATTATATTATTTTATAGATCTTATATTTTAATTATAATTATATAATATATCTTATTAATAAAATTATAAATAATTATTATTTAGAATGCTTAAAAAGCTATACTTTAAAATAATAATATTATATTAATAACCTAGCAATCTAATAAAATATTTAGAGATTATAATACCTAAAAATTAATATCCTTATATAATATAATAAGCTATTTCCTTAAAAATATATAAATAGTATAAATAATATATTTAATTATTAATTTCTAAAATATAAATAATATAAATAAGAAAAGATTACTAATTAATACTAATAAAGTATTTAATAATTTATATAATTATAAATAATCTACCCTTTATAAATAATAGAAGCTATAAAGATTGCAGAATAGCTATAATAAACTAATAAATTAATAAAAAATACTAAATACTGCCTATAAAAAAGCTATAAGACTAATAAAAGCTAGAGGAAGTTATAAAACCTTTATAAACAGCTCTAAATGCAATATAATGCCTAAATATATTAAAATAATAAATAATATTATAAATATAAATTAAAAGCAAATAGTTTATTACTTAAATAGATAATAGAATTAAGATAAATATTATTAATCCTTAAATTATTAATTATCTTTAGCTATTATAAAAAAATAAGAATAAATTATATTTAATTTATAATATTAAAGGAAATTAATTTTAATATAAAAATAAATTAATTACCTATAAAATTAATTATTTTAAAATATTTATTAAAGGATAAAATTAAGGTATTTATTTTAATATTATATTTTTCTATATATATAATTTAATTTTAAATTATTTATAATTATATTAGTATAACCCCCTTATTAATTAGTATATTAATTAGGTATAAGCCTTTTAAGGTAATATAATTAGTAATATTAATTATAATTTATTATATAATATAAGATCTTAAACTTCTATTAAAGAGGATAGAGAAGATAGATAGAGCTAATATAAAGATACTCTTTAACCTATAAAGGAACTAATACCTCTAAAGGGAACTAGATATTAATATAAAAAGGGCTAAATATAATAAATATAATAAATAATTATACTTCTTAAATAATAATTTATATATGTAAATAATAATTTTAAATAAAAGGCATTTAATAATAATAATAAATTATAAAATATATTAATATAATATTAAGTCTATAAGAAATTATTTATTAAAAAGATAGAAATAGGTTTATTATTATATATAAATTAGGACTATAAAATATAACTTAAAGATAGAATTATAATTAAATTCTATAAGATTTATAATCTTAATAAAATATAATTATATAAACTTAAGACCTATCTTAAAGGTATATTAAGGAAAGGATATATTAAGATATTAAAATTATTTATAAGCTATTTAATTATATTTATTCTTAAAAAGAATAGTAAATTCTAACTTATTATAAACTATTATATACTTAATAATATAATAATTAAAGATTAAATACTATTACTTTTAATTAGCAAATTAAAGGATTAATTTTATAGGATAAAATACTTTATTACACTTAATTTAAAAGAAGCTTATAATTTAATCTATATTAAGGAAGGATATAAATAGATAATTGCCTTTAGAATAAAATATAGACTTTTTAAATACTTTATTATACCCTTTAGATTTATTAATATACTAGCTATATTTTAATAAATAATTAATAATATATTATATAAGTACCTTAATATATTTATAGTATATTACCTTAATAATATTCTTATTTTTTTTAAAATAGAATAAGAATATATAAAATATATTTATATAGTATTATAAACTTTTTAAAATATAAATCTACTAATTAAACCTAAAAAGAGTTATTTTTATACCTTAAAAGTAGAATTTTTAGAATATATTATCTCTTATAATAAAATTAAAATAAACTTAAGGAAGATTTAGATAATTAAGAACTAATTAATATTAATTATTATTAAAAAAATATAAATATTTTTTAGATTTATTAATTATTATTAATAATTTCTTAAGAATTTTAATAAAATTATTATATTACTTTTAGAATTTATATATAAAAACTAAAAGTTTTTTTAGCTATTTAATATTTAGAAAGCCTTTAAATATATTAAGGACCTTATTCTTAATAAATTAATATTTAAAATATTTAACCTTAAATAATTTATTAAATTTAAAATAAATACCTTAAATTTTACTTTTAGTATTTAAATTAAATAATATAATAATAAAGGATTTTTATATTTTATTATATTTTATTTTTATAAAATATATAAAATAGAATTTAATTACCTAATCTATAATAAAGAGTTCCTAGCTATTATTAATACCTTTAAGGAGTTTTAATATTACCTCCTTAGAAATTATTATTAGGTTATAATCTATATAAATTATAAGAATATTTTATATTTTACTATAACTTAAGAATTAAATAGATAATAATTATAATATATTAAATACCTCTCTAAATTTAATTATATTATTAAATATAAAAAAGGCTCTAAAAATAAATAAATTAATATTATTAATTAAAAAATTAATTTTAATATTAAAAAGGTAAAGATTAAAAAATAATTCTTATATTTTATTCCTAAAGGGCATTTTAAATAAAAATATATTATAATTATTTAAAAGTAATTACTTATATGCTTATAATTAAATAAGAATAAATAAATTATTATAATTACTTAAACTTATAAAATAAACTAAATTATAAAATAATTGCCCTTAATATAAATAAATTAGAATAAAAAATATAATTACTAAATAAAATAGGGAAATCTATTATTATAATAAATCCTAAAATATAATTAAAAATAATCTAAATTTAAGAATATTAATAAATAGTATATACTAAAAGAGCTATATAAGCAATTTATATATAAGATCTATAAATATTTATTTTATAAATACTAAAGAATTAATAAAACCCTTAAATAAATTAAAATAATATTTACTTTTCCTAAAATTAAATAAATAATTAGGAGGATTCTTAAATAATACCTTATTTACAAAAAGACTAAAATATAATACTATAAGCTATATAGATATTTTTAATCCTAATTAATTGCAAAATAATTATAGGACTTAATTACTATAGATTTTATTATAAAATTACCCCTATTATTAGATCTTATAATAAATATAATTTATAATAATATTCTAATTATAATTAATAGATTTATTAAATTTTCCTATTTTATTTTATATTAAAAAGTAATAAATATAAAAGAATTTTCCTATATCTTTTTATAAAATATTATTAATACATATAGCCTACTATTTAAGATTATTTTAAATAAAAGATTACCCTTTTTCTCAAAATTCTAATAATGCCTTATAATAAGGATTAAACTAAACTATAAATTAAATACTATATAGAGACCTTAAGTTAATAAATAAATAGAATAAATAAATTAGATTATTAAAACTTATTTTTATTATTATATTAATTATCTTTAGGATAATTAGGTTAAGAAACTACTTATTATATAATTAGCCTATAATATTATAATTAATAAAAGCATAAAAATTATATTTAATTATATAAATTTTAGATTTATTCTTAATATTTATAGAGAATTATAGAATAGACTTATTGCATTAATAGCGATATTTATATTAAACTAGCTTAAGAATTTATATAAAGAGCTATATATTAAACTTTCTTTTATATAGAATTAGTATAAATAATATTATAATTAAAAGAGATTAAAGGGACTAACCTTCTTAAAAGGAGATATAATATTCCTTATAATAAAGAATATTAATATAAAATAATTTAATAAGAAGCTTAATTTTAAATATATAAGCCTTTATAAAATCCTTAAAAAGATCTTAAAAAATAACTATAAATTAGACTTACCTCTAAAGGTTAGAATCTATTTAATCTTTTATATTTTATTATTTAAATTAATAGAAAGTATTATTATAGTTAAAATTAATAAAAATTAAAATATTAAAATTATAGCCCTTAAGGAGGATAAAGTAGAAATAATTCTTAATATAAAAAAAGAAAATAATTCTATTAAATATTTAATTAAATAGAAAGGATATAAAAAAAATGAAAATATATAGAAATTATTAAAATATCTTATTTATATATAGCGCTTTCTAAAGAAATTTTATTAAAAATAATAAGATTAATAATAGAAAAATTAAAGCCTTTTAGGGAATTCTAATTAATAATACTTATAGCACTTAAGGACTATATAACCCTAATAAAATACTATTTAGCTAAAAGGGCCTCCTTTTAGGTATAAATACTATCCTTTTTATTTAATTTGATTATTCCCTAAATAAATAAAATACTACCTTAAGACTTTAATAATTTATATTGCTTATATAGATAATTTAATTTAAATAGAACTTCTTATAATTCTACCTCTACCTTTTTAATATTAGATTCTATTTTTTTCTATTAAATAATATTTTATAAAATTAGGGAAGGTTAGAAGGATAAAGAAAGATTAAATAAAGATAATTTATAAATAGCCTTAATGCTATTATTATTATAAGAATAATTATATTTAATATATACCTCATAATAAGATAATTTTTTAGCTATTTAATATACCTATTTATTCTTAAAGTAATATAAATAAAATATAATATTAATACCCTTAGAATTAATATATATAATAAGATTAGAATATTTAGATTTAGATTTAGAAATATAATTTAATATAATAATTAGTAAGGTATAATGCAAAATAATTAAAAGAATAAGTTTAATTAATTATAAAGGAATTAAATAAGATTAATTTTTAAGGCCTTAAGGATAAAATTAATAAAAAGGAGATATTATATTATAATTTATATTAAAATTAATATATATTATATGCCTTTATTTATATTTTTATATTAATTATAGAAGGTTTATTTTAATTTACCTTATAAATTTAAATAAATTTAAAAAAGGGTTTATATTAGATTATTTAATAATTCTTAATAAACCTTAATATTATAAATATTATTTAAGATATTTATTATTAATAGATAAGAGGAAGCCTTTAAGCTATTTTAGCTTTTAATATAATTATTTTATTTTAATTATTTTTAATACTTTTAGTAATTAATTATTAAGTAATATAATATTTAATTACCTCTTTATATTGCTTAATATAATGCCCTAGCCTTTCCGCTAATAATACCATAAAACGATCTCCGATCCTTTATGCTAAACATTAGGAATTAACCTAGACCGTTATATATTTAATATTATATAAATATAATACTTAAGGTAATTAATTGCCTAATTAATATCTTATAGAAATAGGCTAGCTGCTTTATAAAGCAGTATAAAAAGCTATATTACTTAAAGAAATTAATTACTTAAGATATTAAGCAAAAGGCAATATAGAACTATATTTATATTTAAAGATTCTTTAGGAGCTAAAGTAAGACTATTTAGGAGCATAATATTAAGCTTAAAAACTCTTAAAATTTTAATAAAATTAGCCTTATAATTAAATATTTAAAAAAGGGGATTTTAATCTTTATATTTAATTAGATCTAATAGCCTATTTTAATAGATTCTTATAAGAAAATCTCTATTATATCTATAAAATTAATTTTAGCTATTAGAAAAATAATTCCCCCTTTTTTAATCCTCCTAAAAGTCTAAATTCCCTCCTATTAAATTAATAATACCTTTTATAGTAAGATAAGCCTTATAATAAATAAAAAATGCTATATAAATAATATTATTACTATTAAATTTATTAAATACTTTAAGAAATATATTTAATTTATTAATCTAATTAAAATATAGCTTTTTTTAATTAATAGCTATAATAATTATTTTATTTTAGAGATTTTCTACTTCTATAAGCAATATAATATCCTTCTTTTCCCTTTATTACCTTATTTTATATATTAGCTTTAGCTTCTTAATATAAATATATTTAGCCCCTATAAATATTAATATTTAGGAAATCCTTTATTATAAAATTACTAATAGTATTATTAATTTTAATAAAATAGATTTCCTTTATTACTTTTATAAAATATATAATTAAACCTTTAAGGAATTAATAATTATTTATATTTAGGAAAAGTGCGGCCTATTTTCCTATAATCTAAAGCGAGTTCTATTATAAATGCTAGATCCTATATTATCCCTAACTTAAGAAGTCACTTAGGAGACCCTTCCTGGCTTTATAGTAATCAGAATGCCTCCTCTAGAGGAAATTCTATTAGGTTTATTAGAATTAACTCCCTAAACTAAAGGAATAATTCTACCTTTAATATTAAGAGCCTGGATTATGCCCTTCTCCTAATCTAATGCCCTAATACCACTATTTTATATTAATACCCTATAAAAATACTAGCTTTATATTAAGCTATAAATAGCTTTATATTTTAAGCATAATAAGCCCCTAATTCCCTTTATAGCCTATATCTTTAAATTAGCTAATAAAATAGCTATTTCCCTTACTTTAAATAGCATTATTATAATAGCTAAAATAGAGCATCTTAAATCTAAGGCTATAAGATAAAAAGCCCTTTAAGGAAGGATATTAATTATAAGTAATTATAGCCTAATTACTATTAAAAATATAAAATTTTAAATTATTAAGGATAATTATAATAAATATATAGCTAAAAAGGCTAAGATTTATTAGATTTTAAAGAAAATAATGCAAAATAAAAGCGCCTTTTATAGCTATTAATTATTAGATATTTAGCCTTATTTATAATAAAGCCTTAACCTTATTAAATTAAGGGATATTTATAGCAATTTAATAACTGCTTAAAGGCCATTTCTTAGCTTTCTAGCACATAATTAATAAAGGAAGGAAAATAAGAAGCTTATAATAACTTTATATAAATATATAAAATAGAAATATATTGCCCACTATAAGCTTAAAGCTTAAAATAAACTATATGCAAGCTAGAGGCCTTAAGTTATAATACTATTTAATTAAAATATAAAGATAATATAACTTATAATTTAATATATAATTTTAAAGGTATTAAAGTAAAAAATATTATAAAAAAAGCTATTACTAAAAGCAGATAGGATTAAAATTATTTATAAGGAAATTTTATATAATATAGAGGAGTTTATAGTGCTTAAGATTAAATTTTATAGATAGTTATTACTTATAGTTATTATAAAGTAAAGCTTTTTGCAATCCTTAACCCCTTAATTGCATAGTATTACTCTATTATAATTTTATTTTAAATAGCTAATAAAAAAAAAAGTAATTTTATTTAATATAGGAATATTATATTAATTAAGGTATTTAAATTTTCCCTATTAATGTCTATTTCCTTAGTTAATGTCCCCCCCGTAAGGAAGAATGACTCACGGGGGGAGCCGTATTTTAGGCCCCGCAAGTACTGCTTCTGGCACCCAAATTGTCGCGGTACATAAGGGCCCCTCTCATCCCTCTAACAGTGATTGGATTAGCAGCCTCAATCAATGTCCTCTCGCGCCCTCACACCTTGTTCCACACGCCCTTGTGTGTGCCCTTTCTTCTGAGACCATCAATATCAAAGACACCAGAGCCTGCCTGGTTCCCTTTCTGCCTCGAGTTCTCAGACCCTTCCCTTGAATTCGCCTGTACCTCAACCTACCTTACGGCAACTAGCCTTTTGGGAATTTCAGCTTGAAAAAGTCTGCCAACATGTCGATGATGGGAGATACCATCTCGTATGCCAACCTCGATCCATCCAAGACTGAGATCCGACTGCTTCTTCTCCAACCAAGCATTGATCCCAAAGCCGATGTCCAGTGCTCTCTCCAGAAAGTCTCACTTGACGACGGCCCGGCGTTCGAAGCGCTGTCTTACTGTTGGCGAGACCCCACGGCCGTCAAGTCAATCGTCCTGGATGGACAAGCGACAAAAGTCACGCCCAGCGCATGGTCTGCTCTCAGAGCCTTGCGATACCGAGACCGACCTCGAGTCATCTGGATCGATGCCATTTGCATCAACCAGACCAACCCGACCGAGATTGCGTCGCAGCTGCAGCTGATGGGCGCGATTTATCGCAAGGCCACGAGCGTCCGTGTCTGGCTCGGCTCCGATGACGGCAACGACAAAGATGCGATTCCGATTCTACAGGCAATGACATCTGCGCAAGGCGCCAGGGACACGCTCAGCCTCGGCAAAGTCGCTAGGGAGAGGGTAGCTCAGCTGAAGCGCTTCTTTGCTCGGCCGTGGTGGGAGCGATTGTGGGTAGTCCAAGAGGTTGCGCTCGGTCGGGAGGTTGTCTTCCAGCAGGGAGCCGCAGAACTAGAGTACAAGGACCTCCTCGCGGCCTATCATGTCTCGGATGCCTATTTCAGGGAAAACCTTAATGGGTATGGCTACGGCTTGTACAGCTCTCAGAGCTATAAATTCATGCACATCTTCGAGTCCGTCCGGATCTTAAACGAGACTCGTGAGCTCTGTGGTGGGGATTTGGGCAGCGACGATGAATCTCGCCTTAGAGAAACCACAATGACCTGGACGACGGTTGCCAACCTGCTGCGACGGAGGAAAGCGTCAGTTGACAAGGACAGGCTGTACTCTCTGTATGGACTGCTGCCGTCGACCGTCGTCCGAAGCCCCAGCATGGAACCATCCTACTCGGCAACCACTGAAGACGCCTTCACCGACGTCACGTACAACATCATGGCGATATCCAAGTCCCTCATGATGTTCAACTTTGTGCATCCAGGTCCAGCCGACAAATCCGCCGGACTGCCCTCGTGGGTCCCCGACTGGCGGTTGAGCCGTCAAATGAGAGCGAAGCCAACTTGCGGGTGGCCCGAGAGCCCCTGTTCGATGCGTCAATGGGTACCCCGTTCCACCTACAGAGGCTGAGTGCAAACACGATCTGCCTGAAAGGATTCTTCGTCGACGTCGTCCAGGTCTTTGAATCCACCGGGGTCGTTCCCAGCGCGAGCCCGATGCTGGACGGGTGCTACAACCGCTGGCGCGAAATGTGGGCCAACACGAAGCCGACCAATGCCATGTTTGACAAGTATCTGGATGGATCAACCGCAGAGACGGCTTTCAGGCGGACCATGATCTGGGACTGCAAGCTAGGGGCCAAGGAGGGAGAGGTCGAGAAGCTCACCCAGGATGAAGGGATGGCCATGTTCGAGGCACACGACCGAGCGGTGCAGACCGCCTACGGCGACGACTGGGACGTTGCTGGAGACAAGCTCTCAGCGGAAGACTCGCGGCGGACAAACTACATGATGAACTGCGCCAAGGACCGAGCCTTCTTCGTCACGTCGCAGCAGCTGATTGGCATGACACAGCGCAACGTCAAAGCAGGCGACCACATCTTCATCGTGTCCGGCAACAGCCATCCCGTCATCTTACGACCGTCCAAGACGTACGCGGACACGTGGCAAGCCGTCGGCGAATGCTATCTGCATGCATTTATGCGCGGCGCAGGTGTGAGAAACATGGCAATTTGCGCGCGGTTGGAACAGGAACTATACGGCGATCCGGCCATCAAGATACTGAAAGGGACTGAACGGAATCCAAGGTGGGATGAGATAACGGAGAAGCCGGATGGACTGTGGAAGTGGCTTCTGGTTGAGTAGCTAGTCGGCAGGCCAAGCATTTGAGAGATGGAAAGATACTCGCTCCAGCACCTAAGCTCAGCCCGCCTCAGCCACAACTCAGCGGCAGCTCAGCTCAGAGAAGCACAAACTCAGCCTTCGAAACGGAAATAGATTTTGGTATGCTTCAGTTTCGTCTCTGAGTACGTTGGCATTCATCGCGTCGAGTTGCCTAGTCTCAAGGTCGAATTTAGCTGCTATAGCCATCCGGAAGCTCTTTCTTGCCAAGGTTGCTGCATAGGTCTCTTTGTCACTAAGGGGCTGAAGATCCTCTCGAACGCAAAGTCGGGCTTTGAACCGTATGAGGAACCCATGCTTGTTTAATTTATATTTGAAGATCCAAGCATTGCACTGTATTTTTCCGCTATTCCAGATCGCCATAAGCAACCTTCAGCATCTTAATCACAACGAGAGCCCCAAATATGACAGCAAGATGATTTGTGCCTTCAAGATAGGACATACGAAGTGGCATCAGGAACTGCGCTATATTTAGAAGGGAGATAGAAATGAATGTGCTGTCTGATTTTTTTCGATTGGAAACCACAAAGCCCTTGAGACGAACGGGGGTAACCTGTAGTTTCACTAGCCCTTCTGCTACTCCTAAGAGCATACCTCAAGCCCAACTTCAATACAACCTATAACCAATCCCGTTCCTACCGTTCATACCAAATCCTTAGTTGCCGGCTATATCAACAGATCTCCCCGCAACCATACTAATGCCGATAACCAGTCAATATATCATATTCGTAGTAGACTCAGATAGACTACATCTTCGCGTCATTAAGTCACAATCTTTATACAATAAGCAACTCTTTCGCAAGCTAAGATTAAAGTATCACCAGATAAAGGGATAGTTTAAAAGTTAGTTTAGACTAATAACGTTTTCTCATTGCGACTTTTATAAGGTAAGTCTATGCGCTTCCTAAAGTATTTTTCTCATCTTACATAATGCTCAGTTCGAGGCTTAGATACACAGGCGCTATTATAAGCGCGGATGCGGCATCCTTCCCATCGACGACCAATACTACTACTACTAGCCTAGGCTAATAGATAACGAACCACCAATCTCTAAGCATAAGTTCTACGATCGATTCTACAGAAGAGTCTATTCTAAAACGTGCATAGTAATATATAAAACCTCCTATAGCAAGTGTGATGCGGTTAATAGAATCCCGCAGAAGAAGGACCTTATTAACATTACTACAAACAGGAGACCCCAATTCTAAGGTATCATTACCAGGGAAAAGAAGCCAGGGTTAAGAATGCTAATTTATGTCTTAGCCTCGTGCATTCCAGGCTTGGTCTTTTTCTTTTTATAGTTATTTACCTTGGGCAATAATAGCTTGCAGGACGCCTTAATACTTCTCATAATCTCGTTCTCGCTTCTCGGCATTTTATATGCCGCATAATTGTTCTGGGAAACAGAAAGACCTGAGGTCCCGTAGGCATTAATAATCAGATTGACGTCGAACTGTTGTATCCGACTGGACATAAGACATGACTCGAAATGGTGGCTGAGCTCATAAGATAACATATTATGGCGGAAGTTTCCATCCATTGATCAACGTGTTCTAGATGCAATTTATCATCCCGCTGACTTGGCGCTCCGATGTTCAGCAACACACGGAAATGCACGCGTCCACGACCCTACCAACAATTCACCGAAGACCTTTCCAGAGGGCAATAAGCACTCAAGTTTTCAACACCACAACCAAGGTTCATAGACTAGTATACTCTCAGTCTATAGTTAAGTAACCCAAGAAGACATAGAAAAGTCTTGCTATCATTACATCTACATTGCTGTCGTAGCATACTGTTGAAGGTGGACGACTGCTGGAGCGTTACACTTTCCTAACCCACTTAGCTACTGATTAGTCAGAAAAAGAAAATCATCAGTGTGGTCTGGAGGATCAGTGATGGGTTTAGGGTGTCGGATTTCGCTTGTGTTCGGGCAGACTCAGCCAATAAGATCCCGTCTAGGACGAACAGTACCCTTGTCGATTTGCCTTGAGGAACAGGAGAGGCAAACCGGTCGCGGTTTGCGCAAAAAGAGCCTTGAGGAACGAAGATGGAGAGGGTGGTTTTCATGGTGCTTTTACAGCATTTGATGGCCGAGTCTGCTAAGGAGATTTTCACAAGTGTTACCCGTTGGTTGCAGGCTACGACTAAACCAACAAAAAGGCTCCGCCTTTTAGTTGGCCCCAAAAATCGCGGGAAGCCACTCGAGGCCCAAGTCAGCACGGCGACTGAGGTCAAAGAAACGCTTAACATGGCCACCACATTTTAGATATCGTTATTGGAGAGCAAGGATGGGAACCACTCAACGTACTTCAATATATTGAATGGATTGATGATCAACGTCAATTCAACTCAATCAATATCGAGATTTGATTATGTAATACATTAATCCATTTTGATGCTCTGTTGATTGAATGGGTTGAATTTGTTGACTTGTTGATTTAGGGTAACTTAGTAGATTTTACTGCCCGGACTTTAGCCTTTAGTGTTATGGCCTGGCGGCCGTTTTATTAAGTTAAGTCGACTAGTGGCGCCTATACTTTATAATTTAGATTATACTAAGCCTAAGGTAGTTAAGGTAAGCTAGGGTAATGTTTAGAATATAAATGTGTGACCGGCTAAAGAGCCCGTGTGGCTGTGACCCTTTGAGCCAAAGCCGCACGGACCCCCGTCACAGCAGTTTAGCCACAGAGCCCGGCCCAGGCACCCACGTGACCTAGGTCGGCCCTGTGTCGCAGCTAGCTCGGGCTCCTCTCGGTCCCGAGCTAGGCTGGCCCTAAGTCGGTCCCCGACTCGAGGCCCGGGAGGGCCCGGGTCGTGTTGAATTAAGGGGATAAAAGCTGTAGATTAACCTGACCTACTAATTAGAGTAGCGCGCGCTATGTTTTTGGTCGAGGGGTCTGTCGAATAGCTTAGTGTGCCTTTTAATATGACCTCAATTTGTCTGTTATATTGTGTTGTGTGTCCCTGACCCCAAAATCTGCTCCTGCCCCTATAGGCCCCCTTTTTCCTCCCTTCTTATAGCCCGGCGACCATTCGCAGCCCACTACGTAACCAGGCTGCAGGCCTATTGATCATATAACCTTCTATGCATAAGGCTATATATATAACCTAATTTAATATGCCCCTTTAGCTTAATAGCCTTACTACCTAATTAACCTATATTATAGCTATTATTTCCTCCTATTCTAATTCCTTCTTTCTAGCTTACGCTAACCTTACTAAGAGGTTAGTAAGCCTTAGCTGCTATATAAAGCGTTTAAAAGGCTCTCTAGTTAGACTCTTTATAAAGCTATTAATAAGTAATTTAGCTAATAGTATATAAATAATCTTAATTTGCCCCTTAATAACCTTTTATTATAATTAGTAATTATATATATTTATATATTTTAATTTTATTTATAGCTATATAAGTTTTTCCTTTATTAGCTATATTATTTATATATTATTATATTAAATTATTATTTATAAAAGCTTAATATATTATTAATAAGTAATTAATAATAATAAATTAATTTATAAGGTAATTATAAGCTAGTTTATAAAAAGAGCTTTTTTTACTATTTATAAAAGGGCTAATAATTTTATTTTTATTATTAAGGTTATTATTATATTCTATTTTATTATTTATTAAGAAATAATCCCTTTAAATAGGTTTATTATAAAGGCCTATAAATTATAATAATTTAATAAATTATTAATAAAGCTAATATTTAAAGCTATTTAAAGGCTATTATTAAGGCTATTTAGTACTATACTATAGCTTAGGGAATAGCTTTAAGTCTTAAGTAAATATAATAAGGCTTAATTAACTGCTTAATAATATTATAATTTAAGGTTCTAATTAAATTAAGCTAGCTAATTTATAATAAAGGTAATATTAAGCTAGATTATAATTATTATATATATTAAGGTATTAACTTTTTATTAATATAAATTAATATTCTTTATAATAATAATACCTTTATAAAATAATAGCTCTTTTTAAACTATTAGGGTCTTTACTTATAGAAAAGGCAATAAAAGCTTAATAAGTAATTAATAAGTTTTATTAATATATATAAACTATAAGAGCTATAAATATTAAGCTATTTAATTATAAATAATTTTAATTTCTAGGAATTATTAAAGGGGGGTACTTTCTTTTAGGTAATATATCTTTTAGAATTATTTAATTAGCTTTAATGCCTTAAATTTTAAGGATTTTAAGAAATAAAGAATATAATTATTTATATAGAAAAAGAAAATAATATCTTCCTTTTATTAATAGCAGTTTTTACTAAATATTTAATAAAAGCTTATTATAATAAGGCTAGTCTTAAAATAATATTACTAAAATAAGGGAGATTAATGCAGCCTATATAATGCCTTCTAGAGCTTTAGGACCTTCCTATATTACTTATAGCTTAAGGGTATCTTTATAAAAATATCCTTATTTAGATTAATATATATAAATATATTAATTATATTATATTATAATATTTTATAATTAAAATAATTAATTATTAATATAAAAGTTCTAAATAATATACCTATAAAGGTTATAATATAAATATCTTAAATATTCTTTATTTATTAATCTTTTTATATAATAAGGTATACCTTAAGCTTTAAGAAATATTTATATTTATTAAGCTTATAGGTATATACTTAATAATAGCTAAATATTTAGCAATTTTTCACTATAATATATATAATTTCTATTTATAATTTTAAGAGTTTATAGCTTTAAAGGTAAACCTTTTTAGCTTTAATTAAAATAACTTTATAAAGGTATTTATTAACCTCTATATAAGAATAAGGAAGTTATTTTAATAAATACTAATATATTAATAATATAGGAGGCTTTAAATCCTCCTCCCTATATATAATAGCTCCTTACTTTATTATATATACTTAAGTAAGAGGGCAAATTAAGCTTCCCCTTAATAATTAATAAATAAGGCTAGCTAGGCTCTTAGTAACTAGGCAGTAAGTGCTTTAATGCTTTAGCGCTTATTGCCTATTAATTAGGAATGCTATTTTAAATAATATTCTAAGTATTACCTATTTAAAGAGCCTATAATGCCCTTTTAAAATATTATTCTTTATTAATAAGCTAATATTAATATCTTTTTTATTATTAGCTATTTATTACCCCTTTAGGCTTAAGCTATTAGCTAAAGTATAAAAGAATATAATTAATAGTATTTAAAGTAGAATTAATAAGATTTTAAATTTTATTTAAATATAAGAATTATTATTAGATTATAAAGGGGTTAATAGGCAATTAATATTACCTTAATCTTTAAGATTAAATAATTTGCTTATAATCTTATTATTTTCTTTATTAGGTAATTAGAAGGATTATTAAGGAATCTCTTTTTAAGCTATAAATAGCTATTAAATGCGCTATTATATAGTTTCTAGATCTTCTTTTAGTAAATCATCCTAAAGGCTCTCTAAATGCTTATTAAAATATTATTACTTATTAAAGGTAATATCTTAAGTAATAAAGACCTCCTTTTTTAATAGATTCTATACCCTAAAAGAATTATTAAAAATATAGCTAATAAGAAAGCTAATTTAAGCCCTTAGGGCTAATCTTTAGAGGTAATTCCTTTATAATTAAGTATCTATAATAAGAATAAAGGCTTTATACTTATATAATTATAGATATAATAGGTTAGGCTTTATTAAGCTATTAGGGCAAAAGTGTAAATAGAAGAGCTTATAGAGGGACTTCTAGCCTTATTAAGCAGCTAATAAGCAATTATAGAGGTATATTGCTACTTTAATTATCTTAGGCTATAGGTATTTAGGGAATTTAATTGCTATTTATATAGCGCAGCTTTTCTATATAATAATTATTATAATATGCTTTATATTACTATTCTAGGCCTATATATTAAGCGCTAAGGGTTTATAGTATATCTTTAGGTCTATAATTGCCTTTATAACTTATAAGTATATAATTATAATCTTATTATTATATTTAAAGACCTTTATATTAGCTTTATATTAGACCTTAATTATTTTAATAAAACTTATAATTATTAATTATATAATAAATATTAAATAATTAAAAGTATAATAATCTTAAATATAGCCTATAGCTTTATTAATTATAATCTAAATTAAGATATAATTATTATATTTAGCCTCTATTAAATAGAAATTAAGGGCAATTTATTTGCCTAATTTAGCTATAATATTTAATTCCTATTATACTTAATAAACTACTTAATAAGCCTTTATTATATTATAAGCATTATAATCTACTATTATAATATATTATAGGCCTTTTAGGTTATTTATTTTTAGCTTTATGCCCCTTAAGGCTATTATTAAGTGCCTAAGTATATTAGGACTAGAGTGGCTAAGCCTTTAGTGCTAAATAATAGAATCTCCCTATAAGGGTTAGCAATAAGTCTATAATATAATATAATACTTTTAGCAGGCAGGCAATAGCTTATTAATTATAAAAGCTATTATTAAAGTTATTCTTAGTAATTAGGCTATAATCTCTTTAAATTTAAGGATTTATTAATTATAAATCTCCTAGATCTCCCTAAAGTGGCTACTATTAGTGCGCCTTAAGTAATTATTTTCTAGCCTTATATCCTACTAGAAGCCTTATTTCTTTAGCTATATAAAGGAGATTAAGTTTATAATAAGAGCTATATATAGGGCTATATTATATAGCTTTATCCTCCTTAGTAAGCTATTAGCTAAAATAAGGGTAATCTTAGCCTTATTATAGCTATTAATTAAAATTAGCTTAATGCCTACCTAAATAAAATCGCTTATTAAGGCAATATAGAGGTTCTTTATATAATATATATCCCTAAAGATATATATTAAGGCTTTAGAATCTAGCAATATAGAGTTCTTAAGCGGGTAGGGCTTATTAGGCAATTAGCTTATAATTACTATAAGGGCTAAGCTATAGCACTTACCCTAATAGGCTAATTAATAAGAGCTTTCTATTTTTATCTTTTTAACCTAATTAGCAATACTATCTATATTATCCTTAAGTCTTTGCTTTATTCGGTCTATAATGCAGTCCTATAGGGGAAATTAATTAGGCCTCTTTTCTAAGAAGGCATAATAATACTCTATAAGAGGATAATTAGATTATAAATAGGCAGGGCATTTAGCTTCTAAATATATCTTAATGCTTAAGTTAAATTTGAAAAGGTATGAAGAATAGTGAAAGGTAATGGAGGGAGGCTTTAAAGGAAGTTTGAGAGACGAGATGAAAAGATAGAAAGATTCTAATTGGATATTAAGAATCAGCAAATAGAGGTGGTCATACTGGTGTAAAGATTGTCTTGATTGGTCAAGAGAAGATGTGTTTAATTGATGATGATAAATTATATACAGAGAGGGAAAAACCC
>WMHX01000121.1:0-334955 GCA_013420875.1 Thelonectria rubi
AAAAATAAAGTAAATAGGAATAATAAAGTAAATAGGAATAATAAAGTAAATAGGAATAATAAAGTAAATAGGAATAATAAAGTAAATAGGAATAATAAAGTAAATAGGAATAATAAAGTAAATAGGAATAATAAAGCAAATAGGAATAATAAAGTAAATAGGAATAATAAAGTAAATAGGAATAATAAAATAATAATTATTATTTTTATTAATCTTTATTATTTTTATATTTTTATTATAAAATAATTAATATATAATTATATTTATTTAGTATTTTAAGTAAATTATAATTCTTTAGTATTTTAAATAAATTATAATTATTTCAATTTTTAATATAACTATTTTACTTTAAGTATTTTTAATATTTTTAATTTTTAATTATTAATTATTAAATAATCTATTATTTAAATTACTATTTATATTATTATTACGATAAATATTATATTATAAGCTAAATATATATATCATTTATTTATTTAATAATTTATTAAAAATACAATCTCTTTTTCCTATTAATTTTATTAACCTTTTTAACCCTTTCTTATATAATTAAACCTTAACTATAATAGGATTTTCTCCTCCCTTATTTATTATTATTATTAATATTATTAAGCTAAATTAATATAACTATTAAATGCCTAATTGATTATAATAGCCACTTCTTATAGGGGTCTATATTAAATAGATCTAAAAATATTATATCTTTTAGAAATAAGGCCTCTTATAAGTCTAATTTATTTCTTTTAATTAGCCTTTTTAATAGAATATTTAATCTCCTTAATTCCTTTTCTAATTATTAAATTATTAATATATTAGGCCTTATAATATAATAATAAATTAATTACTTAAAGTTATTAAAATAAGCTTAAATATAATAATAAAAAGCTAAATATAATACTTTTTAGCTTAAATATAAAATAGCTTAAAAAGAATATTTTAATTATAATATTTAATATATAATTAATAAATTATATAAAGATAATTATTTTTATAGCCTTAAATTATAAAATTCTAATTTAGAAATATAATTTCCTATATAAATATAATTTAAAAAGAAATTAATAATTAATAATAAAATAAATAAAATTAAATACCTTATTAAAAAAGCTTATTAAAAAAAGTAAATTAAATTTATAAAAGGCCTTATTTTTAAGAAAATATAATATTTTTAGACTTATTTAATATAAATCTGTTAATTATAAGTAAGTTTACCCAGTTTACTATATAAACCTAATAAATTATAATAAGTTTACTTAAATTTATAAATAAATTACTATAAACCTCTTAAGAAATTAACCTATATAAATATACTTATTTAATACCTAAATAAAACCTAACTATTTTAGCTTTTAATATAATTATTTTATTTTAATTACTCTTAGTACTTTTAGTAATTAATTATTAAATTATATAATATTTATTTACCTTTCTATATTACTTAATATAATACCCTAGCTTTTTACTAATAAATAATATAAATAAACTTTAGGTTATTTTATTAGGAATTAATTTAGATTATTATATATTAAAAGCTTTTATTTAGAAGGTTATTATATTACTATTAAGTAATATCCTATTATAATAATAGCTCCTCTTTAGTAATAATAAAATATTGCTATTAATAGATAATTATTTATTAAACCCCTTATTAATATTAAGATAGATAATTATAATACCCTCATTAATAAGGACTATAAATAATTCTAACTTACCTTATATAGTATATAGATCTAATATAAAAGTAAAGTTTATATCCTTAATCTTTATATTAATAAACTCTATAAATAGATTAATAGAGTTCTTAATACTTAATAAGAATAATAGAACTTATCATATAATCTAATTTATAATTTTATTATTATTATTATAATTAGATAAGACCCTAAAGAAATCCTTAAGCTAATTATATTTAAAAAGTTTAATAGTATTATATATAAGCTTTAAATATTTATTATTATTCTTAAAGTCTTTTTTTTATATTACCTTATTTAATTTCTAAATAAATGTATTAAAATCTACTATATTCTAGAATAATCTATTAATAATACTATTAAATAGGTTAAATTTATTATATATAATTATAATAAGAAATTAATAAAAAATAAAATAATTATACCCTATATGTTTATATAAACTTTAATATCTTTAAATAGGAATTTTAATAAATATTTAGAATTATTAATAAAAAATCTAAAGCTAAAAATTAAATTAAATAATTTAAATAAATAGGGTTTACTTTAGATTATAGTATTAAATTTATTTAATTTATAATTAAATTATCTTAAAATTAAAATATCCTTATATTATTCTTCTTTAATAAATTTAAACAATAAATTTAAGAAAGACTTTATAAGAATAAACGCCTTAATACTCTTATTAGCTATATTGCTTAAGCAATTAGGATTAATAATTAATAATACTCTTAATAATATAAAATATACCTAAATACTAAAAATAATAATTATTATTAATAATTATAATATAATGTAAATTAGGGAGCTTAATAATAATAATAGCTTAATATTATAATTAGAACTTATAGTAATTTTATAAAATTTAGAGCTATTTAAAAAGACTTCTTAAAATATATTTATTAAAATTATAAAAATAAAGAATATATTAAATATAAATATTAAAACCTTAATAAGATTAATTAGAAATATAAGCCTATTCTAAAGGGAAAGACTTTTAGAGTAATCTTAATTAAATAAAATATAATAAAGCAAGCTAATTATAATAATAAATTAATTATATATTATATATTATATAATTAGATAGTATATTATAATAATAATTACTTTATATATAAGGAAAGTAAGAATAATAGCTATTATTCGAATAAGCTATAAAATAATACTTAATATATATTTATTATAATATAATGTAAATATAATAAAACTAAAGTCCCTTAAGGATTAATCTAGTTAAATACCTAAAATATATATAAAGGCCTTAATAGCGCTAAGCTAAATAATTATAATATATTATAATAAGACTATATTTACTAGAATATTAAATAAAGCACTATATAATATATTATATAAAGACCTATCCCTAAAGGAAGGACTCTTTACTATTATTAAATTAAATAGTAAGATATTTATTATAATTATTTAATTTAATAATAAATAAGAGACTAAATCTATCTTTAGTAATAATATATTTAATAAAATCCTATAAGAAGCTAAATAATAATATAATAGCACTATAAATATACCTAAATTAATTACTTATAATAACCTCTTATAGGATTACTTTTAATTATTAAATAATATACTTATTAAATAAATCTAATAAAGGAATATTATTAAGAAACTAGAGGAAGAATTATAATCTTATTTTATGCCCTATAAAATGTAATAAGTATAATAACTTAAACTTATTATTAAGCTTAAAAATATCTATTTAAATATAAATAATAACAAAAAGTTTAAATTATAAAATAATTAAATTATAGCATTAAGATAATATTTAATTTATATTATTATTATATAAAGATAAAATATAAATACTAAAAACTTCTATATTTATAAGATTAGCCTAAATAATATATATTACTTATAGAATTATAAACCCTAAAAAGGAAATATATTAAAATATATTATAATATATAAGGACTATTATAAACTCTTATAAGTTTTATATTTTAATAATAATTATAATCTTTATTTAAATAAAAAGGTAATTAATAATTACTTCCTTATATAAATAGGACTATATCTTATTATAAGATAGTATAGAGTAAATAACCTTATAAATAGATAAAGTAAATAATAATTTATTAATCTTAAGATTTATATCCTTAAGAAAAGAGAACATCTTTACCCTAAATTCTATATAAATAAAGATTATAATATAAAATACTATTAATATAAAGAATATTAAATATATAAATAATAAGAAATCTATATATAAATATAAAAATATTTAAAAAAAAGCTAAATAAATATAAATTAATGCCTTAAAATAAAATCTAAAAATATAAAAATAGTTTAATAATTTAATATTCTTAATAAAAAATAATTAATATTATTTATAAAAAAGCTATAAAATTAATAAAAGCTAGAAGAAATTATAAAACTTCTATAAAGAGCTTTATATATAATTTAAAGCCTAAATATACTAAAATAATAAATAATACTATAAATATAAATTAAATAAAAATAATTTATTATTTTAATAAATAATAAAATAAAAATAAAAATTATTAACCTAAAGATTATTAATTATTTTAAGCTATTATAAAAAAGTAAAAACAAACCCTATAATATTTATAATATTAAAAGTAATTTATTTTAATATAAAAATAAATAAATTATTTATAAAATTAATTACTTTAAGGTATTTATTAAAGGAAAAGATTAAAGAATTAATTTTAATATTATATTACTTTAAGAATATAATCTATTCTTAAAATATTTACAATTATATTATTATAACCCTTTTATTAATTAATATATTAATTAAATATAAACCTTTTAAAATAATATAATTAATAATAATAATTATAATTTTATAAATAATATAAGATTTTAATCTTTTATTAATAAGATTAAAAGAAAATTAAAAGAATAAATATATAAATACTTTTTAACCTATAAAGAATATATAATCTCCTTAAGGGATATAATATTAATATAAAAAGGGTTAAATATAATAAATATAATAATAAATTATAAATTTTAAATAATAATTTATATAAATAAATAAAAACCTTATATAAAAAGATGTAAATAATAATAATAAAATATAAAATATATTAATATAATATTAAATCTATAAATAATTATTTATTAAAAAAATAGAAATAAATTTATTATTATATATAAATTAAAATTATAAAATATAGCTTAAGAATAGAATTATAATTAAATTCTATAAGATTTATAATCTTAATAAAATATAATTATATAAATTTAAGATTTACTTTAAAAATATATTAAAGAAAGAATATATTAAAATATTAAAATTATTTATAGGCTATTTAATTATATTTATTTCTAAAAAGAATAATAAATTTTAATTTATTATAAATTATTATATACTTAATAAAATAATAATTAAGAATTAAATATTATTACTTTTAATTAATAAATTAAAAAATTAATTTTATAAAATAAAGTATTATATTATATTTAATCTAAAAGGAGCTTATAATTTAATTTATATTAAAAGAAGATATAAATAAATAATTACCTTTAGAATAAAATATAAATTATTTAAATATTTTATTATAATTTTTAGATTTATTAATATATTAATTATATTTTAATAAATAATTAATAATATATTATATAAGCATTTTAATATATTTATAATATATTACCTTAATAATATTTTTATTTTCTTTAAGATAAAATAAGAATATATAAAATATATTTATATAATATTATAAGCCTTTTAAAATATAAATTTATTAATTAAATTAAAAAGAAAATTATTTTTATATTTTAAAAAGGGAATTTTTAAAATATATTATTTCTTATAATAAAATTAAAATAAACCTAAAAAAAATCTAAATAATTAAGAATTAATTAATATTAATTATTATTAAAAGAATATAAATATTTTTTAAATTTATTAATTATTATTAATAATTCCTTAAGGATTTTAATAAGATTATAATATTATTTTTAGAATTTATATAAAAAGATTAAAAGTTCTTATAAATACTTAATATTTAAAAAGCATTTAAATATATTAAGGACTTTATTCTTAATAAATTAATATTTAAAATATTTAATTATAAATAATTAATTTAATTTAAAATAAATATTTTAGATTTTACTTTTAATATTTAAATTAAATAATATAATAATAAAGGATTCCTATATTTTATTATATTTTATTTCTATAAAATATATAAAATAGAATTTAATTATTTAATTTATAATAAAGAATTTCTTATTATTATTAATATTTTTAAGGAATTTTAATATTACCTTTTTAAAAGTAATTATTAGATTATAATTTATATAGACTATAAGAATATTTTATATTTTATTATAATTTAAAAATTAAATAAATAATAATTAAAATATATTAAATATCTCTTTAAATTTAATTATATTATTAAATATAAAAAAGGCTTTATAAATAAATAAATTAATATTATTAATTAAAAAACTAATTTTAATATAAATAAAATTAAGATTAAAAAATAATTCTTATATCTTACTCCTAAAGGCTATTTTAAAGGAAAATATATTACTATTATATAAAAATAATTATATTTATAAATATAATAATAATTTATAGCTATATAGACTTATAAAATAGATTAAATTATTAGAAATACTATTTTAATATATAATAATATTAAAATAACTTTTATAATAAAATAGGGAAATCTACTATTATAATAAATCCTAAAATATAATTAAAAATAACCTAAATTTAAGGAAATAAATAAATAATATATATTAAAAGAGCTATATAAATAATTTATATATAAAATTTATAAATACTTATTTTATAAATATTAAAGAATTAATAAAATTCTTAAATAAATTAAAATAATATTTATTTTTCCTAAAGTTAAAAGTATAATTAAAAGGATTCTTAAATAATATTTTATTTATAAGAAAATTAAGGCATAATATTATAAGCTATATAAATATTTATAATCCTAATTAGTCTTAAAATAATTATAAGATTTAATTATTATAGACTTTATTATAAAACTACCCTTATTATTAGACCTTATAATAAATATAGCTTATAATAGCATTTTAATTATTATTAATAGACTTATTAAACTTTCCTATTTTATTCTATATTAAAAATTAATTAATATAAAAGAATTTTCTTATATCTTTTTATAAAATATTATTAATATATATAGCCTATTATTTAAAATTATCTTAAATAAAGAACTACTCTTGTTCTTAAAATTTTAATAATATTTTATAATAAGGATTAAATTAAATTATAAATTAAATACTATATATAGACTTTAAGTTAATAAATAAATAAATTAAATAAATTAAATTATTAAAACTTACCTTTATTATTATATTAATTATAGCTAGAATAATTAAATTAAGAAGCTATTTACTATATAGCTAGCCTATAATATTATAATTAATAAGAGTATAAAGATTATACCTAATTATATAAACTGTAGATTTACCCCTAATACTTATAAGGAATTATAAAATAAATCTATTATATTAATAATTATATTTATATTAAATTAGCTTAAGAATTTATATAAAGAATTATATATTAAAATTTCTTTTATTTAAAATTAATATAAATAATATAATAATTAAAAAAAATTAAAAGGACTAACCTTCTTAAAAGGAAATATAATATTCCTTATAATAAAGAATATTAATATTAAGCAACCTAATAAAAAGCTTAATTTTAAATATATTAGACCTTATAAAATCCTTAAAAAAATCTTAAAAAATAACTATAAATTAGACCTACCTCTAAAGACTAAGATCTATTTAATCTTTTATATTTTATTATTTAAATTAATAAAAGATATTATTATAATTAAAACTAATAAAAATTAGAATATAAAAATAAAAGCCCTTAAGGAATATAAAAAAAGAAAATGCTTAATATAAGAAAAGAAAATAGCTTTATTAAATATTTAATTAAATAAAAAAAATATAAAAATAATAAAAATATATAGGAATTATTAAAGTACTTTATTTATATATAATGCCTATTAAATAAGTTCTATTAAGAATAATAGGATTAATAATAGAAAAATTAAAACCCTTTATAATTAATAATATTTATAGTATTAAGGGATTGCGCTATTTTAATAGATTATTATTCCTTAAGTAAAGCCTCCTTTTAAATATATATTCTATTCTTTTTATCTAATTTAATTATTTTATAAATAAATAAATTGCCTTTTTATAATTTTAATAATTTATACTATTTATATAAATAATCTAATTAAGATAAGATTATCTAGAGCTTTACCTTTATTGCCTTAATATTCGATTCTATCCTTTTCTATTTATTTATATTCTTAGATACTAAATAAGGAATTAGGAGGGGAATAAAAAGGAAGTAAGAGAAAGAAGGACTTATAAGAAGTAGCTATATTATTATTATTATAAGAATAATTGCAATTAATATAAATATAATAGTAAAAAGACTATTTAATTATATAATATATTATTCTATTTTTAAAGTAATATAAATAAAATATAATATTAAAACCCTTAAAATTAATATATATAATAAGATTAATATATTTAAATTTAGATTTAGAAATATAATTTAATATAGTAATTAATAAAATATAATTAAAAGAATTTAAAGGAATAAATTTAATTAATTATAAAGGAATTTAATAAAATTAATTTTAATAGCCTTAAGGATAAAATTAATAAAGGGGAGATATTATATTATAGGCTAGAATATATAGAATAGTTTAGGCATATATAACCCTATACTTATAAATTTCCTTCTTTAATTATAAATAAATTTATCTAATTTATTCTATAAATTTAATAAATTATAATAAATTTATTTAAATTTATAAATAAATTACTATAAATCTCTTAAGGAATTAACTTATATAAATATACTTATTTAATACTTAAATAAAATCTAATTACTTTAGCTTTAATATAATTATTTTATTTTAATTACTTTTAATACTTTTAGTAATTAATTATTAAATAATATAATATTTAATTACCTCTTTATATTACTTAGCATAATGCCCTAGCCTCTCTGCTAATAAATAATATAAATGAACTCTAGGTTATTCTATTAGGAATTAATCCAGACTATTATATAAAACTTATAATATAATAAAATTAAATTAAATCTAAAAAAAAGATTTTTAATAATATATAAAATAATCTTTTCCCTTTTTAATATTTATTTAAATTCTTTATATTTTTATTTTTATTTAAGAAAATAAAAATAATTATTTACTTTACTTAAATACTATTTAGGCACTATTTAATTATTATTTAATTATTATTTAATTATTTAAATATTACTTAAGGATAATTTAAATTAAAATAATAATAACTCTAGCTTATACATAAAGGAAACTTTTAATATTAAGATTTAGATTTTATAATTAACTATTTTACTTTAATCCTAAGTCCAATTATCGCTTATGCGATACAACTAAGTGCATAAGATAAACACCGAGCTAGCGACTGAGCGGCGTAGGTACAGACAGGGCAGCTTAAGATAGGTACAATTCTTAATTTCCAAAACGAGCGTCCTTAAACGAAAGCAAAGGACCTTAAATTCGCTCAGAAAAACACGCCACGTATCCGGGCCTTTAGATAGGCATTCAAAGACTGCAGAAACCATGCGCGCGCTAATTACCAAAAAAATTAATGTATTCATATTTCTAACTGTGCAAGCTCTACCGGGTATCCGTCTTGGTACGAAGTATAACTGATTTTAAGCGATCTCCATTTCGATGTCCCAGCTCACGGGTAAATAATAATCCATATATTCGTATTCCAGGCATCCTTACCCCTATTCACTTCTTATCGTGCGACAGTCTTGCTGAGGTCTTTGACCTCGACCGGTCCAAAGGAGAACTTACTCGTCTCGCGACTTCTATCGACACCGACAAGCTGCCCACCATCAAACCCCTTATCTGCGAGGCGCCTGAATGCTGCTGCAACTATGGCATCCCACAAGAAGTTCCTCACGGACATTACGGAAGTAAATCATCACCTAGCGACAGACATTCGGCACTTGCTGGGAGAGGTCAACACTCGAACCCACGAACAAGCACACGCTGCCATCAGAAATGTTTTGCTCCAAATGCACGACGCCATACTACTCATCTGCGAACATCGCGGCCATCCACGCACACCCAATAAGCTTGTGCTTGACGCATACCGCAGCTTCTTTGAGCCTATTCGAGCACTCTCCAAACTACCTGCCGGAGACTTTGTCAGCGCGCGAATGCTTCTTTATTTGACCGAAGCCATCTCAAGCGAGAATGCGCTGGATAAGAATTACCTCAAAAGCAAGGCCCGAACCACGACCGCCCCTTTATACGAGTTCGCCGCCTCGCTCGATGACGCGCTGCTCGAACATTTGCGGAAAATTTGGACTGCCAGCAGGAAAACGGAAACCTTTCGCTGGGCTTTTCGCAGTTACACGTTGAGATTTTCACCATGGGACGACTTCTCTGATGTGGAGGAAGAAAAGGCTCGGAGGCGTGAGCTCTTTCAAGCACTTACTCCAGAGGAGCTTGTGACCATCGGTGGAACGGAGAGGCAACGTTGGTTGTTCACGAAGCAAGGCGAAGCGGAGGATTGGCGTCCGTTACCGGATGACTTGCAAGATCTTGATCCCGACGTGTCCGATCCGAACAAGCTCATGTTCAAGCAAACTGAGCGGGACGGACCGATTCGCGGCAGCATTCACTTTCATACCATTGATGATGCTCGGAATGATGAGATGTCTTGGCGTCAGATTGATGTGCTGCGTCGCTCGAGGCAGTTCATCCTGGACGCACGTCACATCAATGAGCCGGTTTTGACCGACCAGAGCCATCGGCTGGTGAAACACGCACTTGCTGCAGCAGGAATGCCGGCGGAGATGGTGATGCAAATTTTCAGCTACCTTGATCTGCCCAAAACCCATCCGTATCTTGCCACCGTCGACATTGCGCAGGCTTACGCACCTTTTCCCGAGGCGACTGGCTTGTGTGACGAGTGCAAGCTGAGAACGACGAGTGCGAGAGATCGCCGGCTGAAGTTTACGTGTCCGGGAGAGAGCATCCATCTCTGGAATCTCAGTCTGCGGGCGTTCCACGTCTTCCACCGGGGCAGCACAACGACGTGGAAACTGTGCAGAGACGGTCTCGATTGTGACGGACACCACGAGGACAGCACTTGGGAGGTCGACTCGGAAGAAGAACTCGCTCAACTTGCCGAGGCTATTATCCGCGACCGCTGCGGAACCCCAAAGACGCTGGACCAGGTTGGGCTTGGTCAGCATGCCAACCTCAGACTTGCCAGCGCGCAAGACGACGAGAAGCGACGGGAGAGGCTGTTCCCTCGGTGGCCTCCGCTGGCCGACGTGAGGAGCGATTCGGAGATGGCGGGCGGCGTTGGCGGGTTGGTGGACATGATGCTGCATCAAAGACTTCTGCTTGGTGCGTGGACGAGCGGGCAGTGTTCAACGGATGGGCCATGGTCGTATGCCCGGAACATGATGCACAAGAAACAGGGAGAAGACGCAATCAGCAGTCTTCATGGTCGCTGCAATTTCTGTTGACAGGATTGTGGCGTTGGTTAGCATGTGTTTTGTGTCCCTTTGTAGCTGATAGTTGAGTTGCTCTTCGGTATAATTTGTATGGTTTCTGGCCACTCTCGATCAAGGCGTGCTTCATCGCCGTCCTATGGGGTCGAAACACGCGGGATCAAGCGTCTAGGGCAGGAGCACCTTCTATCACGTTGCTCAGGACTTCGGCATCGGCGACTATGTGTCCATGAGGTGAAAGCCCGAGTCATGGCGGATCAAGAAGTGAAGAAGCATCTGTTTTCTGCGATACTAAGGATCTTGATGTTTACACAATCGGGGGATGTTGAAGCGGTGGGATGGATCCAAATATTGCACATGACGGAGTGAGTCCGTGGAACATGTGCTACTGAATGCCAAGATACATGCTAAGCAGTGAGAACTTTTTCATCGTCAGAGCAACGGGCCACGTCCTTCAATGAAGCTGAGACGAGGCACTGGACCAGGAACTCAGCCGCAGCAATCAGAATCTTTATCAATCATGAGCCCATGTCAATCACTGGACCGGGGGCCTTGGTGGAATATCGGGCTAGGAGCATCTGCCTCTCACCATGTGGCAAGGTGGCAACCCCTACCGGGTCATCTGCGTAGTGACAGCACGTAGACGCGTGAGGCTCTCAGTCTTGGCGCTTCAACGAACGACACGCCTGGCTCCGCGAGTACAGGAACTCTCTGCAGCAGCGCTAAGACCTCGAGGCCTGCGAACGCGTTCCAGAAGAGGCAAACCGGCGTGGTCTTGTTTCAAAACTCCTCGATGCAACCCAAAGAAAAAGCAAAAGCGAGTCTCCGACTTTGCAGTTCGCAGGATCGTCGGCGAGCGGATCCGCATCTTTTCGCATGCGACCGTGCTTGATCAGTTGACCAGTTTACGGAGTAGTTGGTTACCCAGTTCCTTGCAGACGACGCTCCGGGACCGGAACATACAGAGACGCTGCCCATTCGGCCTTGTTCGGTATTCGCATAGTTGAGCGAGAACTAGCAGCAGCCGCATCGTCAGCCGTCTCGTACCTTTGTCCAATCGAAGGGCCTCGCCAAGTCCCCCAGACCAGCGCCTTTTTTCACGAGTCAAACACAACGCGGAGTCTCCAGACTCTTTATTCTGTTGCCTGATGTCCCCCATGGGTCCCCTTCCCACTTTGGCGTGCAAATCTTCCTCGTCGAGGCGCCTTGATTCGTGCGCATAGCCATTAAACCCGCCCGTTATTATCGGACCCAGAGAAAAGGGCCAGTGCAACGCACCACCTCGCGATCATCATGGTGACATAGCTTCGCCTGTGACCCGAGCATGGGGAAAGGAATGGGGATTTGTTCATGTAATTCGCACCTCTCCGCCCTTTGCATCGTCCCGCCATATGTGGGCTCGGTTGCGTTCGGTTATTCGACGTTGCCTCACGACCCGTTCGCATTGATGTCTACATGTGTAGTGAAACGTATATAAGGATGGGGACGGCCTCGAGACAACAGCCTGCATCTGCTTAGTGATCAATATTCATTATACACACCTTGGGCATCTTGTCCGGCGCTGGAGTACGAGTTTCATCATGCAGAAGCTCAAGGGCATCAATGTGGCCAACCACCTCGAGAAGCGCCAGCTTCTCATCGCCATCAACTGCATTGCTGCACTTTCCATCTTCTTCTTTGGATATGATCAAGGTATCTGATTCATAACCGAGCCCCCTATACACCACACGACTTCTGCTAACCAATCAACTCGAGGCATGATGGGCGGCGTCAACAACGCCGAGGACTATGTGAATCTCATGGGCTTCGGATACATCGACGAAGCCGGCGATCCCGTCGTGACCGACAGCCTGTTGCAGGGCGGCATCGTCTCCGTCTACTATCTCGGCACTCTGTTTGGCTGCCTGCTGGGCGGCTGGGTTGGCGACAAGATTGGCCGCATCAAGACGATTGCCCTCGGCGCTGTCTGGGCAATCATCGGAGCGAGCCTGCAGTGCTCGGCACAGAACGCCAGCTGGATGATTTGCGGTAGGGAGGCCCTTGACTCGAGATGAAGACGGGGCGGTTCGGACTGACATGGCTGTGCTATAGCTCGCGCCGTCAATGGCATTGGAACCGGCATCTTGAACGCCATCGTTCCCGTGTGGGCGACGGAAACTGCAGAACACACGTCTCGCGGCCAGTTCATCGCCATTGAATTCACGCTCAACATCTTTGGCGTCGTCGTCGCCTACTGGCTCGAATTCGGCCTGTCCTTTGTTGACGGAGGCAGTTCCCCCATTCGCTGGCGGTTCCCGATTGCGTTCCAGATCATCCCCCTGTTGGCGCTTCTGTCGCTGGTCTGGTTCTTCCCAGAGTCTCCTCGGTGGCTGGTCAAGGTCGGCCGCGATGACGAGGCGCAATTTATCCTCAAGCGTCTGCGGGGTTCAGACGAGATCAACGCTTCTCGGGCCATGGCGGAATACAACGACATTCGGAACATTGTTCAGTTGGAGTACAAGGAGTCCCAGAAGAACTCGTACTTTCATATGCTCTTCGGCATTGGCTCGGGAGAACTTCACACCGGCCGTCGAGTCCAACTCGTTATTTGGGTACGTCAGGTCATCGTTGCTGATGAATTTTGCTAACCTCTACGAAGTTGCAAATTATACAAGAATGGGTCGGTATCGCCGGCGTGACAGTTTATGCTCCCACCATCTTTCGAATCGCCGGCTTCGACTCGGAAAAGAGCCAATGGATCAGCGGTCTCAACAACATCTTCTACATGTTTGCGACGCTCATCTGCGTCTTCACCCTGGACAAAATCGGCAGACGGTGGACGCTCTACTGGGGAGCCGTCGGGCAGGGCATCGCCATGTTTCTCGCTGCCGCCTTTTCAACACTCGGCAAGCAGGCCAGCGCGGACGGCGACACGGCCAAGGCGAACTCGTACGGCGCGGCCGCGGCCTCGTTCGTCTTCATCTTCACGTCCGTCTTTGGAGCGACGTGGCTGACGGTCCCCTGGCTCTACCCGGCCGAGATCTTCCCCCTCCAGGTGCGCGCCAAGGGCAACGCCTGGGGCGTCTTTGGCTGGAGCATCGGCAACGGGTGGCTGACGCTTCTCTGCCCCGTCATGTTTGACCACATTGGCGAGAACACGCTGCACATCTTCGGCGCCTGCAACATCCTAGCCATTCCCATGGTGTGGGCGCTGTACCCGGAGAGCAACCAGCGCACGCTGGAGGAGATGGATCTGCTGTTCGCCGCCGATACGCCCTGGGTTTGGGATGCCGAGGAGAACTTTGCCAGGCTCAAGGCCGAGCAGCCGGAACTCGTGACTGCAGCTCACGCTGGGAGACGCCCCGCGGATGTGGAGGAGCCTGCCATCATCAAGCTTGAGGAATGAGGGTGTTGAAGATAGGTGCGCCCGCACGGTTCCCGCCCGATCATACACAAACAAGGTACTGTGAAGAAAGATACATGTCCTTACCTACTTCACTATGTACCTAAACGGCTTGTATCATCTGAATACGAAAATAGTAAATTAATTCGACCCATCTGGCCTGACTTCAGCTCAGCCGTGAAGGAATTCACAACAGACTGAGCGATGAAACAGGACAATTTTAATTCATTGCCTCCTTATAGCAAGCCTGGACCCTGTAGCCGCGTTTTCCGCCTTCATTGGTCGGCTGCCTAATCCTCCGCCTGAATGTTGATGAAACCACAACCAACACGAGCTCATCGCCTTGTATTTAAACGAAGATATATCCCAAATAACATCTCTACTCCCCCTCACCTATCCCATCACTTTCAGTCAACCATCTGCCACAGACCCCGACATCGCTACAATGACCACCCCGCCGAGACTCCCTCCAATGGACCCCTCCATGGAGGCACGTCCGGTCCCGCGAACTCGACAGTTCTCCATCCGCTCATTCGGCCCGGGCTCCGAGCCCGACACAGACTCGGCCTCGGTCCCCTACAGGGAGCTTGATACACGTACTGGCTATCAACCACCGCCGCCGATGCGTGCCGCGCTTGCACCACCATGCCCAGGAATGCCGATAATGCCCGCTTTCGTCGGATTGGAACAGTTTCAGGAGTTGCGCCTTCGTGAGAAGATGCGGAACTTCCTGCAAGTCGCCGAGGACATCGGCCATATGGATTGGCAGAATAGTGCTCCGCCAGATCCCACCTGGGGGCTCTTTGTCTTCGTTACATCCTATACCGAGGCTGCGCTTCAGAACCTCGACACGGCCCTGTCGACCATTGTCGAAGCGGTGCGCCGTGACTTTCTCCGGCAGACGGACCCCCATTCCGAGCCATATGCCCTCGAGGTGGTCAAGCGGTTCAAGCTGGACGTGATTCTGTGCAAGGATGCGCTCGAAGACGCCTCGGACGATCGCGTGCGGGAAGAATTCAACGCCCACGTCAGACAACTGCACTTTTGGCCTCTCAACGAAGAGGAGCCAGCGCCGGATCCCAACAGTCTCAATCTCGCCAACCCCAAGGGACTAAATCGACCGCCCGGTCCCGGCCCTCGCTTCACCTTTTGCGTTGCCCTGGACGAGGCCAAGATCCTCGAGCTGTCGGCAGTCGAGTTTCCCGCCCAAGTTGGCGAGGATGAAGAGGCGCTTCGCAACGTGACGGTCAAGATGATTCGTCGATACTGGGACTATCCGCGCGCGCCCCGGGGGAACTATGGTGCTTGGGTGGACGGGGTTAGGATTTGGTCGACGGGGGCGGATTGGTGTCCGATTTGGAAGATTCCGACGATTTACGCCGATAGTCACCCGCATATGAACCTGGATCAACTGACTCCAATGTCAATTTACCACCATTTCGATTTATTTGCATAGGTTTCATGGAGATTAGAGAATCGATCAGGTTTTTGTTTTTGACCTCCGCATCCGAACCTGTCCGACATCACAACCGCCTAAACTAGGTATTTTAGATCGATCGACTCTGTACTGTAACCAACTATAGCATCTCGAGCCAGTCCGAGTTGAGACCCTCAGCACCAATGGTCCCCAAGTCCAACCCCGTGTCCAAGGAATCCGGGTTTGTAGGCACCCGTCGCAGGTCGTCCATCGAGCTTTCGCAAAAGCTCGACAGCCCGGAGCATACCGAACTGAAGTAAGTCTGCAAATGGGCGTCGGCAACTCCCGCGCTATCCTTCATTGCCGGCAACGGCATGAACCGCCCTCGGAGCTCCTCCGGCAGCGGCTTGAGGAGTTGGACGAGACGACTTGCGAGGTGAGCCTCGTCCAGTCCGCAATTTTGAAGCGCCTCGACGGTTGCGCTCACCAAGTCGATGCTCGTGTTGACCTCGTGCAACGGCGCGCCGAGGAGGAACGTCTTGAAAAGCAGCATGATGCCGCTGGCGATGCGAAAATAGATGCGGATGGGTGTATGGCGAATGTGGTTTCCGGGAATCAAGCCGTATACCACGGCCTGCAACATGCTTCGACACCCATTGGCGATGTCGCGCACAAACTGCCAATCTTCAGGGGTACAGCCGTCTAGGTGCAGTTGAGCATGGTCTCCCGAGGGCTGACGAGATAGTTGCTGGTCTCCATTAGTGCTATTTACGCGTGTGGCGCTTTGGTTAATACCTTTTGAAGATAGCGTTCTGTAACAGCTTGCAGAGCTAGCGAGTTGATGTGCATGCGCATGTACTCAAACTCAATGGCCAGGACGTGCTTGATGAGCGGCGGCATATTCGACTTTCGGAACTCGTGCCGGAACTTGGTGACTGTCGGCGCAAAGTCTTGCATCATCTTGACGTAGCCGCCGCTTCGGATGAGCTCGGATGTATGCTGTCTAGAGGGGAACAAGGTCTGCGTCCCCGCATCTACCGTCGATGTGAGGCATAGCCAGAAGGAGTTGACCTGGTCTGCAAGCCCCAGAGACTCGTCACAAATCAAAACATTGGTGGTTGAGAGAGGACTCAAGCTGGCAGGAGGGGTATCGCTGGAATTGCCAGAGTCAGCTCCAAATGCCGCGAGTGCCGTGTTGTCGTCGTGGGCTGCTCGAGTAAGCCGGGTTGATAGCTGTGTTGAGTAAATGTGTAGAAGAGCCTTCAATCGACTGGCTCGGGCGCGATACTGTTCATCGTGACCACGAGATATCGAGGAGGGCTCAAATACGCCCAGGCTATGCGCCATGCGTGTGGCGAGACAGAGTACCGTTGAACTGGTTCGGTCACTTCTTGATACCTCGTCGGTCCATCCATTGGGATCTTGATATTGAACTGCCAAGCTCGGAACTTGGGCCTGGTGCTCATCCTCTTCAAAGAGGAGAGAGTCAAAACCCCGGGGATGCCAATCGGTCAAAAGAAGGAATGACTCGATGGCACCCAGCCCGGCGACGCTGTCTACGCCCTCGTGTGCTGTAGGAGGAATCCTGGTTTCCTCGACTGGAGACGAGACGGAATTAATGTCTCGCAGTTGAGTGGTCAGATCTCCGCTCTGCATCAGGCTCTTGATCAACCCTCTCAAGTACGTCCAGAGCTTTTGGTGGATGGCTCGCGACCGACTCAAACCGTCAATACCCGGAGCGATGTGGTATCGTGACGCAATGGTCAGCAGACTGACGGCGAGGACGGGATCATCGGCCAAGAGTGCAACATGGGTTTTGGGGTTGCTGAGCACTGGCAACAGGACTGGTGTCAACGGCGCCATGAATTCGTAGAAGCTGCTCGTGTTAGACAGGTAATGGAATCCGTCAAAGTCTCACTCACTAAGATAAGTAGTCAATTGCCTCGGCGGCTGTTAAATAGCCCTCCCTCACAACGTGAGCGCTTTCCCAGGCGTGGAAGGCTGCGCTTTGTTCATAACTTGAAGATTGGTCCATTTTGCGGATGATTTCAGGCGATGCGTGTAGGGAACGGATGGATAGCTCGGAGGTAGGAATCTCCTGTAATACGTCACCGTGCTGTCCGAAGGGAGGGTGATGCCACGAGTCTGCGACTTGGGTCCCTCAACAGTCTCCCTGCCTCAACAGGCTACTTTGTCGTAGCAAGGATTGGTCACGGCAGATCGCAGTCCGGCAATTGCTGTGGGAAGCCAATGAGACTCCAACGCGTCTTCGGATAGAGGCTTGGAAGGGATATGCCGCAATGAAAGTTGGGGACAGTCCATTGAGGCCAAGACCCCGCTGCTCCAAAGCCATTGAGAAGCTAGCCGTTTCCGTTTAGAGGCAATGGGGATCGGCTCACAGCTGACACACGTATTGTGGAGGGACGGGAATCAATCAATGTGGTTGGCCCAACCTGGAAATCCCAACTTTCTCAAGGCAGAAGTGCAGCTTCGTCCGACTTCTCCGCACCTGAGAATATCGCGTTTGCGCGTTTCGTGGTCCGCCGTGGCCGTGATAAATTGGAACTTCCCGTCCTCTCTCGCTCACCCAGCTTCTCTCACTGGATCTACGCCAGAAGCACATTCCTCTCTTTGCTTTCCTAACTCTCTCCCAACTGGTTCCCAGGACTTCCCCGGCGTGATTCAGCTACGCGACGCCATTTTTGGAAGCTGGACCGGACCCGGACCTAACCTCCCACACCTGGATTCCCGCGGACGCCTGCCAGGACCAGAGAGTTTACGGGCTGTTTTTAGCTCGGGCAGTTAAATCTGAAAAGACTCTCTACCGGTGGACCCAAACATCTCTGCTCACTTGCCCAGCCGGGCAAGGCGCGTGGAAGTTGATGGAACGAATCAGCATGTCTGATCAAGCGCCAAACGACTTTCCTTTCCATCTTCTCTTCGCTGAGCCTACAAATGTAGCTCTGAGCGCTGTAAGTATCTGGATGCATCTCTTCCCCTGCGGCGTGCTATGGCAATGGTCGAGCCAGACAACTTCTGGCAATCTCCTTCTGGTGCGAGCACGACAACATGACCGTGCGCTTCCAACCTGGAACCTGGATACTTGGGATTGCAGGACTCTACTTCCCATCTCAAACCCGTCGGGCCTCTCTCTACACGAATACAGGTAGACTGCACTTCCCTCGGTCGTATACTTACTCGGGTCTTAGTTCTCTGGGTGCGCTCAATATCCGACAGATCGCCCGGAAATTTTCATTCGGGCCATTACGATAAACTTCCAGGTTCCATTGGCATTTCTCTACCTACCTCTACCCGACTAAATCTACGTGGTGCTCGGGTACTTCCCCCAGGGGGACTTGTTCTTGAACATCACGAAGCGTGGTCAGTGCTCAGGACGTTGGTAAGGATGAGCGCTTTAAGAACATATTCCTCCAAATCCTGGATGCCGTGGAACACTGTCACAGTCTGGGAATCTTCCACAGGGACCTGAAGCCGGAAAACATTTTGCCGGCGACGATCAACCTCATGAGAGCACCTCTGGCAAAATTATCTGTCGGTAATCCGGAAATGGTGTCCAATAACTAATAACTCCCTCCTGGGTGGTGAGCCCGACAAGTGGTAACTTACGTTGTACAACCTTCTGCTTGCCGCAAGAACTTTTCATTAAGTGCCTAATCAATTGAGCCCTACCCGCCAGGTTGATCAAGTGACTTCTCAAGCTCCTGCTTAAGGAAAGCGGGCTTGGGGGAGGTCACCACTACCTAATTAGTGGTTTTCCGTGCGAACCCCGAAGCGATAGAATGAAGAATTCGACTTCGACACCCGGGAGGCCTGTGTTTCCCGGAGAGGAGGGATCTTGGTGGTAGTAATGTGAGTTGCATCTTTCTAAACACACCTAAAATTCTTATTTTCCCAGCTCTTGTTGACTTGGTTCAATGGCTCTAGTAGTCGGTATCCATTGTGCTATAATGAGTACATTCTCCAGTCCTTGCCTCGTCAACACTCACGACTCGAGCATCGCCAAGGCAACGCGACGACTTTTTCCAACTACAAGACGATCGCCACAACTCCCTTTGTCAACAACTCCGAGTTCCATCGCTGAGCTTGTCATGGTATCAATCTCCTTTCTGGCGCTGTCGCGTGTCTAATTTCTGACCACGTTAAGGGCATGTTCTTTCGTATTTCATCGAGCGGCGCATTTCCCTACGTACTCTACAGTACTTGATGCCATGATCGACTATGTGACAGCCCTGACAACTACCGAGCACCGACGGGGTTCAGCGATGGAATCATGGGCATTGCTATTGTGTTGGCCCATGCCTCCAACACAATACAATTGACCTTTCGACCTTGCATGCATCGACCAACGCAAACGGCGGATGGGACTACTCTGTAGATATATGGGTTCGTGCATACTGACTCTGAGCGTGATCTATAGCCTATGGGGATAGACCCATATTTTGGTATCGAAGAATTTAACCTTGGCGGCGACCTGGCGTTCACCTCTGAGTACGTACATGATACTGCCGAGTGATACTGAATGCTCACGATATCAGGCATTCGCTAGATGCCAGCGATGGATATTTTCAGCCCTCTCACAGTGTTGCGAACGATGTTGACGCTAACCCGATGAGAATCACGACGCAGAGCGAAACTCAGACGGCACCGAATCAAGCTCCAAAGACACCGAGTCGAACAGACACACCGAGTGAAAATCAGCAGAGATTGGCATGTCCCTTCTTCAAGCACAATCCCAAAAAGTTCATGAGTTGGAGAACCTGCCCTGGACCTGGATTCCAGTCCATTCACAGATTAAAGTACCTTCTTCCAGAGCCCATACGCCTCCTCGTCGCAACACTGATGTTGCTACAGAGAGCACTTGTACCGCAAGCATTTCCCATCCGGACACCTTTGTTCTCGGTGTTTTATATCTTTCAAGACGGCCTCCGCGCTCTTGGAGCATCCTCGATCTTCTGAACCTTGCTCAGTCAAACCCGATCAGACGAGCCAAGGTATCATGAGCGCTGCTCAGCGTGCCAAATTGAAATCGAAGAAGAAGGAGAATCCCTCGATAACGGAAGAAGAGAAGTGGGAAGCAATCTACCGCATCCTCTTTCCCCAAGTTGCTGGAGCTAGGATGCCGTCTCCATGTGAGTCACCTTCCAACTACTCAAAGTGACCGTCTGGACCCGCGGACTTAGTCAACTCTTCTCAGATTATCGGAGCGAAGACGATCCAAACGCCGCAGCCGAGAAACCCGACTCCTTGCAGAAGTATAAGGAATTTCTCCGCAACGGTCTTCCGCACGACATGATGATGGAGTTCAAGGACGAGATTCGAGGAGCGATCGCATCCGCGGGCGATGAGAACGATCAGGTGGAAAAAGTGTGGGATATTGCTCGAAAGCTACAGCTTTCGGCCATCCGGCGATATATTAACGTGGCATGACATCGATCGAAGACTTGGAGCTTTGTGTTCCAGGTCGAGTGGGGGAATAGAGGGAAGCTCAAGGGTCTGAATGAAGTTGGTTCGGTTGGATGGGTCGATGATTCTGGTTATTAGGGGGGGGGGGGGGGGGGGGTTTACATTGCGATTCACAATCGTCGATGGCACAGTGTGTTATCCGTTAAGCTTATGTACTCATACTATAGATAGGAGAGTAGCAGATAGTTAGCTAGAAGATAGCTTGATAAATAGTACTTTCGTTCCTAAATCTAATTCTTTGAGCATGACATGTGTGTCTGCCTTGATGGAATATGTACCGTCTGTCCATGGGTTCTTTGAGTATACGAATGATTTCAGGTTCCAATTTACATTTCTGCTCCAACCATTCAGACACTTCGTTAATGCCGCATGACATAACTAGTCGCTGGACGTCGTGTTTACCGATTTCTTAAAGTTTGCCCTGACCTTGGCGAGATACCCGTCGACAGTCAAAACATCCAGCGCAACTCCGGCCAAGCTCTCCCCCACAACCAGAGACTGATTAAAGCTGCGTCTCGTGCCAGCCACGACTTCAAACTCGGCCGTGTGCGGCCCATTCTCGGGCGCAGTGCCATTATCGTACTGAATGCCGAAGCCGGCGCTGATAGACGGGATCTCGTGGCTGATGTTGCCCTGATCGGTGCTCGCCGTGCTCTGGGTGGCCTTGGCCTCATCCTCGGGCGTGGGCTCGCCGCTGAGCTCCGCGAACCAAGTCGAGTACGAGCGCGCGAGGACGTCGTTGCTTATCATTTCCGTGTAGCCGTACGGGAGCTTGGTGAAGTTGAGCTCGGCTCCCGTGGCGACGGCGCCGCCCTTGAAGCACCGGTGGACGCGTTCAGTCAGATCGGACAGGCCGTCGGCGTCGTTAGTTCGGAGCGCCCATATTCCCGTCGCCTTGGCTGGGATGACGTTATAACGCGTCCCGCCCGACTCGATATAGCCCTGGATGATCTTGTCGCTGCGCGTCTGCTGGCGCAACATGCTTAGTGCATCGTAGGCGATGATCATGGCGTCTTGGGCATTAACGCCTTCCCAGGGAGCGGCTGCGGCGTGGGCCTCCTTGCTGTAGTACTTGATGGTGAACCTATTGATGGCAGTAGTTGTCATCCAGGCCGTGTCGCCTCCATTGCCGGGGTGGGAAATCAGGCTGATGTCAACCTCGTAGCCATCATAGGCGCCTGAGTCCAGAAGCTTGATCTTGCCGCCGCCTCCTATCATAGAATGTCAGATCATCAACAATGTGGCCGATGCAACTGGTCCGAACGCCTGCTTACCTTACTCGGCCGGTCTACCGAAGAGAACAACCTTGACGGACAGCTTCTCTTTGCGCATAATCTCAGCCGTTGCTAGAGCACCAGACACGGAAGCCATGGCGATGAGGTTGTGTCCGCAGGCGTGTCCGAGACCAGTAAGAGCGTCCGAATTCAAATTTTACTGATGTGCTTGATCCCAACGCCATCGTTTTGCTTCCCATATTCGGCGTTGAAGAAAACAACCGACCCACCCCCGTCTCCTTCATAAACGGCCACAAACGCGGTGCTGATGTTATAGGCTGATCGCGTGACGTTCCAGCCATCCTGATCGTCCATGAAGTTGGTCAGGATCTTGTGAGCCTTGAACTCTTTGTACTAGAGCTCAGGGTTGTCGTGGATCTTGTTGTTGATGGGCCAAAGGTCTGAGTTAATGGAGTCGACATACTTGGACACTACTTTGAGGTAAGTGCCGGAGGAGGAATTGCCAGCAGCACGACGTTCGATGGCTGCACCCATAACAGATGGACAAACACCCAGGGCAAGAAGTTTGCCCTTGACTGCGGCTCGTAGTGCCATCGTGGGATTGTATGTTGCAGGAATGGAGATGTTTGATAAGTGCGCTGAGTCGCTGGAGGGAGTCTCTCCCAATAACTACCTAGCTAAACGAGAGTAGCTTCTCTTTATACTTGGCTTATCCAGCGAGATTGGCCCAATGCTAGCGAGGAATCAAATCAGGCTTCAAGTCCGTCCCGTATAAGTGATCGAACTGGACGCTGATTATCTTTCGGGTCTTGATAGATACCGAGAGTCATTCCCGTGTTGCGAGTACATGTAGCATGGGGAAAGACGTCTATCTTTGCTTGTTTAGGAAGGAAGTTTGGATACATCTCTCCATTGTTACCTTGGAATCACGAGAGTCCCGGTTGCGTATGGACTCGAGCGGGGAGCGAGCGGGGTATAGTCCTGATATCGTGAGAGCCCGAGGGGAGGGCGGGATGATGAGTCCATCCTGCCCGGAACTGTCTACATGAGCATAATAACCTTATAAATTAAGCTTATTCAAGATTACGATACGAAAAGAACAGTTACTCTGTCTATGCTCACGCCTATCCCTGACGAGAAGCAGGCTTTGGTTAGATAACTCTCTGCTTGAACAGTGGGCAAAATCACAGACTCCTTAGGAAAGAAGATACTGTAGATGGCCTTAGGAGGCCAACTTTATTTGTAACTCATGGTAGTTACATGGATTGAAATGATGGAGTACTTGCCGAGCTGAGGTTTATTAGCAATGCAAGCTATGGCTTTAGATATGGACGGCTCTAACTGGAGCTACTACATACCTCGTCTGAATAGATGTGACGAGGCCATCTGCTCCCGAGTGGCGAGTCCTTCGTCCTGCGACCCAAGCGGCAGTGGTGGCGGACTCGGCCTGCAGGGGAGAAGCGCAGGGGAGGAGTCGGTGGGTGTGCAGGCTCATTTATCCATTCCCCCGGCTTATCAAACTGCTTCATCCCTGTTGACCCGCTGCGACTGGCTGCGTTATTCTGGTTGCCTGCTTTCTCCCCGCTCTTGTGAGGCCGCCAACCGCTGCGAGATTTAACTCGATGCAAGCACTGACAAGATGCGATTCCAAAGTAGGTAGACTGATTGCATACGCATCTGCTTCATTTTGGCGACGCCTTATACAATATTCCAACCAATCACGCGGCTCATATTCTACGCCTCGCCTGCTCCCCCGACTCTCCCGCTTCATCACCACTTCCAGGCCCGACAATGCTTTGCGCCGTGTGTCTTTCCATGTTTCAGAAGAGCACAAGACGTGGTTTTGGGCACAAAGACCGGCAGTCTGTCACCACTGCAGCAGAAAATGGATGTCGCATCTGCCATACACTGGTGGGCGATGGCTATATCTGTTTTTCCGAACCGCTCGAATACAAGCTTTCCAGGGGAAACTCTTGGACCCCGCACTGGGAAGTCTCTTTTCGTCTTGGAATAGATAATCCAAAGGGACGTAAGGAATGGTGGCATGCCTATGCCTATTTCCATACTATAAAGGCTGTCAGTGTTCCGGAAGGATACAATCAGTTCGTCCGGACCGTCATGGCAGACGCGGAAACGGATCCTAGTCGAGTGCGAACCGACGTCCCAGCCGCGAGAGCCATTCCAGACAACACAGGACATGAGGACGTCGCTGCGGTGGCGAAGGGCTGGCTCCAGACTTGCAAGGAGGAACATCGTTGCGAGGAGGCTTGCGGGCCACGCGAGCCAGATTGGTACCCGAAGCGTCTCATTCACGTCGGCGACGAGCATCAGCCCCCTCGGCTGCTTCTGCGGGACGCTGACCATTTGGACGGGGCATACGCAGCTCTCAGTCATTGCTGGGGGCCCAACCCCGAGTTCCTGGTGCTGAGCTCGACCAACGTGGACGAGTTCCGTCGAGAGATACCCCTCGATGGCCTTGCGGCCAGTTTCCGCGACACCATAATCACCTGTCGGAGACTGGGCATCCCATACCTCTGGATCGACTCTCTTTGCATCTTGCAATCCGGCAATGATTCTCGGGAAGACTGGCTCTTCCACAGTGTCGAAATGCATCGAATCTACCTCAACTGCGAGCTGAATATTGCCATTGAAGTTTCCGGCAACCCGCACGAGGGAGCGTTTCGGTCAAGAAATCCAACATATCTTCAAGATTGTTATGTTTGGACACCCTTTTACCCCCCACTACCTGAACATGACGATTCAAGCTCAGACGGTCATGATGAGGAAGATCAAGCTCCCGTGCAACAACCCGAAATTTCGCTTTGGAACGAATCGGATCCCAAGTCAGACTTGGTCTACCAGTGCGCCGTCTTCAATCCTAGCGACTTTACCTATGCGCGACGGTCCTTGCCCCTAAGTAGGCGGGCGTGGGTGCTTCAGGAGAAACTCATGTCCCCGAGGACCTTGCACTTTGAAAAGGATCGCATCTCGTGGGAATGCGAGACCAGGCGCTCCCTATCGGAATACATGTGCAACAGCGCTGCCAGCAAGGTCTGGAGGGGATTCGACTGTCTTTATCAGGCCGAGTACAACATTCAGTCGTTCTGGCACAGCTCACAGCCCGAGCACTTCGGCTCCTATTACGAATACGTGGGCCAGTATACGGAGCGCGAGCTGAACTATCCCGACGATGACAAGCTCGTCGCCTTTGCCGCCATTGCCAGACGATGCGCCACTTGGATAGAGGGGGAATATTGCGCCGGCATTTTTCGCAAAACCATGCCCTGGGGCTTACTGTGGGAGTCCATGGACGGCGGTCCCAACTCCAAGAAGCGATCGGCCACGTACCGAGCTCCGTCCTGGAGCTGGGCAAGCCTCAATCGCCGCGTGCTCTTTGGGCCCTCTGAAGGGGAGGCGACGTCCATGGTAGAAATCCAAGACGTTTCGGTGGAATTGGTCGACCCGACGAATCAGTTCGGCCAAGTCTTTTCCGCTTCACTGACGCTGACCGGGCCTCTCGTTTCCTCCGAGGCGCTGACGACGGGAGAGGCCATGCCCAAGCCAGTAGCGGAACCGTCCTCTCCACAGCTACCCCCCGATACCGTGGCGACTCGCCTTGGCGCCCAAGTGAGAGTAGCGCCTGATGAAGAGACACTTGCACCAGAGGGTCATGAGTCTCACAGGCGGCTTCAGGATTGGTTCTCGTCAACGAGCGATTTGTTCTTCCTTGCCGTTGGGGAGCTACGTTTCCCCCGTCGACTAGACGCGTTTTCGGGAACATATGGGCTGATTGTGCAGAGACGGAGTGATGGGACATATTGCCGAGTCGCCTTTTGGCTGGGACATGTTGGTCTTGTCTCGGAGCATGCTCGGACGCCTTGCGAGTTTGGGACCGAGACTATTACTATAGTTTGATAATGAGACGAAAACGCATTGATATCGATAAAAGGGTCATCGTTTTGCTTGAAACAGGGCCCCTAGAAGATCTTTGAATACCTAATACCCGTACTAATCATGACCCTTGCGGGTGTGTATCGAAAACCCCATCTCGGAAGCACCCTCCAGTCCTTCCTTCAACCTCAAACTCGGTATCTCATACTCTCCCCCGTTTTGGGGCCGATACGCAATAGGCTTCGTGACAGAAAGAGTGCGCAATCTCTCCCGAAGCTCGGCCGCTGTCTTGTTGAAACCAACTTCGTCCAATCGATCGGCCCGGTACACGACAAACGACGGCAAAACCTCGAGGCCAGTGTAGTACAGGACTCCGTGGGTGACGGGGAAGAGAAGATCGTCGATGGGTCCGTTGACTCCCCGAGCAGAGACGTGCTCTCTCCAACTCCCCGCCGTCACAGACAACATGGCTCGTTTGCCCAACAGCTTTCCTTCGCCATAGCGGTCACCCCAATGCTTTTCGCTGTGTTCCCCAATGCCATATCCAAAGCCCAAAGAGAGGACTCGTTCGACCCAGCCCTTCAAGATGGCAGGCATGGCGTACCACCAAAGCGGGAATTGGAGAATGACGGTATCTGCCCACAAGAGCTTCTCCTGCTCGGTCTTCACGTCGTCCGTGAGTGTGTTCGCCGCAGTGGCCTCTGCTGACGCCCATGCCACCTTCAGGCGGGCATCGGCCGCAACGTGACTGAAGTCGGCGCGATCGACTTGGGGTTTCCATTGCATCGCGTAGAGGTCAGAGACCTTTACTTCGTGGCCCTGGGCCTCGAGTTCTTCCACTGTGACCCGAAGCAAAGAGCCGTTGAGAGATTGAGGCTCGGGATGAGCAAAGACGATAAACACTTTCATCTTGACAATTTGGAAGTCTGAATCGATATGTGTGGCACTCGAGGACCAATTAGTTAACCTGGGGGACTGCGCTCTTCAGGGGCCTTTATTTATGTGTAATAGCCATCTACGATACGGAATTCGGATTGGGAAAACTCTCCGAATATCCTGGAGCCTGTTGTGCGTATTCGGGCAGAAAATGACCAATTGCCCCGAGGTTCGATATTGTTGTGCTGCCAAGCTAAAGGAATCTCACCCCGGACAAAGAGTGGGCGTACCCGTAGACTACTTCGTATAGGTAAATATTCTGCGAATTGTGCAGAAGGAGGAAGGAAAAGACACAGTTGTATCATCAATTCCTACATTTGGGACGAGAGCCCACACAATGAGCCCGCATATATCGTATGTTATCAGTTCCCGTGTGTTGATGACTGTTTGGTTGCACACGTAAGCTTATTCTGGGCAGGTCACGGTGCTCGGAGTTGTTCCCATTTAGGCGAACTTACGCATTTTCTCTAAAAATCACATCATGCACACTCTCATCTTATTTGTCAGCCTCCCCGCAATCTGACCACTGCGAGTGATCCGGACGCATTCGGTCTGTTGTTCATGGAAACGATGGTCTTGGTAGCTTTGTACCCATCATAGACGTCTATCTCTTCTTCGCAGTATCATACCCGAGACTCAATGCTGATGACCTCGTAGAAAGGTCTGGAATACTGTCAGAGCTCCAAGTACGAACCCGATCGAGCCGACGTAAAGAGATTCGAACCCCCAGGAATTCTAATTTGCACATGTATCAGACACTACCCTTTGGCCTTGAGCCGTCTCATCTCCATTCCCACACTAGCCAAAAATGCTGCTCCTCCGAGTCCAACTGAGACCAGCAGTGCCTTCGCGACAGCTCCCTGAAATGCATCCCGAACCAAGTCCAGCAGCCGGCTTTGCACGACGTTTTGGAGGTCAACTCCACCAGCTGCTATGACGGCCGTCACATCCACGCCGTCTATCTTTCTCAGTCGCTGGTGGAGTAGGTTTTGAAACACGTTCTGCGCAATAGCAAGGCCAATAGCACCACCGAGGCACTGGGAGAGTAGAACAAGAGTGGTGCCGATAGGAAGGTCGACGGTGTTCAAAACCACTTGGGTGGCAAATATCGGCACTTGGACAGTGAGACCGTACCCAAACCCGGCAATCACTTCGAACCCGAACCATTTTGCCAGAGAGCTCGACTGAGAGAGAGTCGAAAGAAGGCCGCCGCCCGCGGCAAAGAGTGCCGACCCAACCCACATGAACGGCACGTAGAATCCAAGAACGGTGATGAGTGTGCCACTGATGAGCGTTGCGATGGACACGGTCACTCCGTGTGGCAGGATGTCAACACCGGATTCCTGCGCATTCACGCCTTTGACGGCTTGGAAGTAGAAGGGCAAGTGGTAGCCCTGGATCATGATGCCGCCCTGCAGTGTGGCCGCAAATAAGCAGCCGAGGAGGATGGACCGCTGCGATAAGATGTGTAGAGGAATCAATGCTCTAGAGGCGTATTAGATGTGAATAGAAAAGGGGAGAATGACTTACTCGTCTTTCTGCTTAAACTGCACAAATCCGAACAAGCTCAACAGCAAACCAAATCCCAAGAAGCATCCCCATACACGCGAATCGGACCAGGGATGAACTGTACCGCCCCATTGCAGCGCAAGAATAAGGCAAACGAGCACGCCGATCAAGATGACGGCACTTTTGAACCCCAGACGAGTGAGCTTCTGGCGGAGGGAATGCCCTCTGCTAGGCGCTTTCCCCGAGGACGCCGGATAATAGAAGCAAACGATGACCCCGGATACGGCCCCCAATGCTGCAACACCCTTAGCAAGGACCAAGTGATAGACCTGCGAGACTTACGCAAATTGATCCAAAAGCAGAACCTCCAAGTCAGACTCGCAGAATGAGTAAAGACACCGCCAATGGACGGGCCAACAACCGACGCAACGCCAAACATGCTCGTGATGATGCCCAAGAACAACGGCCTTTTCCTCATTTCCACAATCTGCGACAGGATGAGCATGCCGCCGCTGAAGAGCCCGGCGGCGCCCAGGCCGGCAATTGCTCGACCGATGATGAAGGCCAGCGAGTTGGGTGCGGCAGCGCAGACGATGGAGCCGACCTCGAAGATGACCATGGCTCCCAGATACACCCGCTTGAGGTTGAAGAAGGTGTACATCTTGCCAAAGGTTGGTTGGAACGACATTTGCGCGAGGAGGTAGACGGAGCCGTACCACGCTGCAGGTCGCGTTAGCACGCACGATTGGGGAGACGCTTACGTCGTGGCTTACCGACGTCGGAGAGGCTGTCAAAATCATTTGTAATCTTTGGGATTGCAGTCGCTTCTCTGCGTCAGCGTGAATCTCTCGGATAAGGGAGCGACGCACCAATGATGCTGCTGTCTAACGCGACGGTGAAGACTCCCACCATCAAGCAGAGAACCATCAATGCGAGCGGAAGACCATGTAGATATCTTTCTTCTTCTGAAGAGCCAGGCGGTTCAGTTAATCCCACGGCAGCATCTTCTTTGGACTGTGATCCTGGATCTCCTGCATTTGTCATTGTTTCCAGAACTTCATTTCCCATGATTTGTGATTGTGGCCAACTCGGAATGAATGGTCGGGAGGAGAGGACAGTGGTTGACTTATACAGAGCAAAAGTACACAAGTCCGATGGTAATGACTGGGGGTGAAATTTTGAAGCTGATCAAATTCTTCAGGGGGGAAGGTTACGTTTTTATGCGAGGGGATAGTTCGTCCTCCTGACCAAGATTTCACCTCCAGATACAGGAGTCCGGTGTCAACCATGCATTCTCCCCGCAATTCACCAATCGCCATTGCACTCGGATTCGTCTATTAAACGTTCGTAAATCACTGTTGGAAAATAAGCATGATTTGGCATCTCAATATAGCCTAGATCCTCCCAGGCAGGCAACCATGCATCTTCGGCACTTCGGGCAGCTCATCCGCGTTACCGAGGGAATGCCTGCTACGATTGGTGGCAAGTCTCGCCAAGGATACGTCAGCCCAGTATATAGGTTACAATCCTGATCACGTCGGATCAATCCGAGGAATCCGAGATGATGGACCAAGAATAAGCCAGGGATGGAGTTGGCATGCCCGATTTGAAGAGTCGCATATACGCGGGGTACGATTTGTTGTTTCTTGTGCTGCCGACCCTCGCCTGCGTACTGGTCTACCTAGAATGACACTCACTATTGTTATATGGAGTAGACAAATGAGTCGAGTGTCCATCTTCCACCTCAGCTGTCAGACAGTCACAGTATACCATGTTGGGATGAACCCGCATCTCAGTGCCCGGGGTTCCCAAGTTGCTATTATGATGGAAGCTACTAAACTATTATCGATTAACCTAGACGAGGTACTTACTAGTATAAGTACTGCTTGGAACCTGGGGTGATTTCGTCAAACAGTGAGTACATATCAATACATGTAGACTAAGGGAAAATGTTCCGCGTTTCAAATAAAAAATGTTGAACCGGCGTAGGTAGACACTTTAAATGGCTTAGTTGAGGCGGCACGTGATCGTTAACCATGAAATGAAATTTGCCCCCTAAACTTGCTCTCACCCTAGACCAACCCCTCGATCGAATAACCTCACTTTGAGCGATCAAGACACACTCCGACAATGTGACAGCGGATCGAGTCTCTTCCATCGAACTTTGACTCACTGCTCACATCAGAGCAACATGAGCGACGAGAATGGCGGTCCATCCACTCACAAACGGCGCGTCGTCCCCCAGCCGTACGCCAAGAGGAAAAGAGCATCGACAGCTTGTCAGTTTTGTCGGCAGAGAAAGACAAAGTTCGACAATGTAAGGCCCGTTTGCGGCTTTTGTCGATATCATCGAGCAAGATGTATCTACGAGGACGAGACGATGGTCGATGACAGGTGCCGTACGACGAAGCGAGCCAAGAAATCATCGAGCGGCTGGATGAAATCAAGGAACTGCTGAAGCAACAAGGCAGTCCGCAACCACGCAGAGAACCAATGACGCAGCCACCGTTAGGGCCTATTGCGGAGATGCCTGCGACTGGTTTTCCCGTCGGATCGGATCAAGCGATGAGCCCGGGAGATGAACAACTGCTAGCCGTTCGATAGCCCTTTGCCGCCCTCCGATGCGAGTCCCTCCTTAGGTGGCCTGTCTTCCACGGCATAGTTTCCGAGATGCACTGCTCCATCATGTCGCTTCTGAGTGCTACTGGGCCTCCGAGGGGGCCTGGGATCCGCGAGGAAGACCCGGTGTCGCTTTGTCAAAAGTTCCTCAAACATGTGCATCCGCGGAATCCGATTCTCGAACCCGACGAGTTGATTCAGAGGGCGAAATTGGCGAGTGAAGATGGCATCAGATGGGACTCTACCTCGTGTCTTATTGTAAGCCACATCCCTCCCGCCACACGGCAAGGTCCTAACCGTCGCCCGCAGCTTCTTGCATGTGCTCTGGCTCACTTCACTGTCCCTTGGAGGGCCCCAGCGGAATCTCCGGGAGGATCACAGGAAGTCGTTTCCTCGAAGACGTGTCTGATGAGGCCAAGGTCGCTGCAGGGTCGTACTACTTGGCCGCCAAGAAAAGGATCAGGTTATTGGGGACTTCAGTCCCAGACATCCAATGCCTCTTTCTCGCATCGGTATACGAGAAATATGCCCTTAGGCCCCTCTAAACCTGGTTTTGTATCCAGCAGGCGTCAACGCGACTGCAGGCTCATTTGTTGGGTTCTGGCTAGCAGCAGTGGAACTCGGTGAACCTCAGCGACACCCACGCCCACCATCTCGAGCAAAGGGTATTTTGGTCGTGCTTCAAGGCCGAGAGGTGTGTAATGCCGCCGCCGTTTCACCGTTCTGTGCTGATCGGATTAATATAATAGCGAGTTGGCACCGGAGCTGGGTCTCGTGACGAGCGGCTGGGACAGTTTGGCAATCCACGCCTGTTCCCTCGCCACCAGCGACTCTGGGCATTGGCCAAACACGTAACATGGACCATACCCTCCAAACGGACCATTCGGAGTCTGAGGAGCGAGGATGGTTCTTCTATCTCGCCGAGATTTCGTTGCGACGCACCCCACCTGAGAATTGGCGAAATCTGATCGACTTGGCCTTGACGGCGCTTGATCGGTGGGCTGGGCAGGCTGCGGATATCCAACAGATGCGAGTAGTGCTCTGCGAGTTGCATCAAGCTGTACTAGGAGCATTGTCATGATGTGTGTACGCGTGATGTGCTCAATCAATCAATCTCCTCGTCGCCGGAGCCGTCGTCCAAACCGGAGCCCTCTTCACCATGGGCGGCCTCGGCACAGTTTCGAACCCCGACTTCCACATCCGAACCGGCATCGCTACTATGGCTACAATTTCCGGCGTCGGTTTCCAGCTCGGATGGGCGCCTTTGTCCCACCTTGTCGCCGCCGAGATCCCGACAACCCGCCTCGGCGTGGAGACATTACCTACGCCTTCGGCGCCGTCAACATCGTCATGCAATTCGCCGTGTCCTTTAGCATCCCGTATCTGATCAACGCCGAGTATGCCGGTCTGGCAGCAAGGTAGGCTTCATCTTTGGCAGCGCTTCCTTTTGCGCCATCATCTTCAGCTACTTCTGCGTCCCCGAGTGTGGCGGGAAGACGCTCGAGGAGATTTACGAGCTCTTCTTGGCCGGGACGCCGATTCGCGAGTTTGGGAAGACAAAGGGGAGCAGCCACATTGAGCGGAACGAGAAGGCTGTCGAGGCTAACGTTAACCATACCGGAACTGCCGCCTAGATATGCCGTGTCCCGGATTGACAAGACTCTACCTGTAGGAAGAAGACTTGAATGCTTAATCAACTTTCTTTCTCTGGCTCGGAGGTCGCCGCAGTTCTATGGCCTCATCTACAAGGGATAAATAATATAATGACATCACCCTGCGCATACGGGACTCTCATACTCCAGTCATCACAGTGATGTGCGAACACTTCCGGTGACGATAATCCTCCTGAGCCGTGCCAACGCTGAGCGAGCAACGATTTAGTAAGAGACCCGACTTGTGTCACCATGATTTCTGCTGTCGGATCCGGAATACAATATGTTGGGGACAGAAGGGTAGTATCCCATGGTTGGTGATTACTGATCAGTTCAGACGTACGACTTGATCCGCAAGACAGCATGAGACCAGACTCATAACCGTCACGAAGGCTGATTAGTGATCATGATGTGAATCTCGGCTTTCCGGATCTGGTATGCAGACAAGAGAGGCCGGACTTGACGACGATGCACGACATACCGCCTCCTTATTATCTTGTATATATAGGGATAGGCTGCCCAATGTTCAGTCCTCCGATCAACAGTCAAGCATCCATCCAACAACACACAAACATCTCACTCAATCCTCCCTACCAATCATCAAACCACTCAATATGCCTCTCTGGCTCGTCTACCACCCTCCCAACACCTTCGAGACCGACGAGTCCAAGGCAGCTCTGGCAGCCGACGCCACCAAAATGTACGTCAACCTCGGCCTACCCGCCTTCTACGTCGTCGTCGAGTTCATATCCATCGACCCGTCCAACTTCTTCGTCGGAGGCAAGAAGACTCCCACCGACAAGCCCTTCATCCGAGTCGTCATCGACCACGTCGCCATCCACACGACCGACACCACGCTGCACCACCACACCACGGCTCGAATCGACACTGCGCTCAAGCCGCACGTGGCCGACAAGGGGTATGGCTGGGAGTACCACGTCGATCAGACGCCGCGAAGCCTCTGGAAGATCAATGGGATCGCTCCTCCTCCGTACAAGAGCGAGGCCGAGAAGCTGTGGGCGAAGGAGAACAAGGTTTCCGAGTGGGAAGGCGGAAATCAGTGATGATATGACTAGTAGGCATTCGGACCTACGACGATTCTTGCTTGGTTCGACTCGCGAGATAGACTGTATGCAATCTACGACGCTAATTGAGCATATTTCATTCCGGCCTATTCTACCACACCCGTTTTTCCCAAGGCCTTGCCGCCTTGGCTCCTTGGGTCGTCCTTGTACTTGATGTCACCCTTGTTCTAGTATGATTCGAAGCTTTTTTCGGTCATTATTCTTACCCTTTTGAAACTACCTTCCAGTTCGTGATCAGGGACAACCTCAGGGTTATTATGATCCTCAGACAAGGCGAAGCATCACGAATACCCATGGCGTGACCCGTTGCAATCAGACACGCGATCGAATCGACGAGCGAGTAAAAACGCCACCAACACCTTCAACTACAGATCCAGATTCAAGGTATTTCTCGTCAGATGGAATAACCTTTCACTGTCAGGAACGAACAGCATGCTCGAACAACTATCCCGCCCGTGCCTCAGGAGCCAAGACTCCAACACTATTATAGTCACTTACGGGGCACTGGGTCCTATTTCATCGGCATGCGATTGTGTATCAAACGCAAAACGCTGTATTTAATCTTCCTTCCTTCATCATGGCCTATCACACCAACCACATGTTATGGCATCTGTATCTCCTCCACGGAACCTACGCTTGCATCATCATCTGGCCCAATCAGGTAACTGCTCATCGCACCATTGACAATACTGCGAAATCCCAATTTCCTCCACCAAGCTTTCGCCTCCATCATCATCTGGTCCCGAATCCTCAACCGCCTCGAGGCGATTATTGTTTAACAACTCGAAGTCGTCGCCAAAGAAATACTGAAGCCGAATTGGAATAATATCTATAAAATGATTCAGAAAAGGTCTGCCGTTGGCCGCTGTCAGAACACTGAATCGAAAACTTACGTGTTTGTACATGATCCAATGATTGGTTCATCTCTCCAAGGAGATGTCGGTCAACATCGAACAACTCGGAAATTCGCCGTCGCCAACGCCCCCAGAAGAACATCTCCTGAGCCTTGGGGGAGGAATCCAGAGTGCTCATCTGTCGCGTGAACTCCTCCATGAGGCTGTTCAACAAGCAAACGTCCTGGTACTCTGGATGCTCCGGGGGAGGTCCTGCTTGTGAATGGGATAGGTTGTGCCACTCGCAACACCATGTGAGGTTTTGGGGTGCAATAGATGTTTTCAGAAAGCGGCATTCCAATCTGCAGCACGTATGCGTCATTTCCAGGGCTTCGAAGGTAAGGAGGCGCGCGATTTCAATGAATGAACCGAATGTCCTTGCTCCGTCGACTTCGGTGACGCCGCTTGGCGTTCTGTGGTGGAAAAGTGCGTGTCTCAGTAAGTTGCTACTTGGTTGGTACCCCTCGTCAAGTAGTCCTTTCATGAGTGACTTGAGGGGCGAGCAGCCATTCCCCAGAGGATTACACCAGCACGCACACTCGTCCGAGACGTCGGCCTGGGAAAGCATCTTGATAACAGGACGGTAAAGGGAGCGGCTGGGGTTTTCGCAATGATGAGAACCGGAATATTGCAAACCAAACATGACAGCAATATAATGCCAACCTGTAGCATGTATATTCAGTCCCATTTTGCCTGGGTCCCGGGCGCCTTGGTCAAGAAAACCCCAGGTCTGCAGCCATTCCAACGTAGGAATGAAGTCCCAACGATTGAAATCGCCTTCACGCCAGACCATAACTGGAGTGCGTCCATAATGATCGTGTTGCATGTAGTCTTGAAACCCGTTTTCAAGAAAGAGAGGAAAGTGTCGAAGTGGAAGCCCTGCACAATGATAGACAGTCTTATAGATATCTCCGACTCCAAGGGCCGGAGAAATGGCAATGCCTGCCTTATCGAGTGCTGCGCAGAGAGATGCTGCCATGCCGTCCCCGACATCACCCGAGGCTAGGTCATGAAACGACTCGAGTTTCTCTTGCGCCAACGCAAGCAGACCCCGCCGTCTCTCGGCAAGTCGGGAAGCGATCACTGCAGCACATTCAGGTGTTGCCCGACTCAAGGGCTCTTGCGTGAGCACTGCCCGATGCAAAGTAAAGTCGAAGTGGCAGCCTGATTCGAGAAGAACATCCAGAGATTCGGCGTAACCTTTTTGGATGGCAAGTTCCAAGGGTCGAACATCATGAAGTCCAAAGCGACTCGGCCCGTCAATAAAATTCCGGGCCTCGGTCGCGAGCAGCCTTCGCAGTCCTTGGGGCCAACCTATGGCGAGTTGGAGCGTGGTGCATTTAAAGATTCCCTCGAGTGGCGATTGAGGATCCGCTAGGATGCACGTCTCTAGCTGTTCTGAGGATCGCGATAGAATAGCACGTCCGATGGGCGAAATCGCCAATCCTAAACACGTGATTATGTGTTGAGTGCATGGTTCCAGCGAGATGTTGAAGGCGGAGTCACTTACCAGCGCGGTATAGAATATCCTTGAAAGGAATAAAGCCATTCCAGTTACTGTACAATGTGACGAACATCATCAAGCGGGTCGAATTGAGCTCAAAGATCGTTGAAAGGAACGACAACAGTTGCTGTTTATATTCCGTTTTCCCGCGAGCATCGTCTGCAGGTCCAACCAATCCATATCTAAGTTCACTGAAGGAGACAATACATGTTAATCTTCCAAGCTTATAACTCAACTTGGCGCAACTTACAACTTAATATCATCGCCACCGTCCAGTTCGTGAAGTGTTTTGATGAGTCTCATGGTTGGTATCAGAAGCGAGCTGTCAACACAAACTGCGTTGAATAAGTAGGCTATATTCTTTTTGTTAATTGGCATCAATGCCCTCGTCATCATCTATTTCCATGTTTTGATTAGTCGGTTGTAGAGATCCTAAGACCAGTATGTCTGTCTACCTCTGTATGGCTTCTCCCGTGTTCATCCCGATCACTTGGTGACGCGTTACCGTCTCGGTACAAAGAGAGAATTTCGCGTTCGGCTGACTCGAGTGCCCTAAAGAATTCGTTCGATTTCAACACCCGGGAATGACGTTCCAGCGACCGAACGATCTGGTATACCGGGCTTCGCCGCTCTGGTACAATATTTTTATAACGCACTGAGAATCCCGGGCTGTTCGTCCCATTCGTATACTCGAAGTAGGCCGTAGTCATGCGTGCAGAGAACCATGCAAACTTCAATGGAAGTTGCGCCTTGATCGTTCGCTGCGTTCTCCTGTTGATGCCGTAATACTTGCAGCCTCTTTGATGTCTCAAGGGGCTCTCTTGCTCCAACTGGAACCTGACGTTCCAGAAGGTATAGGAGAGTTGCAGTGGACGGCCTTCGTTCACGCAATCGCAGGTAGGTGACATGATTTCGGACGCTCTCGTCATCGTTTTGGGGAGTTGAGAAGCGGAACCGTCGGCGAAAGAACTCTGGAGGAGTGGCTGAGAGTGATGATATCGGTCTTCACTCTGTACGGGGCGGGAGATCTGCATGTTCTTAAGAAGAGAGTCAGCAAAGGCGATTGAAGGCATGGGCTCATTGTCGAGAGTGACTAGTTACCATGTTCGAGGCCAATGACCCCTGCGAAACCTGTCTCTCCAACAGCTCTGTGAGCGCATTCCACCGAGCTTGGTCATCGGCCGCCTTCGATCTCATGCTGCATTCGATCAACTCGAGTTTCATCTTCATGCTGTTTCCATGGTCCCGGAGATTCCACTCGGTTTGTCGAACCTGCTGGGTGATGGACTCTCCCAGTATCCGTAGCTGATCCGAGTTCCGCTGGAAATTGTTGTTCAGGCTCTGCGTTGCGTCCTTCTGAGCTCGGAACCCGGACTGCACGGCGGCCGAAACTTGGTCGACTTTGTCGTCGCGCACGATACTACACTTGCTAAGAAGACTGTTAGCGACAACCAAAGGGAGAAATAGTTAGATAACAGTAGTACAGTGATGAAATGGCAACAGCTGAATCCAAGTTGTGTAGGAGATCTCGTAGCGACTGGCGAAGCGACTCCAGCCTCCCTTCGCGGAATGGGTAGACCAGCGAGCGTCCCAACTGATTCATTTTCGATTTGGCGCCTGTGGCTTGCTCAGGACCCCGGAGCTCGATCAGCAACTGCTGCAGCTGAAGGAGCTTCTCCTCGGAGTCTCGGAGACATCGTCGAAGCGATGTCGCCTCGCTGCCTGATGTCTGCTCAAGCTGGGGCAGGGTGTCGCGTAGGGAGAGGAAGATTCCCTCCAATGTCTTCACTTTCTGTAGGTCATTCTTGATGTCGATTTTCCTGCCTTCGATGGCTTGCAGGTACGAAATGAGGCCTTGGGAGACCTGAATTCCCAGCGAGACGATTCCCACCGCGGTGCCGGCTACCGACAGTGGGTCAGACATGTTGACATGGAGGCGCGGCGTTGAACAAATCCAACAGCGCTTCGACAAGGAGAACAAGCCCAAGTAGTAATGAAAAGGTAGACGGGAATGGCGCTGGATGGGCCGAACTGAGGGCTTTTCTTCCGTGTCAGCACAGAACTCGGTTGGTGTCAGACATCGGCGTCAGACGCAAGAAGAAAACACGCAGCTGAACCAAGCCACAGCGCCACTCCTGCAGGCGTCAATGGCCAGTTTCGGGGCTTGTGTGTGCGGCCGCATGAAGTGAGGGGAAACGCGAGCATTAGGCGGCAACGAGCAGAAGAGTGAGGCTAACGAGGGTTGATTCGTAGTGTTGCTCCCAAAGCTGCAGCTTTAGGCCCCTCGCAAGGCGCATGTTGGGGGCTGTGCAGGAAGAATGTCGAGACAACTCATGTGCAAGGCGTATACGGTTGAGCCATCAGCGCTGTGCGACGAAGAATGATGACAATTGTTCCCTTTGCCTAACAAACACAGTAAAGTCAACGGAGAGGAATGGCGTCGATCTATACGTCCATGCCCTTGAGGCCGGGACATGACGAGATTCGCTTGCTAACCATTCTTCCCGCAGACGCAGCCACCGCCAAGATCGAATGCATAATGGAGAGAGTCTCCCTCCAAGATCTGGGCTGGCGGTTTGAGTCATTTATGCTGGACTGCAACCCCGCCTCACAAGCTGACACTTCAATCGAAGCATGGTGGAAGTTTACGCAATCGCATACCGCGCCTCGGCCAGCGGCAAAGATTCCTCACTTTCCGGCCGAGTCAGCCTATCGATTCAGATGGGGAGACTTTGCGGCCTTGTCCTACACATGGGGCAGTCCAAGGTCGACGCAGACCATCGCGGTCAACGGAGTCGACATCGACATCACCACAAACCTTGCCAGCGCGTTGGAAGCCTTTCGCCATACCGACGGCCTCTCCGGAAGCTTCAGGTTATGGGTTGATGCACTGTGCATTGACCAGAGCAACCACACTGAGCGAGGCCACGAGGTGACCCGGTTGAAGGCACTCTACAGTCAAGCGTGGTCGGTTCTCGCGTTTCTTGGGCCTGAAGCGGATGACAGCGACAAAGCCATTGATCTCTTGGACGATCTCGCCGGGTACTTCAATCGACCCAAAGAATGCAAAGAGCTCAACCAACAGCTCATGACCAACGGCGGACACCATGCGCCAGGCAGCTGGCTTGCCCTCAACAAACTCACACTACGACCTTACTGGGAGCGACTGTGGATCGTCCAAGAAGTCGCCCTCGGCGCCTCCAGGTCGGTCGTCTTCTGCGGGGAGAAAAGCATCGACTGGCATCGATTCTGCCATGCTATTGAACTGGTGCATCGCTTCTTTTGGCTGGCAAAAAACCGGTGCGCAGCCCGCGATAGAAGAGCCCTCAATCCTAGGGATGACCGGACATGGGAGATCTCAGGACCACTGCATCACATCTGGAAGGACTTGTGGGCGCTGAGCCAACCAGAGACACGCGAGATGAATCCGTTGAGTCTCAGTCGGCTGCTCGAAATCGCAAACTTCTCCGAGTCGAGCGATCCGCGTGACAAGGTCTACGGCATGCTCGGCCTGATAGATCCGAAGTTCGCCGTAGAGATTGCGCCCGACTATACCGCCGATGCCGCCACGGTCTTCACTCGCATCGCAAAGGCGTATGTCGCCGCGTACAACGATCTCGAGCTCTTGCGCGACGCCAACGCTTGGGGGAACGTTGGTGCCCCGACTTGGGCTCCGGACTGGACGTGGAAAGGCCGACTGCGAGACAGTCGACCCGGAAGGGAGATTCACGTTGAGCTCGAGGTTTCAAACCCGGACGGGAACAAGAGCGACTCCTCTAGAGGGTACAACGCTTCCAGGGGGCTTGCCTTTGTTGGTGTCCATTACAATGTGCGCTCTCTGATGTGTCGAGCTGTCGTCTTCGACTACATAGATGGGCTGGCGACTCACTACACCGCAAAAAACGCCCTGCCTATCCAATCTAAAGTGCTTCGGAGCGCTTACGGCGACGAGGACGACGCATCGACGCAGCTGTCACGAGCTCTCTTCGCAGGCCGAAGCCAATGCTCCCAAGGCTCTCGAGCAATACTGCAACTTCCGCGAACAAGAGAGGACGCGCTGAAACAATTCACGAAACTAGGATGGAGCCGGTTCTTGCACGACCTTGACAATAAGTTCTACGACAGGTGGACCGAGTGGCTGAGGCATAATGAGCGGTTGCTAGTGGGAGGGAGAAGACTTGGGTCGTACTTATCGGGAGCAATCGAAGAAGGGGGGTTGTTTCTCGATTACTGGGCGGCTTACCAGAGCTGGATTAGAACCAACCTGGGTCGGCGGTTTGCCACTACCACGAGCGGGCGTTTTGGTTGGGTGCCTTTTAATCACCTTGGGTCAGAGAGCGACCAGGTGTGCAGGGGGGATGCCATTGCCATCTTCCCCGGATGTACAACTCCAATTGTTTTGCGGTCTCAAGGTGGTTCGTACACGGTTTTCGGGGAAGCGTACGTCCATGGAATGATGGAAGGCGAGATGGCGACGTTGGTAAGGAAGGGGAAGTACGGAGTGCAAGATGTCACAATGTACTAGGTAATCTCAAGTCAATTACTTTTTTCGTAGAGCTCTATTCGTGCTTGCACGTGTTGTCAAGCCATGCTACTGTCACAGGGTCTCTCCACCAGATCTTGAAATCCAGACACTCCCAGAAAATTTGGTCAAGGCAGCTAGACACTTGCGGATGTCTTCTCACCCACTTGGGGAGGCTCCTCTTAAATTCCGAGTAGGAAATGTTGGCCGATGGAACGTTTGCCATGACGCTCTCCTGGGCGCCAGTCGGGAGACTCGAGAGGCCAATGTCCTCGGGCTCGCGACAAGCTTTGCGTTCCTGTCGCTTGGTCGACCAATCGTAGACTGCGATCAAAACGACGACGAAGAGGGCAACCCATGGACCCCATTGTCCAATCGACGCCAAGCCTTCAGACTCGGGAACGCCGATGGTTGGGCTTTCTAAGCCCCAGACGACGTATATAAACACGCCGACAAGGAGAACTTTCACCAGTGATGCCCAAAGATACCAAGTGAAGGCTATTGTCCGCGCGACCCCTATTCGAAAAGGCGAGGGGTCACGCTGAGGCTGCGACGGCGGCTGGAGGATCCAAGTGTCGACGGTCCTGAGACAAGCTGGGTCGAGATGGTAGATCAAGATGTCGATAACCAGGAACGGATATGCAAGGCGACACAGTAGTCCCCAAAAGTGGTGAAGGATGGTAATGAAGATCATCAGGGCATGTCTCAGCTTGCTGGTGCCTTCCTCTCTGGGGAAGCCATGTGAAATATGCCGGGTAATCGAGTTGCGACTGGCTCGAGGCCCGTGGCTTATACAGAACGAACCGGTAATCAAAACCAGACTCGTGAATAGCCAAAAGGTCATTGTTGCCACAGGCCAATCTGACATATCCCGATGGTACACATTAAATTCAGCGGTCCTGAGGATGTCTTCGTTTGTATCAATCTCGGGGTTCTCGGTGTAATTCACCACATAGGGACCATGCCAGGCGCGAGGCACCATATGATCATTAGGAGATCGAAATAGAACGGTCGGGAGTTGAAGGCGATCGCAAGCACCCAAACACTCGTATGCGCTCCCATCGCTGCAATCTGCTGTTATGCTGACTTGGAGGTAATGAAAAGTCCCCCGCAGGATTCGAGCGACGGTGAGGAGGTCGGCTGACGATAAGAAGGCCAGCCAGACGCAAAGAATGGGCATTGATGTGTCGTATACGTTGGAAGGGAAGATACAGAACAAGGTCGTCGCCAGGGAGCCGGCGCGAACGATGACAGTCGCCGGCCAAATGTCTGCGTCGAGGCCAATGTTTGAATCGAAAGCCATGGCGATGCAATGGATGGCGGCTGGGGCAGTATAGCCGACCAGCCACGCCGCGCCCGCGAGGAGAATCCATTTGTGGAAGCGGAAGATGAAGACGAGGACAGTGACGACGTAAAACAAGATGCGCTGGAATCGGGTGTACATCCCGCTGATGGGATACACGCAATCGGTCCGCCAAACTTCAAGTTCGATTTGACTGCCGTTGCTAGGTTCCACGTCTCTTGTCCACGGAACGTCGACTTGACCCAGTTGTTCGTTGGCGATGGTGTCGACTGGCAGATCCAAGGTAGCTTTCGAAAAGGGTACATAAAAGGTGACGAGGAGGGTGACAACCAAGAGAAAGCAGAGCCGTGGCTGCATTTCGAAGAGGGGTAAGCGCGATGGCTGGTGTGACAAGGCCGACGGTGAATGTAAAGGGGTGAAGAGACGCGGATAGCGAGAGTCACAGACAGGGAAACGGCCAAGTTATTAGCGTTTCGATCGACAAGTACCCAAGGTAATCTGCCTTGCCGCCTCACAGAGAATTAAGGCAATATTCAGCAAAGCTAATGCGGGAGACGTGTGTGTGGCTATGTGCTGCGCCACTTGCCCTGCGTCCCACACCATGAGCATTTGTGCAAGCTGGGACGGAGGATCGGAGACGATTGGGCTTCGGTATAGATTTCACCCAACTCACAATGCTGACTTTGGCCACCTATCGTGCGTTCCCACCCTGCTGTTTACATCATGTTAACACCTCTATCGCAGCTCAAACCATTTGAAACCGGATGGGCTGCCATGTGCCGCCTTGTCCAGGTCCAGATCAACAACAAACGCCTTTCCCACAAACGCGTAGGAATCCCCCTGTTTGCGGAGTAACACGGGGTGATCGTAGTCGTTGAGGACACAGAGTACGTCGCCTTCGCGCGTGTTCGGGGGTCCGACCCCAATGTATCCCCCTGCAGTCTCGAAAAATGATCCTTCCCAAACTGAGTGCTTCATGCCAAACATAGCTTCCTCCGTGAACCCTTCCTCCCGAGATAGGACGTCGTCGATTGGACTGTGACTGAACCCCAGCTCTTTTAAATTTATGTCCGGGAAGGCCAGGTCGTAGAGTTGAGTGTCCCAATTGTGAGGGAAAGGGGAAGTGTTCGGAGAATCCGACGAGTCCAAGTGCCGCATGGCCCGTATGCACTCGATGAGCCCGGACACGACGGTATTAAGAGGCAAAGCCACTTGTCTCAAGATACAACCCCAGATTGTGCCAGCAGGTGTGTTTCCTTTTGAAGCCGTCGTGTCCGGACTGATCGAGTGCCGACTGTAGCCCACGTCTTCAGACATATCCACTCCCTCGACCAGACTGAGACTGCGAGATAGAAGGGTAGCCATGAAAAGAAGACAATTCACCATCAACTTCGTTACAGCTGGTGATCTCTGCAAGGCCAGTACGCGAGCAATAGCCTGCCAAGACGGAATGCCGGAGATGTACTGCGCATGCCGCAATGTGAAGTCGCGAAAAAAGGACATGGTAGGGACCATGCTCTCCTCAGATATGTCACCCAGAGGGTTGAAGTTGACGTAGGACGCCGGTTCTATCTCAGCTCCCCAGACAAAGAGGCTTCCAGTGTCGCGATTCAGATAGGGGTGTTTGTCCCAGTGTCCCTCGAGTACTTCCTCAAATAGTACCGGTTGCATGTGTCTTCGAGATTCGAGCAGCGCGTTCTTGGGGAAGTTGGGCGCCCAGCTTGGAAGGTCGTCCGAGGGCTCGAAAGTTCCGACACCAGCAAGTTCCAAGAACCCGAGCGAAGAGGGTTTCCTAACCCTCAGAAATCCTACTTGCTTCACTGTCTCTAGCCAGCCCGCGACGAAATCTGCATAGACGGCAGCAACGCTTTTTTCTGGGCTGTAGTTGGGCGTGATAGAGATTTGGGAGATTGCCAAAAGTCCATAGATGTAGTCCTTTGGGTGTGTGGCGGTGAGCTTTGTCGCGATCATGGCCCTTTGCCAGTTTGCCAGAAGGACCAAATCTCTCGCACCTGGTAAATCCACCTCGAACGTGCTCTTGGAGAAGGTAATGCTGAACATGGTGTTCCAGTTCATCGCATATGCGAGCCTGATCCAGGCGGGTTCACTGAGAAAGTCCGGCTTCGACATCTCGCCTCTCCTCAACTTGCCCTGGTGGTCAAGTTCTGCGAACATTTCCGCAACGAGTGAAAGGTCTCGCAGGTCTAGAGTGACGCCACCGGAACTGAATAGAAGCAGTCGGGGAGCGAGCATCATTTCTTGAAAAATCCACACACGTTGCCAGTACTGTTCCTCTAAAAGCTCGTTCAAGGCAGTCCAGGCGACATCATCGGTGCAAAGACTGGGATATCGCTGGAGCCGCTCAAGGTCGAAAGGGAGGACACCCGACAGTTCTCCCCCCGGACCCATGGCTTCCGGGCGCTCCCGAGCGACCTCCTGGGCGAGCGTCTTGGTGGTCTCGAACGCGAGGGAGTGATCCTTGGGGCCAACCCACGAGTAGACAGCCCGAGCGCCACTGTATATGCGGTGCATGAGCTGAACCTGTTGCGAGCGCTCCTCGTGGTCTTCCTGGTTGATGCAGATTGCGTCCACCCACAAGTATCGTACTCCCGAGAAGCCATCTCCCAGGTTATCCCCGCGCCGGATACGAGAGAGGGCGGATGCCAGGTTGGGCGTGACCTCCATTTCCTGGCCTCGGACGACGATTGTCTTGAGATTTTCCCACTTGCCCCAGACGTACGAGAGCGCGACGTATTTCGGGTCGTCGTCAAGGGAGACGGTGACCAGTCCCAAGTCTTCGGAGCCATCGGAAGGAATCTGAAGGAGTCGAATCTCAGAGGTGCTTGGATTGAGTGGTTGGTAGAGAGAGGCTGCGGTTCCGACAGCGAATAAAAAGGAGAATATTGCGCTTTTGATAACAAACGGGAAAAGAAATGCAGCGATTTTCATGGTGAATGGAAAAGGAAATAGGAGAGGTTATAGAATCTTGCTGGGAGATTTGGAGAGTTGTATAATAGCTAAGGTAGGTAGGTACATGTAGTGTTGTGGACTTGTGGTGAGAAAAAAGATGAATGACTGGACTGGATTGGGAATTGCAGCCACCCTAAATAGAGGCGAAAGTCAAATGCTTCCATACGAAACGGCTCCTGCTTAATCGGGCGCGAGTAGGTGCCTCGAATAAATTAGTTTCGCCGAGCGCAAAGTCCAGCTGCGAGAGGCGCATATCGTTGTCGCAAGGCGGCTACTAAGCCACAACCGTTGCGGCGAATCACTCGCGAACCACTCGGCGAACCACTGAGCCAGAATCTGTCATTACAACTGCATTGAGGGCGATGGACACTAATCCCCAAAGGCCAGGGACTATTGTCCATTAATAAAAGGAGGAATGTGTTCAACTCGTAATCGCACAATGCTGCACCATTTATTTAGTCCGCCATTTTCAAGTTGCAGAGCGATTGCGATCTTGCTGACGATGAGGAAATTGATGGATCTTACCGAGTTTTTCCTATAATAAGTGGCAATCAGGATCTCGTCTCAGCTGTTCACCTTCTTTATAGACTACTTAGCATACAGGCACAATACGATTAAAACGGCGACGGGGCGATCCCTAGTATGGCCAACTCTGAGCAAGAACTATGCCCGCCGAACATTCTCATAGGATACACGCATCGTCGTCGTCTGAAGAATCCCCTTATCACTGCTCCCGTCATCATTGCTCGACTTGCCATCCACGCTCCCCGCCTTTCCTTCGGCCCTCCACCCAAAGCCAGCCTCGGTGCGACTCTGCGTCCCAAACGGCTCGTCGAATTGAGTATACTGCGCGCGGTTGGCCGACCTCCCTGTTCCGCCTATCGTTTGCAGCTCGTGGCCCGAGGAGAGTCCCGTTTTAGACTTGCTCGTGCTGGTTCCCCTCGTGCTGGAGAGGAGGTGGGGAGCCACGGTTCTGACGAAGTGTCGGAGCGTCGATAGGCAAGCACACATGATGAGGAGATTGGCTTCGACACCGCTATCAACAAGTCAGTCTTGTCTGGGTGTGATGAGAGTCGATGTTGGATCGGACAGGCAACGTACATCCAGGCGTGGATTGGGCCACCGCCCCAGGTTGTGTCGATTTTGTCGAGTTGGAACTTGAGCAGCGCGAGTCGAACCATTGAGGTGATGACAGTGCTATTGAGCGAGTCAGCGATAGTGGTCAACCAGCTTCGACATGGGAGACTCACGCGGAGCCAATGGCAAACAGTCCCAGCAGAGCAATCTTCTTCTTGACCGACAACTGAAGCCTAACCACCATCGGAATCGGTATGCCCAGGATGACGATATCCGTAGCAACGCCCAGTCCCGCCGTCGCCTGGAACATGGCCGGCCGATCGATGCAGGAGCCCACGTCGGCCGCCATGGTCAGGTCCCAGGCCTTGTGCAGCGGCGAGCACGGGAAGACGGAGGCGAAGAAGATGGCGACGCTGGAGCCGGCCACGAGGAACATGGTGACGAAGACGCTCCACCGGTACCAGTTCTGGCTGCTGTTGATCTCGAGGAGGAAGATGAGGATGACGAGCTTGGAGAGGCACGTCGGGACCGTGTAGACGATTGAGTTGATGTAGTTGGCCCACTGCAATGTTGTTAGTGACGTGGATGGCGGGGAGGCGAGGACTTACGAATACAGCCTTTTGGAACTTTGCGAAGGGGATCTCCCAGGCATGGACTCCCATCCAGCCCTCGGCGAAGGAACCTACAGCGTGGAGACGGCGTCAGCAACCCTCAGGGTGTCAACAGTAAGAGACTTACGCAAGGTGAGAGCTTGAATTGTAATGGACCCAAGCTACCGGAACCATAAGCAATTGATCGACACATCCAAATCGTGACATACCCAGGCGATGATCAGAAGCACTGTTCAACCGTTCAGTCCCAACGTCAGCTTTCCTCGAGCTCCACTAGCTGCAGCCACGTCTTGGTATGCATACCGTCATCGATGCCGAACTTGTTTCGGATAAAGACCTTTACGTACAGCCGCTGCATCAGAAAGAAGAAGGCCAAGGCCATGCCCACGCCGCAAATCGCGTACGTGGCCGCGACCGAGTTGCGCTGCGGGTGGTCAAAGTCGACGACGTAGTCTTCCGGAGGCGGAATCGCCACCAGGACGCCGTTGACCGTTGACATGGCGAGAAAGGACGAGAGGCGAGAGCAGATGGGAACCGGAGAGCTCGGCGCCCTGTGGGCGAGGGATTGGAAATCCGGCTTTACATACCAAGGGCGAACCAACACATCATGCAGACTCGACGCTCGAAACGAACCGGGTCGAGTCAGGGGCCGCGTCAACCGCCATTGTAATGACTAGTACTTGGCATGTATCCTGTTTTCAGGCTATAATAGCGTTATGTTATTGGAACTGGGTTGTTGGTTGGAAGCGCAGTTTTCTCAATGGGGTCCTCAACATATGCGGGCGTCAATGGGAGATGTTTTGTTGTCGCTTCTCATTGTCCTTCGATTTCTTCTCATTGTCTCTTTCCTTTCCCTTAATAAAGTTAATAGAGTACTCTTCCGTAGATTACTCTTCCGTAGATCAATTGCTTGCTCGAAACACAAATACACTTCAGGAGGATGCCCAACCTCTTCACTATTCACACCTGCAGTACGATCAAATGAGGCAATAACTCTCCGACGTCTCCGAATCCAACCTGTTGGTCCCCCCCAGCACGCAAAACTCGACCCTGGTTTAGCCTCGTTAGAGTTCGCACCTAGACAGACGACGCGACATCGCGCGAATCCTTTCGTCAGCGACTGAATACCGCGTAAACTCGTTCAGGCATGGCCGGCCGAGCAAGATGGCTCCCGTCCCGCTTCGCTAAACCACCCGCATAAGACTATCGCCCGGAGGAAGTCCCCGGCACTGCGTTAAAGTAATCGACAGGGGCGGACCAACAACGTCCTGCGGGGAAGGGGAGGGAAGACCCTGTCAATTCCCGGAGCATGGAAATTATCCAGGGGGAAGGCCGATGGGCGAAATGAGAGATGCATATTCCGATAGATTGCTACCCCAATGCCTTCGTAAGCAGGGCTCAATCGTCAGGCACGCGGGGAGGAGGAGGTGTCCGACGAGGCGGGTTATAAAGGACGTGTGGGCGTCTGCCCTTCTTCCAAGTGTGTATCACATAAACAGCACCTCGCCGATCATCCACTATGCTTGGCCAATTAGCCACGAAGGCGCTGCTGGCGCTGTTTCTAGCTGCCCCAGGTGTCCAGTCCTCAGCCATGATTCCCCGAGCCGAGGCGTCATCCAGCGCTGTGAGTCTACCTTCCTACGACCCGACTTCAGCTGTCAGCACTATCCAGCAGTTCATCCGCTGGCTTTGGTCCCTAGAATGACTGCTGATCTCCTCTCCCAGTGCGCCAAGCTCGCCGCCAAGGGCCTCCAGGTGCTGGTTCCCACCGAGGACGGCTACGAGGACCGGGTCGACTCGTGGTGGTCGGCCGACGCGCGCCTGACCCCTTGCTGCATCGTGCAGCCCAAGAACACGGCCGACGTGTCCACGGCGGTCCGCGTGCTCAGCGCCAGCGGCGTCGACTTTGCCGTCCGCAGCGGCGGCCACAGCCACTGGGCCGGCGGCAGCAACGTCGACGCCGGCGTCACACTCGACCTGGGCCTCATCAAGGGCGTCTCGTACGACGCGGCTACGGGCCTGGCGTCGGTGCTGCCCGGCGGCCGCTGGGGCGACGTCTTCGAGGCGCTCGAGGCCTACGGCGTGGCGGTCCCCGGCGGCCGGGACGGCAACGTCGGCATCGCCGGGTTCCTGACGGGCGGCGGCAACTCGTACTACACGGGCCGCGCCGGCTTCGGGTGCGACGCCATTGTCAACGTCGAGATTGTGCTGGCCGACGGCAGCGTCGTCAACGCCAACAAGAAGTCCCACGCGGATCTCTGGAAGGCCCTCAAGGGCGGCTCGGGCAACTTTGGCATCGTCACGCGCTTCGACTTGGCTGCCTTTGCGGCCGGCCCAATCTGGGGCGGCATCCGCGCCTCGAACATCTCGCAGGCTGACGCCATCGCCAACGCCATGGTCAACTTCACCAACAACAACCACAAGAACCCCGAGGCGGCGTATCTGATCAACTGGACCTACAACCCGAGCATTGCCAGTGAGGTCGTCGTCGCCCAGGTCATGGTTGATACCACAGGCGTCGAGAGGCCGCCCGCCTTTGACGAGGCATTGAAGCCGTCGGAGCTGTTCAACGACTTTACTGTCCGCAACGCCAGCAACATGGTCAACGCCTATGTCCTCCCCTCTGGCCTCCGGTACGTCATAGATGGCTGCATTCCTCGCGCATCTCTAACAACTCTCTAGCAACGTCTGGTTCAGCCAAACCTTCATCAACGACGTGCGCATCATCAAAAAGGCCGCCGAGCTTCACAGCACCTTTGTGCAAGACCTGCTCAAGGAGATCCCGGCCGCCGACCTGGGCACGCAGAACCTCTTCCAGCCCGTCCCCCGGCTCTTCGTCGACAACGGCGTGTCCCGCGGCGGCAACGTGCTCGGCCTGGACCGCATCGAGGGCAACTCGCTCATGTGGCTGCTGGCGTGCACCGTCAAGACGGCCAAGCAGGAGGCGCTGCTGTTCAAGAAGGCGAGCGCCCTTTCCGCGGCGCTGGAAAAGTACGCAAAGTCCATCAACGGGCTGCGCGAGTGGCGGTACCTCAACTACGTCGACCCCAGCCAGAAGAACCCGATTCTGAGCTACGGAAGCGACAATGTCAAGTTCCTGCGCCAGGTCTCTGCCAAGTACGACCCGACGGGCTTTTTCCAGAAGAACCGCAAGGCCGGGTTCAAGCTTCCTTAGGTCAGGAGTGAGTGTAGCCTGGGAGGGGGTGTTTTGTAATTCATATTGCGCAATGCAGCCAAGACGGCAAGCTCTACAATTTCCATGCATCAATGTCAATACTAGGCAATCTATAGCACACATGGAGGCAAGATATGATATTTATCACCTTCACATTTATAGCCTCACCTTGCAGGGACTCGTCGACAGGTGGGCCAGGTGGCTATGACGAAGTATGACGAGATGAGATAAGGACCGGCCTTTCGAGTGCAAACTGATCGAACCTGTTGCGGGCAGAACAATTCATTGATCATCACTGGCCAAACGCAGTTGGTCGAATGCACAAGGATTAGAGGCCTTCGGTCTTCGGCGCCGAAAGACCGAGACTCCCTCACCGCTAGAAGCCGGGGCGTTGAAGATAAAAGGCGTCCTGGCAATGGTCTAAATGTACTTCAATTATACACCATTTCCCACCAGAAACAATTATCTAGTCCTCTTCCAAAACGGTAGCATGGCACCCAACCAAAGCCCCCTGACCGACCTGGCTCAGTCCCTTACCCTCTCTCCAACCCTGCAAATCAACGAGCTCGTCCAGGAACGCCTGAAACATGGACGAGGCATCGTCCATCTCGGATTCGGCGAAGCGACCTTTCCCCTCCAGAAAGACGTCGTCGCCGCTCACCGAGAGGCCAGCACTGTCACCAACTACCTCCCGGTCGCGGGTTTGATGAAGCTGAGAGAGGTAAGCCTGCTTTCCCTCCAGGTCGTACTGGCACCAGACTCACTCCTTCTAGTCAATTGCCAGGTTCCAGTCTCGCCGACTCGGGACCACCATCAAGCCTAATCAGGTCGTAGTTGCACCCGGGTCGAAGCCGCTGTTGTTTGCGCTGTTTGATATTCTCGATGGAGATGTTTTGCTCCCGCGGCCATCTTGGGTCAGCTATGAACCCCAAGTCAAGCATGCGAAGAAGCGGCTTTTCTGGATAGAAACCGACGAGCATGATCGCCACACAATCACGCGTCCGTTCCCCCTTCTCCTCTTGGCGGTTTGCTTGCTGACCGAATCCAGAATCCGCGCTCAAGGGTTCCTTTGATAATGCGGTCGCCAACGGCGGGAATCCCCGCGTGATGCTGATCAACAGCCCGTCCAACCCGACCGGACAAGCCTTTACCGAAGACACATTGGAGACGATTCTCGCCTTCTGCCGAGATCACAGCATCACTCTCATCAGCGATGAGATCTATGCCGATATCTTCTTTGCCGAGGAGGGTCGAACGAGCGCGTTCCCGGGCACCCGGCTCAACTCTGGTCTCAACATCCTCACAGGTGGCCTGTCCAAGGTACATCGAACTAATCGCGGCTTCTCATCTTCGGGTGCTGATAAAACGCAGACATATTCCGCGGGCGGCTGGCGAGTGGGCTACATCGTTCTCCCCGACAACCAGTTCGGAAACGACGTGCAAAAGGCCATTCTAGCATACGCATCGGAATGTTGGTCAGCCGCTTCGGCCCCCGCGCAAGAAGCAGCGACAGTCGCATTCGATACTACCCCAGAGATGGACTTGTATCGCCGGCAGTTAGCGTCTCTGCACAAGAAATGCACCATGAAGCTGTACCACGCGCTGAAAGACTGCGGTCTGGCCATCGCCGAGCCGAAGGGGTCATTCTACGTCTACCCGTCGTTTCATCCATACACGCAACAGTTGGAACGGCTCGGGATAACAACGAGCCTTGGGCTGTCGCGTTGGCTCATCGAGGAATGCGGCGTGGCCACTCTGCCTGGCTCCGCGTTTGGCGAAGACGACGCCGGACTTGCCGGTGGGCGCTATAGGTTGAGAATGGCCACGAGCTACTTGTACTTTCGGAGTGAAGACGAGAGGTATGGCCGAGGATATGAGCTTCTGGCCTCGGCGCTTGACGAGGATGGCGAGCTGGAGCTGCCTCTGCTTAATGCCGCTGTTGAGGCCATTCAGAATGCAGTAACGAAGCTGAAGGAGGTGGCAGGAGAGTCGTTAGTAGATTAATGAATGGTTTTACAAACTAGCATATAAATATTGTTAAGCCTTCCAAGACCTGAACAGGTTATTAAATGAAGTAATAGCTAATATAATTCCCAACCCAGAATGCCGCTTCCGTAATCACAGCGGAGGTGCGTTTGGATCCTCCATGCACTGATCGATCCGCATGATCTGCTTGCCGGTGGCCTTGGCCTGCTTGATAAACTCGGGGAAGTAGTTGACGGTCGAGTTGTAGGAAAAGTGCATGACGACCAGGTTGCCCCCCTTTGCGACATCGGACTTGAAGGACTCGACTTGCTTCTCGGGCGTGCTCGTCTCGGCCCACAGCCAATCCTCGACGTCGACGCTCCAGTTGATCATGTAGGGATTGTCCGAGCCCGAGGTGGCCGCCCAGCGCTGACGCATGCGCGCGCCGTCGACGCCGTACGGCGGGCGGAAGTAGTTTGACCTCTCGCCAAAGACGTTGTTCATGACGCGGAAATCCTCGTTGTACTCCCAGTCGATGCTCTCGGTGTCCGGGAGCGCCTCCATCCGCGGGTGCGTGTAGGAATGCATGGCAATCTGGTGGCCCTCGCTCTTCAGCTGCTGGTAGAGGCTGGCCAGGCCCGTCGAGTTTTGTTCGAGCGCGGCGCCGAGGGCGAAAAAGGTCACCTTGATGTCGGCGTCGCGGATGATCTGCGCCATCCTGGCCGCGTACTTCGGATTGCCGTCGTCGATGCCAAACGCAAACGAGTTGGGCCGCGTGCAGGCAAAGACGAGGGTGCCCGAGGGCAGCTTTTGGGGAATGGTGACGCCCGAGGGGATCGAGGGGACGATCTCAACCTTGGTCAGGACCACGGGGTCGGTGCTCCATACGCCCCTGATAGCGACGTTGCTGACACGCTGCAGGTTGATGTTGAAGTGCGAAATGGGCATGTAGATGTCGTTGCCCTTTGCGTACCGGGCGGCCTCGAGGCTGTCCCTCGTCTCGGGATACGGTGCCACGTCTTCGCTGCACTGCGAATTGTGCTGCTGCAGCGCGACGGAGAATTTGGTGTGGCCCGAGAAGGCGATGTGCAAATACGAGCCGTTGTATTTGCGCAAGTCGCCACAGCCATCGTTGACGAGTGTGGTGAAGGCGTAGTCGGGACCAGGGGCGACGATGCTGACGCGGTTGGTGCCCCAGGTGAGGCTCATGTCGTCGCCGCCGTGCCAGAATCCGAGCGAGTTTGTGTTTTCGTTGCTAAAGGTGTCAATGACAAGCGTGGAGACGGTGGCGGACGGTGCCGGGACGGTTCCTGTCGGTCCTGCTGCGCTGGTACTCGTGGGCACCACCCAGGCACTCGGGGTGCTCCCGCAGTAGAAGGACAGCGGGCCCAAGACGAGGGGTTGGGTGGGCGACTCGAGCACGATGGATCTCAGCTTGGACAGGTTGAGTCCGGTGAACTTTGACCAGGGGAAGCTGTACAGCTTCTCGGTTCCGTCGAATGTCCAGCCCAGTTGGGTTGTGGTCTGGGACGACGACGCCGTTGACTCGCCGTCGCACGTCGTCTTGGAAGACAGCTGGATCTTGAACGTGGTCCCGGCCGGAGCCTTGATCCGGACCGATATGCCACCATACTTGTTGGCATCTATGCATCCGACCTGGCTGAAGAAGTACGACGAAGTGCCTATTGGCGTCATCGTCACGTGGTGGTCGCTGACGACGACGGACTGCATCGAATCGTCATCACCACTCGGCAGGAGGAGTGCGTTTTGCCCCAAAAAGTCAAGGCGCGACTGCGACGCCCAGTCGTCCACCAGGAGCGGCGAGCACGACGCCGTGGACAGGGTCGTGGTGGATGACTTTGAGGTGGTCGTGGTGGTGGACAGCGTAGTGGCTAGGGACATGATTAGTACTAGGCAAGTAAAACACCAGCTGACTCTCACTCACCGGTTTGTGTTGTGCTCGAGGCGCAGACAAACGAGACCTTGTCCAACTGCCATTGCGAGGTCGACGAAAAGGACCCGATGACGAGAGAGAGGGCCGCGTTGAGGTTCGCCCCGGAAAAGCTGGTCAGGGGGATGCGGAGCGTCTGCCAGCTGCCGGTAAGGCTGGTGACGCGGAACGACGTCTTCGTCGTCGTCGTGGCCGAACAGCTCGACGCCCACTTGAGCTCGGCCGTAAAGGCCGCGCCCGACGCGGGTGCCTTGATTTCGAGCTGCACGTGCGAGTACGAGCCGGTCTGCAGCGCCTGGCACGGGAACGTCTCGTAGTAGTAGGCTCCGCTCTTGGGGGTGAAGCTGAGGATGCCGCCCGAGGCGGAGATGCTGGCCATGCTGTCATCGTCTATTGAGTTGGTCAACTGAAAGTGCTCAAGGAATATCCCGGGAAACGGTGTATTGGGCGTCTTACCTGATGTCCACGAACCGAGGTTGTTGCGGCTTGTCGAGAACGAGTTGGACAAGTCATCCACGAGGAGGTCCGAAGAGCACGCGGCAGCGGCAGCCACTGCGGCATAGGCCGCGGCCAATAGGCACTGCGCCTTGAAGTGCACCATTTTGTGTGAGGCTCTGCTCTCGGCGATCGACCAAACGAACTTGGTGTGGGGGAATGGACGTCCTTGGCAAGCCCGTGTCCAACAGATGGGGCGATGGATGTGAAGCACGGCGATGGGCGGGAACACATCCATCCTATATGTGAGTGAGGGCACAACAGACAGGTCGAATACGAAGGACAGATGCGCCAAGGTCTTGGCAATGCAGGTTCAAGCGTTCTCAACTGAAATATGCAGGTCGAATACGAAGCAAAGTGGTGTCAAGCGCTCGGAAATGCAAGTTTATGCAGCTTGTATGCAAGCGCAGGGGTCGTGGTCCGGGACAAAACCCCTCAGCTGAAATAAACATGTTCGAATACGAAGTAGAGTTGCGCCATGCTAGGCTCTTGGCAATGCAGGCCCAAGTGTCGTGGTTCGGTCTAAAAACCCTGAGCTGAAATGCCGTGCGACAGACAGGTTATCGCCAAGCGATGACAGCGCATTTCGTCGACGCGGGCGTTCACTAGTCGCCAACATAGTGCACGTTGCTAGGGCAACGGATGCTCAGAGGTCAGGTGGCACGGTCCGTACCGCAGTGGTATCGGACGCGTCGAGTAAAGGAAGGGGTTGGGGTTCAGCAGCGATCGCGCTTGTCCTCCGCCCGTAGAGTGTGACAGCATGGGTGTGCGGCAAGAATTATATGCTCCTCATCGGGTGGTAGGGCTGTTGGAGATGGCTCTGAGAGTGTCATTCGCAAGCGGCTCGACTGGGTTAGATACTCTTCGGCTGATTGGATGCATCGACTGAGCGAGTGGGTTGCGGGCATAGTGGACTTGATCGGTGTAGCACGAAGGAAGTCCCATGATGGAGACTCTCCCAGTAGCTGAAATTGTTCGGTAGACTTCGACGGTCCAAGGTTCTAGAGACATACCTAAGAGCATACGGGGCCGTCGGGTCTGATTCGTAGACGGTAGGAAGTTGGCATCTCCATTCGTCCAGTTCCTCCGTTGGTGAGCTTTGTTGTCATGTGCTCTTCTCCAATCGACGGAGGGCCCAGATTGTAAGCCAGGCAGATCTCGATTGCGTACGCACACCAAAAAACTCGTGGTTTCTGGCCCAATGCCCGGTCCGGCTCCGGCCGTTGCCGCGGTTCGGGTGCGTAGTGCAGACCTATCTCAATGGCCATCTGGACACAAGGTCAGTCTTGGTCAGTGATTGATGGTGAGCTGGGCAACTGCCAAACATACCCGCATTGCTAGGCCGGAGAGCCGCCACTGACTTGATCCTATCGGCCCATACGAGCTGTATATACACATCAAAACAATAATCTGTATTGTTGAGATCCTGGACCTGAGTGACGGGACATTGCCAACAAGCCATCGAAGCCATTTGCTGTAAAGGAAAGAGGGCGACAGGATTGGGTCCATCGAGATGGGCGTCGTTTCTTCTTTGTTGCGAACTTGCATCTCCTTTATCGCGTTTGCGTAGTTAGTGGCTCCAAGGGCCATGACGAGGTAAAAGATTGCCATGTCGCTGCTCTCAACGGATGCCGCATTCATGCAGGGCTCGACCAGGTTCTCGAGAGGCTTCATTTCGAATAGAGGATAAAGCGGAAGTACACACATCTGATAAGATGCCAGGAGAAGTCGCCCATCTTAGGTGGTGAGACGATGGGGGGTTGCTCCTCGCCCGCAGTAGCCGTCTCACACCGTGAATCACTTCGTCTCGGAAGCTGAAGAGGGTGTCGCCTGTCGATAAACGACCGAGCAATAGCCGTGGCGTACGTGGCAAATAAGTTCCCGCCGGATGGACTGAGGTCCTTGAGCTCCCCGGTTGCGTGGAGGGCGAGAAGACGGAGTTCTGCTGCTGGGTTTGCCGGGGTGTGCTGTGATTCTTCTTGCATACTTTCATTTTCAGCAAATGCCGTCTCCTCCCATGCTTCTCGGTTCAAGTTAGTGGCAGGTTGCTCTGATGGGCGTAGAGATGCTCCCGTTGGCACTCCCTCGCATTCGACTGCGAAATGTTGCAGCAGTTCATCTTCCAGCCACTTGATCTGTTGTCGAGCCTGGATGAGCCCACTATTGAGTCTGCCGTAAAAGAATCTCTACGAGCTCATTTTAGAATAGTGACGTACTCAACAGTCTCGCTCTTCCGTGGCCGCAAATTCTACTCACAGCGAATGTCGACCCAAGACATTTCCCACAGTCTGGGAATCCAGTGCACTGCGTTTGCGGTGATTAGTGTACCTCACATCATAGACTATGTCGTACCCTAGTCTTCTCGGAATGGCTGCGGACTCACGTCTCTTGGGCATGCTCGCCATCATGTCCGTTAGTGTACTTATTAAGCCATAGTCTAACGGGCGGGGGCTCGGCGATAAAACGCCAAAGTCGCAACTATCTGACGTTGAGATGGTGGGGAGACGGTGACTTTGGAACAGCTGATTTGGTTAAATTTAAACGGCTGACATGTAAAGGTCCCTCGTTTGGAGTCATGACTGCGGTATCAACATGCCCTTGCCGGTCGTCTTATAAGAATAGAAGTCTACAGTAAATAACTAAATATGAACAATGTAACAAATACGAACCCCTTTATACATCAAAGCCCCTCTGCATCTACCAAAGCTCGCAAGTCGGCTCCTTCTTCTTGCAGTTAAAGGCCTTCCTGAAGCCGGCCGAGTTGTCCAGTGTCAGCTTGATGCGGGCGTCGTTGGGGCTGTGCTCGTCGGCCAGCAGAGCGACCTGGTTCTCGGCCGGCATGTTCTGGCACCAGCTCTGGCCCCATTTCAAAAAGAACAGCTGCTCGTGCGTGAAGCGGCCCAGGCCGGGCAGGTCCTTGGCCTTTCCCTTGTCCTGCTCCCACTTCTTCCAGGCGGCGAAGCTCGACACGACGCCGCCCGCGTCGGCAATGTTCTCGCCGAGCGTGTTCACGCCGTCGACGTGCAGCCGCGTGCCGTTGGGGGCTGCTACGGTGAACTTTGCGTACTGCTCGACGAAGCACTGGGTGCGCTCGGTGAAGGCGTCGATGGTCTTTTCGTCCCACCACGTCGTCATGTTGCCCGTCGCGTCAAACTGCCGCCCGTTGTTGTCGAAGCCGTGCGTGAGCTCGTGGCCGACGATGCTGCCCATGCCGCCGTAGATGATGTAGGCGGGGAAGTCGACGTCGTAGATGGGGAACTGCTGGATGCCCGCCGCCAGCACCATGGTGTTGAGCTGCGACGCCTGGTACGCGTTGGGCGTGAGCGTGCTGATGGCGAACTTGCCGCGCCCGAGGGGCTTGCCGAGCGTCTCCCACGAGTGCGCCACGTTGGCGTAGGCGAAGCCCAGCGCGTTCTTGAGGTGCGACGACGTGACGACGGCCTCGTTGTAGTAGTCCTTGAGCGCGACCGGGTCGAGCGTGTTGGGGTCCGTGGGCCACGAGATCTGGCTCTTCATCTTCTTGACCTTTTCCGTCGCCGCCGCCTTCACCTTGTCCGTCACCCACTCCTTGGACTCGAGGCGCTCGAGAAAGGCGGCCTCGAGGGCGTCGACAATGTCCGACGTCAGCTCCTTTGCCTCTTCCGAGTAGTTCTTGTCCAGGAAGAAGCGCGAGAGGATCCACGTCAGGCCGCTGGGCCCAATGGTGCCCGAGGCCGTCTCGTCGTTCTTGATCCAGTCGACGCCGTCGTCGAGGAGGGTGACGCACTGCTTCCACCGCGGCGCGGGGCTCTCGGGGTCGTCGCCGCTCTGCTTGGCCATGAAGGCGTTGTAGGCGTTGGTCTCGTCCGACTCGACGTAAGGGGACGCGGCGGCGATGGCCTTCCACACGAAGAAGGTCTGGATGACGTCCGCCGGCGCCTCGGAGATGATCTGGGACAGGTTGCCAAAGTACGTGGCGCCCGCGGCGATGGTGCTAGACGCGTTGAACTCCTCGGGGGCCAGCTTGTCGACGACGTAGTTGTAGTTGAGCTGGGGAGCAAGTTTACCGATGGCCTCGAGCCCGGTCGCGGTCTCGTCTTCGGAGGCTTCAGAGATGACTTCGAACAAGGCCACTTGCACCTGGATGGCCGACTTCATTCGGCGGGCGGCTTCCTTGATGCTAATGTTCGCGGGGTGGACGGCAGAGATGAGCGTGGCGGACAGTTCCAGGTACTCCAGGATCTCTTCCTCGGTGGAGGGGATGTCGCTGCTGGAGGGGGGAATGATATAGAGCAGGATCTCCTCGGGGTTGAAGGTGTTCTGCATCTGAATCATTCTCTGCGTCGTCTCGATTCCGAGGCTCTCGAACAGGGCAATCGTCTTCCCGAGGGCATCAGAGTAATCATTCTCCTCAGAGTCGCCCCCCTTGACGGGGAAGACATCGACGACGGCCTTTACGAAGCCGGCCAGGGGCGTGAGGCCCTGCTCCTCCAGCGTCGTGTGGTCCATGCAGACGTCGTAGGCCGACTGCAGCTTCGTGAAGATTTCCCTGTCGGCCTTGGCTTGCTTGTCGGTCAGGTCGACGGTGATCCAGCCCGCGTCGGACCCGGCGGGATACGAGCCCTCGAGCATCTGCCTCACCGTGTTCATGGTCCGGTCGCCGGTTTCAGTGAGGGAGTCGATGTAGTCGGAGCCGGCGGGAATCTCATTGTGGGCGGCCCAGCTTCCACACACGACTGCGCGAGGGAGGATTAGCGCTGTGTCAATAGGTGAGAATAGTCTCTTACGTTTGTCAAAGTCGGTGCAAGGGTCGATCTCGGTGTAGTTGGGGGCGAGAGACCAGAGAATTTCCGATGCGAGGTGGATGCATGCTGGCGTTGTGCAGAGGTTTCCGTACCCTGTGCTACGGGTATCGAAGGGCGCCATATTGGCTGAAGCTGGTCACAGACCGAAGCGAGGGTAGATGCGAAAGTAATTGAGTGTCGAAGGGTCTACTATGCGAGCTAATGGGGCTGTTATTGGTGTTGCTAGCCGTTTCTTTCATGTTCCCTTGCGACAGCCGGGGACGCTTCTTATATCGTTCGGCTTCGCATCCATAGCTCCAAGAGGCTTTGTGCAATGTGATGACGGTCAGCACTCCGCCCACCAGCTGCCTCCTCTGTACGACCAGCTCGCGGCCGTTGCGGGGCTGAGAAAGAGTGCCAAGGAGGGCATGGGGTCACGTCCAGTCCCTTTCGGTGGCTGAGCGCTTGGGACTTTGTCTCGCTTGCAAGGTCCTAGGCAGCGACCTTTGCCCTCTTTGTCCGTGGCTGGGCTAGCCACGGGAGCACCACGCCGGCTCTGCCCTACCGTCGTCCGCCCTCTTGAAGCGGAAATGGTTGCGTCGCGGCATCTCGGTGTGGGTGAGGCTGGTTGGCCACCTGTCCAGGCTTTGTTATGCTTGGGGCGCCAGAAATAGAAGCCAAGATGAGGGGGATGCTCCCCAGGCCGTCTCTTTTGCTCCGATTGGCCTTTATCCCTGCTCCATTTGCTCCGTCATTAGGCATAGCCACGTATCCTTGCTGGGCTTACTCAGACGTGCGTGAAAGTACTTTGGGGTCGACACCATCCGGCGGTTTCAACCATAAGCTTAAACGTACCGCAATTCCAGCCAGTTGCACGTGTTTGGTTTCAGTAGCAAGATAGTCCTTGCCATCTCCCCAGACCTTCTCCGCACACTGCCGAAACATGTACTCAATGCCCAGTACTTCGCGCGGTTATTGAGACATTTACCAAAGTGCCGCGTCCTCCGTCTTCCTTCGGCCTTGACATGTGGATATTTTCGCTCCTAATGTGTCATCCTTTGAAGATCAACATGCGCAGTGCTCTTAAAAAGAACTTTGGGCACAATCTTTGTAGACTATGTATCTGGGGCAATGGTCATTGAAAGTTGAATGGGTCTGTCTTCAATTCCTTTTGTCCTCAAGTTTATTCGCCCTAACCAGCTCATTCGGCCCGGAATCCATTGATGAAACTACCCAAGCAAAAGAATCTTCACGTCTACACTCGAGATCCGAAACATCCAGTCATCATCTTCCCTCATCTCTTGAAAAGCAACATGACCCGAGCCGCCCATCGCTCCTCACTGTCGCTTTCGCCCTTCAGAATGCACCGAACTCGCATCCGTAGTGTCGTCAGAATAGAATATGCCAACATCTGTCGACTTGCAAAATCCAAGCCCTTCCTGGGCCAGGTATTCCAGCTCACATGCGTAGTTAACCTCGTCCACGATCGCTGGATCAGTCACGAGATCTTTGATCACGTCCCATGATTCGAGTTTGAGGTCCGGGTCCATAACGGCATCGATGAAGTCCTGAAATGGCTGTTGATTCAGTACTCGGTAGCCTCGGCCTGCAGGCCTTTCTAGGCCGGTGATGTACCGAATCCGTACAACGGGCTCTGTGAGCGTATTCGGGAGCTTTTGAAGCTCCGAGTCCCCTAAATCAAGGGTAGCCAACAAACGTTCGAGAAAAAACTGCAGATTGACCTCAAAGATTAAAATCCAGTCCTGAGCCGTTTCCCCTGACGTGTAGTCCCACCCTAGAAAGTTGAAGCCAAGGTACTCGTCCTGGGGAAGAATTCTCACAATTAGCAATCTACTGTCCCAGTTAGGACACGTTCGTGCCATGGTATATATTGCATCCGATTGCGCTGGTGACAGTTTCCTTGAGAGTTCTCCATGCCCGTCCCAAAGACCTACAAGAAACGCTTCGAACGCCGTAACTTGCTGCGTGTATATCTGAATCAGGTGTGACCACCCAAGGCCGTAGTCAAATTGTGGTACGCCTCTGATATGAGGGTCTGCGCCTGACAATATCAATCTCTGATAGATAGGGCAGGAACCATCTTCGATATGGCCCGACGCTGCCAGTACACCCACGTCACGAAGGACATCGGTAGCACTGGCTTCTGCTCGCTCTCGCTCAAGCAACGACATGATGGTGGGGGGTCCCTTTGCCAATAGAGAGATAAATCGCAGTGGTGGTACCTCTCCCGGTCGAAAGTCGTCTAGGGCGCCCTTCTCGCAGAGGTCTTGTAGGTCTAGGACGATCTTCGTGACGGCTCTTTGATCTTCGTCCTCACGGGCCACTCTGACCAAGGCGTCCATAACGTCCACGATATCGATCTTACGGCCCTCCCTATGAAGCGCCGTTGTCATGTCGATCAAGCACCTCATCAGCGTGATAGCTTCATCGGCCACTGACTGCGGATCGTGGTTGCGGCCGAGAATGCGTTGGCCTGCTGTCGTTTCGACGAGAAAGTCGTGAGCTGTGCGGTGGATGAAACCTACTTGACGAGAGCAAAATTGGAGCTCATTCTCATTCGACGGGTTATCAACCAAGCCCAGGATGGGGTGGGGTCGTACTTGCAAAAGTCCAGCACATCTCGTGACGATGTTGTCCTGCGTCGCCTCACAGATGCGCTTCAAATCTGCAATAGGTTTGTTGTTGACGTTGGGATGCAGAATGCCCCGGACATCGATTCCCTGGTATGCTTCGGCAAACGCCACATATAGGAGACAGAGGCCCAGATCTCCGAGGAAATTAGCAAGCCCCATATTATCCATCGGTAAAAGTATGCATAATTGCGGCGTTGGGGATGTGGCGTATCGCAAGTATCTGCCTGCAGTCTCACGGTACACAGAGGTGTCTGCGTTCAATCTTCGCCACATATCTGCGTAAAGCTCCTTGAGTTTCGCAGGCAACTCCTCGAGCCTCTGGAGAAGGGTTTTCTCGTCATCGCGGTTTTGAATCCCGGTGAGTAGGCTTTCGGTCGCAAGGAAAATCCAGAGAAACACGCCTTCGGCCTTGTCAAGAAGCATCGTATTCAGCGTCTCCGAGAGGGGAATGGGTAGCCGTCCATTCGACTGGAATGGGGCGAGTTCCTTCTGAACAAAGGAATGCATTTCAGGTCTGGTGAGGTCCTCCAGTCGAATCGTGGTTGCCTCCGTCGCCTCGAACCGCTCCATGAGTTGCTGTTCTGGTCGACTAGAAACGCAGACTTTGACTCCATCACCCCTGTTGAGCCGTTCGACTAGGTCCATGAGCTTCGAGAATCCATCTTCGTCGGATATCTCATCGAGTCCGTCGATGAAAATGCAGATCGGCCACGTCCTCTTTTCCAGGATGGAGAAGAAAACCTCCTTGAGTTCTTAGAAAGACCAGTCATGATAGGAATCCTTTGACCATGTGGCCCTGAAATGATCCAGAACTTGGTCCGTCAAACCATCACACTCTGTTAGAGCGCCGTGAAGCAGCGAGCACAAGAGTCCCTTGATGCTGTTTTGAGGCGAGGTTCCAATCTTCCAAAAGAAGTGCGACAGCATCTTTGCGCCCGGACTCCATCGTTCGAGCAGCTGCTTGGTGTTGTTATTGTCGATGACGAACTTCATCAGAGTACTCTTGCCCGACCCTGGCTTCCCTCGAATCCAGAATATCTTGTCGTCACTGGATTGCATCCACGAAATGAAAGACGCCCATGCCTGGTCAATCTCCCTATCGGCCATGGTTCTTGACAGCTTCACTTGACCTGTCATAGATTCGTATGAAAGAAACACGCGCTCAAATGAGGCAGCCTCTGAGTCCATGACGGCATGGTATCGTTGGTTCATCTCGGGGACCTTGAGGCTCTTTAGGAGATTCTGGCGTTGGTTGTCTGTGGCTGCCCCTATGCGGAGAGCCTGTACTTTGGAAGCAAGGTACATACTGATGTGGTCCCGTGTCGTCTTTGCCTCCGACCTAATCACATTACGAGTAGAATCTTGCTCAGTCTTGACAAGGTCTTCGATCCTTGTGTGCCCTTTCGCGATCTGCTGGAGGAGGTCTTTAACATCGGTGTCGAGACTTTGGAATCCGTTACTCTGTTGCAGTTCGATGGCATCGCTTCTTGTGCTACAAGTCCCAAGTTAGACGGCGAGAACGAGTAAAAGTGGTTGTAGCTGAGGGCAGGACCGCCGCACCGCAGCAGCGAATTCGAGCTTACCAGAGTTTCAAAATCAACTGCATCTCCATGACCTGCCTGTACCCGTGAAGGGACTTCTCCAAACGCTCAATTTTGCTCTTGCGCCATTTCGATCGAAGTGCGGCACGGAATGTGTTGGAAAGCTTGCCCTTCTAGCACAAGCTCGTCACAAGCTTCGTTTCTGCCTCGAGTTCCTTGGCGGCGTCGATGCACTTTTTGGAGATTTGTGCAAGTTTCTTTTCATCTTCAGTCCCTTGGGGCATCGCCAGGTAGCGACTCTCGGCCCGGCTGGCGGCGTCGATCATGAGGGCCGCGTGTTCTTCGAGTTCGTCTTCTGGGGTGGGCCTGCCGTCGTAGATGCTGTAGCATTAGGAAATGACGCTTCCGGAGAAGGAGATGACCTGGAGGACGGCGCTAGCGGCCCCGAGGACCTCGAAGCCGGTGAGCATCTTGCGCCGTGGGAGCGGGTTGGCGTGGAGGCTCATGGAAGGATTGTCAGGGACGAGAATCAGTCTTGGTCAGACAGCAATAAACGGCGCAAGAGAATGCGTACGCAATGCGTACCCCTCACGAGGCGACCAGATTTGCGACCAACTTTGCGACCAACCAGCTGCGCCTCGGTGCCTTTTTGAATGCATAAGTGCTCAGCCATCTCTCAGCCACTTTCGGTCCCAGCTACCTGCATGAGTTCTGCCCAACTTTGTGGCTAATGATTCTAATCTGTCTTGAAGCGCTTATCATTATGGAGGCATCAGATAAGACGGATTTTTGCTTTCTTCACTACCAGTATTAGGGCTGACGTTCTATCTATTTGTGATTACTTGACATTATGTACAAATCTTAGAGTCGCGACTGGGTCGTAATAGAGTTAGCCAGGAGAAAGGGTGTGATGATCTAAGAAGCATTCGTCATCTATTTACCATGCTATCAATCGCCCATAGGACATAAACGTACCTACTGTTGAACGCAGTATCTCAGATAACCGCATCTAGAGAAAACGTAAAAACAGATTATTATCTTTTGCCTGGTCAAGCGGTTACTCGACACCTACATAGTAGGCGTCATCCGTCCTCCTAGCTAAGAGCATGAGTTAAACTAAATCGGTTCCATTACGAATGAGAGTTCCAGAGTCCACTACACCAGATAGACCCAAGTTACAGCCCGCTCTGCTATAGGTAGTACAGTGCTGATATGCCCAAATGAGCACCCCAGACCCATTGCATTACACACAGGATCCCAACATGTTATCGGTATATTTAGTAGAAGTAAGCCAGCCTTCTGGAACAAATTCTTGGTAGAGACAAGGGACTTACTAAAATCCGGAGTATTCTAAACACGGTAGTTGAGATGAGACACTGTCTGAATATTTCGTTTTCGTGCTACAAATGCCCGTATTTATATCCCCCGATCATTGCATTCTCCTCTCAGTTAAATGACATTGTTAATCGTACCTACGTACCTAGGGAGGTACAAACTATATAGAACCAAGCCGGGGAATTGTTCGGGCACCTATATCACAACCAAGCGGACCTGCGCCCTGTCACCTGAGACAGATCCCAGATGTCTCATTGGCCGTGTAGAGGGGTAGAAGGCAATGGAGACGAGACGAGTTCAAGTTCAAAGTGAGGTCAAAAATGGAATGATGGGATATATATACTTGAGAGAAAAAAGTGAAACTCATCTCGCATGCATGGCTGTGTGAAACTGCGAGGTACGCAATTACTACTCGTCTGCCTAGAGTCAAAACCGAGGCGATTGCGGGACGATTCCAAATAAAACTTCAAATATTTTCAATCACACTTTCGAGCTCTATGTTATAAAAGAGCAGATTCCACTGCTTATTAAGAGAACCATCGATCTCCGGTTGGGGTCCTCGGCTTTGAGCGTCAGCACATGACGAGTGGTTCAAGCGGAACATCTACGGTTGAAGATGCCTGTCCAACGTTCAATTCCATACTCAACGAGGTCGCATCGATTGGAAAATGATGAGCCTGGCACTTGGGGGAGGGCAACTTCAAGGCAGCAGAGGTCGCTGTGCTCATATCGCGTGTCATTGGTAACGACATTGCCTTTTGCGTCCAAGATTCGGCACAGTGGTTTGGTGCATAGTCTTATATCGATCAAGCAGGAGTGTGTAGACTTGGACTGCATCTCGTCAATCTGGATGCCATGCTTAGTTCCTTGACTACCCCACGCTGTTCCGCGGAGTTGACTCGCCGATAGTACGAAGACAAGGATAGAGTGTTCTCTTCTTCAACCTGATCTGTAGATGTCGATCCAGCTTCGTGGATTTAGAACAACTTGCTGGGTTCATTCGTCCCATTAAATGCCGTCTCGTGAACCAACATATGTGTACAGCCAATCGTTCCTCCCGCGCTCGTAACAACGTACTGTCGTTTCAAGCCCAGGAATTATGCACAGGTCCCGGGTAGGCCCCTTCAATTGCAAGCCTGGCTCCGGATACCACCTCGGAGACTCGGGGCATCCAGGCGACGACTTCATCCGAAATCTGCTTCTCAGAATGGACAAAAGCAACCCACCTCGGCCTGATATGGAACTGGCCGCTTCCAGGGCCTCCTTGGACTTGAGCTCCCGGCTCCGCTCAAATCCGGGCTGCCAAGTCACCTCTGCAGTGACGAGCCCTACATACTCAGCCCTTTCTGAGCCCCTCACAGCCCCTCTCCAGCCATCATGCCGGCTATTTGGCTCCAGGTGTGCTCCTTTAATGTGCGTCGGAAGAGGGAGCCTGCACAGCGTCTTCTCCACTGGGCCAAGGAAGAAGACCGCTCTCTCCCAGCGCCGACGGGGATGAGCAGGGATGGAAGGTCGACGCCATGTTTCATTGAATCTGCCGCCTTGAACACGAAACGAACCTGCCGGTGCCAAGAAATTGAGTGCAAAAGTCGAACAATAATTCTTCAACAAATACTTTCTCAAGACAGAGAGGACATTCCTCGGATCTAACCAACGCCCGTATCAGCTGCGGCGTCAGCACAGCCATCAACCAAGTCGTTAACTGCCGAGACCCAAGAATGGAACACGCGATCGTTCCAGGCACGAGCAACGACTTTTTTCTCGGGTGGTGAAGGCGGACCACTCGCTTGGTCGATACGAAAGGAGGTGGATCTGATCGAAGCCGCGCGCAGGGGGGATTCCTGGCTGCTCCTCGCTTCTCGGCGGTTGCTTGGAGAAGCGACTGATCATCTCAGGGAACCGTGCCTCATTGCGAAGTAACCGTCCATTCCCGTTGTGGCATCGGTTTTGCGATTGGAGCTTGTTGGTTGCGGACATGTCTGACACCCGACCACTTTCCGCTCCTGGACAGGCGACATTCTTGCTTCTCTCCTCGACAACACAGCGCTGAAATGGCAACAAGACAGTCACTCGAGAATTCGAGACGGTTCATCCCTACCCGTCATTTTAGGGGCCAAGAAGAGCTGCTGCACCGCCTGCTGCACCGCCCGAAGTGCCGGCCTCGCTCGGTTCCTCCCAGCCTGTGCCCCGTTCCCGGTGCCACCTCATGTTGGTCGAGAGCGGGAATAGTGTCATCTGTGCATCTCTGTGGAGCGACCGACACGGAGCTACAGAGCCTGAATGTTGGAGAGACCAGCCAACGCACCAATGGCCACCATTCAACTGCCAAACCAGGCATTTCCATGAAACGCCCGGTTATTGTCTTGGCCTTTACCATCGTTGCTCGTCGTTTGTCCTTTATTATTTCATCATGGAGCCCCCCTCGTAGCCTTCCCTCCGCCCAACATTTCTTTTGGCTTCTCGCCCGTATTCCTCCCCCGTTTCAGCTTCTACTCGAAAACACCAGTTCTTCAACATGGTGAGGCCGATTGTCTTCGCTGCTGCCGCCACAGCGTTCCTCGGCCAGTTCGCTTTCGCGAGGAACTGCACGCAGGACTTGTACTACTGTGGCATAACCCTTCTCGGCATCCGTAAGCGATCCATTCACTCACTCGGCTGACCAGCATTAACAAGGGCGGCATCATAGGGGACGACTATCGGCAGCAAATCGACGACGCGCTCGGCGCCGGTGGATTGGACAACAGCAACAACACCATCGTGTCGCAGACTCTCTTCGATTGTGTGGACGGGGATAACGGCGACCTCAAGGTCTCGACCTTTTGCGAAAACGGGTGTATAGATGGCGGCAGCGGCCACAGCGACTATTGCAACGGACAAAGCACCGCGAGCACAACGGCATCGACGTCGGCCGTGTCGACCTCGACCGCCTCATCGACCGCGACGTCAGCGACGAGCGCCGTGACGGGCTCCACGAGCAACGAGGCCGACAGCCAGGACAGCAGCAACAGCGACAGCAGCTCGGGAACGCCCGTGGGTGCCATCGCCGGCGGCGTCGTGGGCGGCGTAGCTGCACTCGGACTGGTCGGCGCCCTCGCCTTCTGGTTTGGCCGGCGCAAGTCAAAGGGGCAGAAGGACGTATCCGAGTCTACTACCGTCAGCCCGGGATCGATGCCCCCCGCGGAACTGCACGTGGACTGTGACGCGAAGCCAATCTCGCCGGGGCCCCAATACCCAGTCATCCACGAGGCACCCAACTACTCCGATGTGAGGCACGAGATGGCGTAGCGACGCCTTGTCGGAATCTGTTTGCAAATCAAGCGCTGGTGGATGAGATATGCCAGGCTCAGGTGCCGAGTATAAAATAATTATGGCAACGAGACATGGCAGGCGAAACATATACCCCGAACCTGACCGCGCTGCGGAAGAAATCGAACTTCAGTTCATCACATCTCATCGCGCTCCATCGCGTTACTGAATACCGATTGAGTGAAATTCACGGCGACCGGCACTACAGGACTCGGGTTTGCCTTTCGATTTACCATCACGGCGAGCACGAGGTTCATGGGCTGTCTGGCAGTTGAGACCATAATCACCATACACCCCTAACGTTAGTTGATGTCTTTGAAAGTCTCATACTTAGTGTAAGGCAAATGGAAGAAGATCGAGCTCCGGAGTTACGTCAATGGAAGCGATATCAGGAAATATCTTCCCAGCCGATGCGACTGGTTGTTTGGAGTCCGGGTGTTTGGGAATGATGTTTCTTTCTCTTATTCATAGGATTCGAGATCATTGAATACTACGCACTATGCGTATATAATGAATATTCTCTTTCATTCCGAGCAGCTCTTAGTATATAAACGCTTTAAAGTTCTTTTTTATTCTCTCTTGGTGTCTCTCTTTGTATTCTCTTATTAAAATTATTATCAATATGAACGTACTACCATTACCGTTAGGAATGAAGAGTCAAGAAATACCACGTAATAAATTGTTTTCTCTTTCTATCATCCTCGATCACCCGCAGCAGATACGTCGGCGCTCCTGTCTATATCGATCAGAGGTCAGTTTCGTCCTCACTTCGCAGCCCGCCTGGGCTCGAACGTCTCGTCGCGTTGGGACAATTATATGTAGTCAGATTGTATTATCAAAATTTCTACAGCTTTATTTCTTAAATTGTTTCGCACAGCTCTATTTTCACTCGGGGCTCCCACGTTTCGTCATCCCACTCGGGGCTCTCGGTGTTTGAGTTGTGGTATCATGCGCTCCCCGCCGCGATGAGTGCCCCAGAGTCTCATCTACTTTAGCCCGACAGGTCTCTGGCCTCTGCTACACCGGTAAGTTCTAAAACTCATCGCTTGGGCTAGCTGGGTGCCAAGGCACTGGCGGTCAAGTTCCAGTTTCCTTATCACAAATGTGGAAAGGGTGACATCAGCCCCGGACTTCAGCATAGTGAGGGATTTATACCTGCACAAATGAAACCTCGAGCACACGAAACGAACAGTTTCGAAGCCTAGTTCTTCCCTACTCGGTGTTTTACTCAGTCTTGGGCGATGTCTCGGGCCACTGGTCCGATAACGGCTTGATGATGTTCAGCCGCGTCACCTGTCGGACCAAGGTTCGGCATTTCGGTTGGAATGCAAAAATATAGATAACTCGCACCTAGAGGTAGGGACGTATTATACTCGCTTCAAGGTTCGGAGATTTGGAAATCCTGTCAAGCCCGGTAAACTCTTTCAGTCGTAATAGCGAGGTTTCTCGTCTGCCATTATTGCTTTGGTTACAACTTCCTATAAATAGCTTCTCGTTCCTCTCTCCCCTGTCAAGAGATAATACATCTGGTTGTATGATCGACGTTGGTGGGGTTAGTATTGTAACACGGCACAAGCTTCGGCAAGTCTTGGTAGTGCTTAAATCGATTTGAACGAGGAACGACAGCTAAAAATAATCAGCCAAAGGCGGCCGTTTGAGACGACATGTGCCTCAGCCGAAGTTGTAGACACACACGACACGCAACGACGAGACACCCTTTTTGAAATACAAGTTCTCGCTAATTAGATCCAATTGAGAAACTCACTTGTGCCATTCGAGCCGAGTTGAAACCTCTGGCTTGAGCCCCCAGTCATTGTCGCCGCGGCCGCAATGCGAATTTGTCATCTTGGCGATCCAAACGCAGCCTTGCGTCCGACACTGTCGATAACGTCACGACTGTTCTGCTACGACGCGAAATCGCGCATTCGAGCGTTCTCATGGTTTCTTTTCCCGTTTTAGAACTCTGGTGGTTGTGTCGAGTTTGACATCAAAGAGGGGTCATATTGCATTTAAACAGCTGGTCGGAACGGCTCTCTGCGGCTTCTCTCTGCTCGGTAGGCGCAATGCACTTGGAAATTGCTCTCGCGATTCTCCAAATCGCCCTTGCTCTCATCTTGCCTATTTGGATTATATCCTCGGTCATCTCAAGAGCTCCGTCCAATAACCCACAGATCGCAAGGCTCTAGAGCTTCACCTCGAATCAGTTGGGATCAGACATTTCGACAACTTGTCAGGCGGGAAGAACATGTCTCACTCTGGCTCTGTCGAGGCCGGTGGGTATATCTTGGCTGGTTTCACCCCTCAGCTTACTGACGAGCTCTCCAGACGCAGGCCACTTCTGGGAGCCTCAGGTGTTCAACATCGTGTACGATCAGTCCACACGACTTCCATACCTGCATCCGTCCTGCGGTCTTTCGGTTTTCTTCCGCCAAGCCGGACATGTTTCGACTGCATCGGCGAACGAAATGCCTGGAAAAACCGTTGGAAGGAATAAGGACAGCCTCAGCCATGAACAGGTCAACGCTCTTCGTCGACACATCACCATCCAGCATCCAAACTTGGCTTGGGCGGGCTTTCAGGTCCACCCCGCGCTGGACATGCTCTGGCTCGGCCCCGAGACGGAGCGTGGCTTGATGGACGGCATGGCTGCTTCTTACGGCGAGCAGCTCGACCACGTCGAAAACGTGCTGGTCCGGGCCGACGGGTTTTGGGCAGACCTGCGACATGCAGCCGAAGTCCTAGAAGCGCTTAGATGCCTGCGCGTTATCTATGTTTGGCTCGATGGTCATCGTGGCAAGGTCAAGCAGACAATGCAAGCACTCATGGCCCGCGACCAAGAGCTTGTGCAGAGGCACTATTGGCAAGTTGAGTACATTGATACCAACTGCAGGACTCACGGCACTTTGTCTTGATTCCAAGTAGCACAATCTCAACCTTACCTCACTTGGTCTTAGACCTGGCGGCTCTTGAGCCTCTTGAAACCTTTGTGTCGTGCGACAAGTTCCCGTGAGGTGGGACTGGCCGTTGTGTCAAAATACAAGTAACTTCTCTGACTTTTTTGAGTTTTTCTTTGCCCTTCTCTTGGTTTGTATGTGCTTTTCTTTTGAAGTTAACTCTGCTATTAAAGCGTGCTGTGTTAGGCCATCGAGAGCGAATTCGAGAAGTAATTACCTACCCAATAAGCAGGAATATGTGAATTGTGCTTTCCCCCTTGAGATGAGAAGGTTGGACAAGCGTGCATCAATTATTAGAGCACTCGCGCTTCCCACACTTTTGTTGCAGCTCATGGGAAGTAAAGCCGTCAATCGGGTTGGATTAAAATAATTCGAGAAAACGATGAGCTGACGGAATCATTAATTCGTGACCGAGCAAGTGCCCAAGGACCTTATTTCTATCGATGCAGACCCCTAAAACTCTTGTCCAAGGGGCTGTTTTAATGGTGTGACAGCCCTGACCGGCCGACCGGCGCCCCGACTAGCCGGTATTGCAGGAGCAGATCGTCCTCGTCGGAAGAGTCAGCTTCCGGGAGTTTTCAGGTGCCCTCGTTCGATGATCGCGCTTTCACGCCGCAAAAAATAAATCATTACCGACCGAGGTGTGGAAGTTTGACGCTGCAAGACCAAACACCGTCCAGAGACCAACCAGCTTGGTTTGAGGGAAATTGACAAAGACTCGCAATCAGACGCTTTCCTCTCTTCTCCCAAAATACGAAAATAAGTAAACGGACTCCGTAGTGATTTAAAAATTTGTTGCCCTTCCTCTATCCCACACCTGTTTTCTCAGTCCTCAGAGCTTGGTGCAGCGTCGACAACCGACCCCGTCCTTCATTCCCTCCTTGGCCAATCCTCATACAGGGGACGTGCCAGACCGACACAGAATTTGTCAGAGACGTCCCAAAGCGTGACGATCACATTCCGGCAGCGCCGCAAGCTGCAACGCGCTGACCAGGTGCATGCTTTCGTCGCAAAGAGTCCCCGAGGGGTTCACGCCGGCGGAGCTGGCCAAGGTAGCCCAGGAATAAGGGTATTCATGGAAGCTGGTCTCACAAGGTCGCTCATGTAGAAGAACCTTAACAGCAGATACATACGAGGATATGGATCTACCGGGAACAGTTCACGTTGAATCCCTAGAATATAACGGGAGCTGGCATTGTTCTCGGGTACGTAGAAATCCGCCATACTCGAGGCCACGCAACATTTACCGGGCTCTCTGTCGATCCGATTCTATCCATCACTGGGCCACATACGGCATCCCAAAGCCATTCCGGCAATTTGTGCTTATCAGAACCAGCTAAGGAATCAGGTATTTATAGTCTAGCAGCCCATTTCTTGACACGCTCGCGAGAAAGACCCGATATTACAAGCAACCGGACGACGAATAATCTCGATCAAAAATACGTCAGATCGTATCTTGCTCAGATTAACGACGATGGGGTGCGGATTTTCCGCGGCCTGCAGCTCATCGGCAGAAGGAGAAGGGAGGGAGTTAGAAAATCCAGGCTGTTCGCGAATTCTCGATACCAGGAGCTCAAGCTGCGTTTTGCAGTATTTTACCTATTATGATACTACAGGATTAGACTTTGGTTTGTGGCTAAATATGTTTGCAGTTATATGAAGACGATAATATCGGCTATGAATTGGATCACCTCAGTTTCGTATATAATGTTAGATGCCCTGGGTTCCGTATATGCTGTTGCTAAGGGAAGTTTATAGGGGAGAGGACAGGGCGCCTGGCTGCACGTAAGAGGTACGAATAGTAGATATCTTAGGAAGGAGTGTAGTTCTAGTTAGCCGAACCTAACTCTTACTTAGATATTCTTAACTCAGAACGAACGGAGTCTGAATTAAATAATAGTCCGCCCTCTATGTTTATTGCTGCTTCAGACCATCACGGTATAGCAAAAAGTATCCACGAGACTAACCAATCTCGTTAGGTATGCAATACATCAATCCTTCCCCTGTTGTTAAGGTTGTTTTCTAACTATATGTTGCATTCAATACCGCGCCCATATAAACTAACTAGAGTCCTGCCACCTGGGAGAAAGTTACTGTTAAGTACTCCCTCCGCAGGATCAAAGCGCATTCCATTATAGTACCCTCCGTTCTTAAGATGAACAGTTTTAAAACCTTCATCATCGGGTACGGAGATTTCAAGGCTCGGCCATAACTTCATAAACTCCTCCTCAATGAAAATTCCCTCACGGCGAAGATACTGCCCCTTTGCAAGAACCGTTAGCCCCTTGAATAGTTTTGCAGTTGATATGCCTTTTCTATCACGTACCCAGGTGAGATGGGGTGGGAAGCACTTACAAATTCCTTCAATAGTTCACGAGACACATCCCCCTCAATCCTCCGAGGCAAGGCGCCACCAACATACCATCGATAGTCGGACCGATAGCGGGCAAATAACACGCTGTCTCTTTCGTTGCGGTCCTTCAACAGGCCGTGATTTCTTTCGCCATCGGCATATGTGTCAGTATATCTTTTTACCAAGGTCAGTATTTGTACACGCCAGGAAAGCCTCCATTGCTGGAAAAACAATGCATCATAAAGTAAAGACTGCAGAGAAAACTTACATGTACTCAGCCTGGGCGACAGCTTCATAAGGCGGGGGGTGATGGATGGTCTGGCTAGGGTACACGGTCATGGATTTAACGCCGAGCAGCCACTCTCCGTTTGCTTTCTTCAGGGTCCGATAATCCAATGGAACGTGTAAGTGGATCCCGATCCAGGCATCGTGGTACTCATTCATGAAGCTCGGCCAGTGGTCGTTGTGATTGTTGTAATTGTTGGCGTGCGTCCTGCTGCAGTACTTGATATGCAGATCTTCGGGGTCTTCACCTGGGGAACGGCCTATCCAGTAGACCAACTCGAAGATAAGTTGTGCAGATTTCTCTTTTTCGGGTTGAGCATCGGAATGAATAATGCGAGCGTAGTCCAAGCTAAGTTCGCCCTATAGGATGGAGAATGAATTTCACCGATTCCAATTGATGCAAATAGGGCAGGCATAAGCAACTTACACTTTGAATGCCTTTGAGAATTTTATCAATGGGCACTGTCTTTAGTGTGGCCATGGCAGGAGAGATGTGGCGGTGCGGGATCTGTGGCTGGTGATGATAAGAGGTGTGGCGGTGCATGGATTCCGGCTTGTTGCGAACAGACGGACGATGTACACAGGTGTGTATGGGTGGATGACTTCACACCTTTTAAGCTGCCGAAATGCAATGCGACAGGTGCAACGCTGGCAACCGACAGCACCTTGCCGGTGCAACGACGCACGCCCCGATGAGGCTCACAGCGAGGTACCTGCGGATACACACCAATAAGAGCGAGTATTAAGCACTGCGACAGGGAGCCTCAGGGGCATTGCGACAGCCACCACGTCACCTGGCACGGCATATGTGTGCCTCGTTGCAAGGGCAGCAATGCGACAGGTTCGTGTCTGCGGGTCTTCACCGTCAGCCGCTGCCTGGCGGTGCCGACGTGGCACCTGCGAAGAGCACTGCGACGGCTTGGGCAGCAAGGTCGGTGGCCTCGAGGCCCAACAGGGCCAACACAAAAGAGCACCGCCACCAGGAGAGCGCTGTCCACAAGAGAGGGCGTTCCTGGACTACTGCCCTTCTGCTTCCTTCTTTCCTTCTCCATCACATTCTCTTCTCCCTTGTCTGGTTTTTGAATAGCCATGGCTCTCGCTCGGCAGCTCGGGTGAGGCGGAACCCGAACGGGCACAAATGTGCAAGTGAAAGAGGCCGCCATATCCTTGCATCGTCGTGTGAGTCACAGGGGACCGATAACAACGATAATGATAGTAGATAGCCGATAAGGATGATACGTACCTAGATAAACGATAAGGGCAAGCTTGCCAAGAAATTATCCTTCTGTCCATTTGTCTGGTGGGACCTCTCCTCATGTGACAAGCAGGCAGTTGCAATTACACAGATACGTAGGAACTATTTATCATGAGCGAGCTCTCAATAGTATCAGAAACGAGTAAGGCACACTACATACGTAATCACCAAGTGTACTTGATCGACTTCCCCCAGAGACGAATCTCAACCCCCTATGCCACTCGCCCGCGGCTATCGTAACCTGATCTGGCGGTGAGGTCAGCTCAAGGTCCGAGTCATCTTCAAGGGACTTATGACGAGACAAACGAGACAGAGGTGGGGGATCATCCTTTCACAAGCGGAGGACCACGTCACGTGGCTGACGTTGGTTGCTTAATCTCCGTTTCTCGTCTTGCCAAGTGACATTTTCAATTGTGCCCCCAAATCCATCTCCATCCATTTGCTTGGCTGCCAGCTCTCGTGAATGAACCTCGGCGCTCAGATGACCCATTACCCTCTGCAAAAGGACGGTGGCTCAGGGGTCTGTCTGGTACGTACTCCGTATTTCTTCATCCAGTCCGCCTTGGCCAATCAAAGTAAATTTACTTGCATGCTGACAGCAGTCGTTGTTCGGTAAAGTCCCAGCAGTTCCTCAGCGCCGACTCCAAGGGTCGTTGCACATCCGCTTCCCAATTTAGCACCGAGAAGGAAGGGTCAAATCAACGTCGCACCCTCAACTTCTATAAGTGTGACAACTGTAGGAAAGACAAGAAAAAAGTAGGCATTTCTACTCCGGTTCAAGCTCCACGTTTGTTGACCTGATAAAGTGTGACTTTAAAACCTTTGCACTTGATGAGAAGTGCGACCGATGCAAGAAGAAAGGGTTTTCTTGTTCGAATCCAGTCAGGGTCGATCCTCACAGAAAAGGTCTTGTGCGAAATGGTCGCGAAAGACAACCAGAGGTAACCCAGGGCCAGAATTCCTCCCCCGAGCGACTAACAGTAGCGGACTTGCCCGTGAACAGGTCGCATTCGTCCCCTCCCACCTCGGCGCAAGCCGCTCCCTCGAGACAAGTACACTCCAAGCGAGAAAAGGGGCCATCGCCGAGCCAGGCTCAAGACTCTCGCCAGCAAGCAGCTTTTGAGGCTGCAGAAAGCCCTCCGCCAGCTAAACATGCCCCTACGCCCACCCATCCCAGCTCCGAGCCCGAGCTGCAGATTCGTGCGACGAGGTCTTCCACAGCTGAGGTCTCCCATGTTCCTCCCAACCCCCCCGAGGCCGTAAATTCAGGGGCGTCAAGGAAATCAATACAACCCTCCAGGGAGCTCAAAGTCAAGAAGAAAAGGAAACTCTCACCGGGCAAAGCTAATAATCATTCGGACGACGATTGTGGCGGGAACGACGATACGACGGCGAATAAAAAACGCAGGCCTTCACCGGGCGAAAATCACAACCACAGCGACGGCACTGACAGTGGCGCGAAAGAGGAAACGCACTGGGCCTGTCCGTTTTACAAATCTCACCCTGCAAGGCATTTCCGCTGCGCAGGCAGGTATGTCCTGAAGCGGTTTGTGGACGTCAGGCAACATCTCAGGCGGTGTCACGCCATCACCGACGGATATCATTGCTCGAGATGTTGGGCTCGCTGGGAGTCCTCGCAGCCGTACGAAGCCCACGTTCGCGACAACTCCTGCCAGGAAGGGCCCAGGTGCGAAGGGCTGTTCCCCGAAGAGTTCGAAGGGCTCAAGACTCGGCACTCCAATGACGAGGCCAGGTGGTATGACTTGTGGGAGCAGCTTTTCCCGACTCTGGACAGACCCGAGTCGCCATATGTCAAGGAGGGCATCGCTGAGCCACTTGCGCTCATTGGCCAAAATCTCAGAGGCACGTTGACTTCGCAGCTGCCGATTCTCTTATCATCATATGATATCCCTCCAGACAAGTTCGACCTGTCCGCCCTATCAACGGATATCATAACCATTATTGAGAAAGCCATTACCGACCCTGGATCATTAGTCTAGCATTGGTTTTAAGTTACAGAGCTCAAAAGGGGGCCTTCGGGCGCGTCTATTCCCTCTCACTCCTACGACTACCCCCACACGGGCTTAGAGAGCGTGCCCTACTACGTACTCGAGTCCGCTACATCAGGTGAGTGTTTGAGTCCATCCTGCTTCTTGCCGGCTGAGACCTGATACAGGGGACAAAGTCGCAACCGCGGAACAAGAGGGTTCTCAAGCCTCGCCCAACCCGCGTGCGGTCCGTCAAGGACAACTGCAGCAGGACTGAGTCCTGAGATAGCGGCGCCAACACAACTTCAGACGGCGACATCACAACATGCCCGGAGGTGCCACAGATGGCGGCGGATCGACCCTTCCCAATCTGGAAATGTCGTCGCGTTTCCCCTCTGTTAGCAGTTTCCCAGAGTGCGTCCATTCACAGATGAAGCTATTCACAAGCAGGCATGACCCGCATTTCTTTGGATGGACGCCACGCTGCTCGGAAAGAACATTTACTTGACTGGACTTGGCGCTATTGCTGGCGAGGAAGGAATTTCTGAAGTTTATTTCAATGGAGGCAGTGAAGTCATGTTTGTGACTCCGCATGGCTTCTGTTTTGTGTTCCTCAAACACACTGTCTATCAATACACAGATTTCGGCTCTATAGCATTCTACACACTCGTTATCATGGATCCTACATCGTCAGAGTTGCCTTCACTCTCTCTAGCATCCCCACGGGCATCTCCATCTACCTCCCCGTCTCCACCCACAATGCCAGACCAAACAGACCCCCCTACCGAAACTCCCGTCGACTCCTCCTCACACGACACCGCCAAAGGGACATCATCGAAAACCCAAACGTCTCCTCCCTCCTTGCCTCCCATCCTCGGCCTCCGCGCAGAGGAGAGGCCGATACGCAAGGCCATACTCGAAGCACTCGTGAGATGGTCCATCACGGCGGGCATCGCCGTGTCCATAGTCGGGCCGCTGTACCACTACTCGCATCAGCCCGTCATGTCGCAGGGGCAGAAGTACGCCTTCAACACCGCCATTACCGCCCAGTCCATCTTGTTGTCCCTGGCCATCGCCAGCGGTCTTAATGCCTTGTTGGGGGATTTGCGGTGGTGGATTCTGCATCATCGGTTTTGGTCGAGGCGGAAGGTGAGTGGTTTCCTCCTCTGCGGACGGAGACGCGGCTGACAGGAAGACTCAAACAGGTCGGCCAGATCCTCGAGATGGAGCGAATGCGTCATCTCCTCTGGCTAGCTTTAACCATGAAATCTAACCCGTGGCTGAGCCGTGGGCTCGCCTGTCTGGGCTTTTTCATCCTAGTACTGATAGTAAGTCCTCGTTCGAAGCCTCATCCCCGACCGAAGCTGACTGACTGCCAGCAAATCGGCATTGCGTCGCTGGGCCTGTGTTATAACAACGACACGGCCGAGAACACCGCGCTGCTAAAGAAGGGAAACGTTTCCATCCCCGACATGTCCAGCGTGCAGACGGCCAAGATTGTGTTTGACAAGTCCTCCTCCCTCGGTGCTCAGCAGTACACCGCCAACAGGTATCGTGTCAGCCCAGCAGAAGCCTCAGTTGAGCCAGACTAACTCCGCAAGTTACGGCACCGTGTCCATCGCCTACGCGACGGGAACCATGGACGACATGCCCGAGCCGGGCTCTATCTGGTTCCCCGGCGACCGGCTCATGTTCTGCGAAGACAGCAGCTGCCGCTACGTCTTCCACGAGACGTCGACGGCCTCCATTCGCGACTCGTACCTCAATCCCGTCACTGTCGTCACCTCGCGCAGCCTCAATACCACCGCCTCCTGCGCGACTTGGCCCGTCTACAGCGGCGGCAACGGCACATCCCGCTGCATCTCCATTGACATCGACGTCGGCCGCATGGGCATCTGCGTCCCCATCGCTAGCGGCGCATATCAGACGATGTATATGACCAACATGTCCCGGTCGTGCGGGCCCGGGTGCAGCATGATTTCCGCCTTTGAGGTTTCTGACATTGCGCCGTGGTGGTACGAATGCAACGTGACCGTCAGCCAGGTCGCCAACGCGAGCATAAAGGAACACCAGGTGAGCTCCAACCTGACCGATATGGTCTCGGCATCCATCGCCCTGCAGGGTTATGAAGCGTCGTCTCTGGCCAACAGCCCCGATTTCCAGTACCAAGTGTACCCAGCCGAGTCGATCTTCGGAACGCCCGCCAACGGCAGCGTCGACCTCATGGAATCCCTACTAGCACGCTTCACCATCGGTGTGGTGGCGGCGACGGCAGAGAACAACAACCTCATCAACATGCTGGGCGATGAACCACACATGGGCACCCAACTCATTGTGAAGTATTGGGGGAAGATCGCTGGCATTCTCATTTCGCTGGTGATCGCGCAACTGGCCTTGGCCGTGGTAACGCTGGCATTGGTATATCGAGTGGTAGTCCCGGCTGGCAGCGGAGTTGAGGTGGCGAAGGTCCTGCGAGCGATGACCGGTGAGGATCAACCAGAGGGCAACTCCGCGAATAGAGCGTCGACGGGAGTCTCTGAGCCCAGAGTGCAATGGAAATATCAATATGAAAAGCATGGGGAAGGGATGTATGATCTTCACATGAAAGGTGAGAGGGATGTCGAAACGGGTTGACAAGTCAAAAACGGGACTCAGGCTGACCCTCAGCCTGGGGGGCTCAGGGGAAGTCCTAACCGGACAACGTCTTCCTTGAATGGCGGGCTCCGGGGACTTCATTCCAAGACATAGCGCATGGCTTGATGGCCACCAGCGTTGCTCAGCCAGGAAGCGATAATTGTAGTGGTTAACACATGGCTTTTTCTTGACCTCTTCGGTCGATAAGAACATCCCAAAGGAGGGTCAAGGTCGTATGTGACAGTGTGATCCTATGCTTCCTCCGTATTATGGCTGATGTGCCTCATCAGCATCAAAGGCCTTATCAGGTTGACCAATCTATGCTCGTCCCGAAGTCAGCGGATATTGACGGGGAGAAATCGGCATTTACTGACATTTGTATTTGAAATCGTAGGCAACAGTAAAATGAGATGGGTAGTGAGTATTAGTCTAAAATCGCATCGTGAACGAAATATCCAACATGGCCATTTGAGTCCATCAACTGGTGACGAGTTGCGTGTGGGAGGCCTAGATTATACAGTTTAGCAAGCGCAAATTGCAACCCTCTGCGTATCAAACCTCGTGTGCCTGATCTGGTAGATGCGACGCAAAGAAAGAACCTGTGTCCTCCCAGGTTATACTGGCATGAACTGTAGCCCTCTTGGTCGCCAGGTCGCCAGGCCTCTAAAGCGAGGGTCGGTTAACGGCTCGTTCGCCGGTGGTTGGCGGTAAACGGCATCGTCACGACACCAATCGGCGACGGAGATCAGGCCGGCTGGTTTCCAAGGAGATGGACTGCAGTCTCTCCTACACCTGTGGGAAGAATCAACCACTCAGCAGCGTGTTCGCAGACTGGGTGTGCCCAGTAGATACAGCGGACCTAGCTCTTTTCATCAGATCACTCCGTGAGGACGCGGTTTCAGAGCACCGCCGTTCAAAGAAGGGCAGTACGACGGGGGATTCTCGCTCCAGCGTCCGGGCGTCGAAGAAAAATATCAGATGGCAGGATTGTCTCAACATATCCCGAGATACTGCGAGTTTGTAAGCGTATTCAACCTTGTTCAAAAAGAATTCGATAATATTGAAGGATATATGAGCTAGACGGCCCTGTTCATCATCAGTCGTGTACTGCAGTGGATGGCTCACAATGTTAGGCGGAGCGTACGAACCTCTCATTTCATCGATGGAGCGCTTGACCTCCACAAAGCACAATTTCTTTCCCTGGAGGCCATGATGCTCTCGGTGAGAGTCTTAGAAGGTGCGAGATCCAATGTTACGCCGACAGCCACTCTCGTCCATCCCCTGCTCGTGAGAGTTCTCGGTCCTCGGCCCGGCTGCTTGGTTTTGATCCAGAGTCGACGGAAAGGGGGTTAGATTGCTGGTAGAGACGAACAGGGACTGTCTGCGGTCCTGGCAAATCCCCGAGAGGTCGGTTTCCCGTCCAACTGGCTGTCCCGTGGTACCCCACGTCGACTGGCCTGTCATCTGGCCCATTTCGGGCTGGGAAGCGCCCGACTCCAGTCTAATACAGGTCCAGTCCGGGTCGCTTGACGGGGTGAAGAGGACCTGCGGCTCTGCCGTGTTCGCATCCGATCCGGGAGGGACTGCGTCGAACTGCTGGGTGTCGTCCAAGTCCTCGGCGGGTTGGCCAGCTTTCTGCTCGAAGCGGGCCTGGACCGTACCGAAGAGATCCTTCATGAGGAGAGAGAGCTCCGCGGCATATTCACCCGAGGATTTTCTATTCTTGATGACATCTCGAATCATGTCGGCGCCATCCTGGTGCCAGTAGTCCCGCATCATCCCGACAGTCTCCTGGACGAGCGTCCCGAGGTAAGGGTTTGGCCTCCTGGCCGTGTCCTTGAAAAGAATATTCAGCATCGAGTACCACTGGCCGTCTGGCGATAATTTCTTGTCTGCCGGCTTGGCCAACTCGTCCTGCATCTCCTTTGACACTCCCAGGATGCTCGTGCGGCTCCCCGAGGCTGGCGCCTGGCAGGACCTGGCTTTGTAATGCTTCTCCCAGGGTTCCGCCGTCGAGAAGGTTGCCAAGCATCCGGGGCAATAGTGCGGTCCCCTGATGTGTCGTCGATAGATGTGCTGTTTGACATCTCGAATGCGCTTCAGTTTGTAGTTGACGCAGTCCATGTGCCGTATCGGGTCCATTCTGTAGAACGGGCAGGCAAAGTACTTTGCGATTCGTGATCTCCCGGTGCGTGTGTGATCGCTCCCCGAACACTCCCCGTCGTCAAGATCGCTCTGTATGCTATCTCTGCGACTGCTGCCCCGAATTTTCCCTCCGTGTCGAGATGCCCTCTTCATGGCACGGCGGGCCACAGTTTTAGAAAGTGAGGATCCGGATCCTTCCCTTTGGCATGTAGGAGATTCTTCTTTAAGCTTAACTGGGGATTCGCCCTCGTCCAACTTTACCACGGAAGAAGCGACCATGGGAGACAGCGGTGGCAGGGGATGGGCATCGTGAGGGGACACCGTGGGCCAGTCCCTCACTTTCGATTCATAGCTGGCCATCAGGACCGGCTCATGGACTGTCGGCGTCACGCCCCAAGGCGGTGGCTGTGTCTGTATCTGCGGAGTAGTGTTCCAACGAACCAGGCTTTCGTGGCTCAGGAAGAGCTGGTCGTGAGACATGTTTCTGGCAGCATCATATCCAATCGCAGACAACTCCGGATTGTCGAAGATGTCTACATCATGGTCAGTATAATAGCACGATCTCGGGGGGTTTCGGGTTATGGGGGCTTACCTGTGCTCGTTGCCTCCTGCAACTGCACCAATCCATTCTCTCTGTCCAAAGGCCACGACGGGCTCAGGCCAAAGTCGGTTCTCGGCGAAAAGCTTCCATATACCGAGGATGCATCCGAAGGCGCCGCCATGGAAGGGTGCGGAGATCCCATTGACCACTGATGTGATGCATGTCCCGGTCCGATTCCCAGCACCAGACCAGGCTGCAGAAAATCCGTGTTATACATGGGAGTCCCGAGGTCGAAGGAACTGATCATATTCTCGTCCCCGCCCGAGTCCAGGTTTCCTCCAGTGGCTATTGACTCGTAAGAGCTCATATGAGCGATCGGCTCGGGGGAGTCAGGTCCGAGCCCAAGTGTGTTATCGCGGCGTAGCTTTTTGGCGGGATCGTTCTCACGAGAAGGTTCGACAGCTCGGACAGGTACGCTTGGTTCTTCTGACGAAGGGTTAGTAGCTTAAAAAAGTAAAGGTGAGGCCAGCGTTCACGTATTTAGAGAATGAGACGAGTTCGACGGCATGCGGGCTGATTTCACACGCCGAAGCGCCAACTGTTCCACAGGCACTGCGGCTATGGACGTGACAAATCCACCATGAGTCTCGAGAAGCAGTTTCCGTTGGTTGCGGGTCTGGAATCGCAAGGAACAGCAAATCTGGGGTATGTGAAGAAAGAATCGAGAAGCTATCAAGAACAGAGCCGCAAAAGAAGGCACCAGCGGGCGAGCGACCGGACATGTTTTTCTGTCTTTTCTGCAACGGTTGTGCCTTAAGGGCTGAGGAAGGAGGGGCGTTCCGATGGAGGTGTGGTTGTATGAAAATGACATCACCGGACCCTGCACCCCAAGAAACCTCCCTTCTCTGGAATTGCTCCGGATGAGTCCAACACCGAGTGCTGAGCGCGCATGGCATTCTGCAGAGCATAATTCCAGTAAGATCTTCATGAAAGCAGCACTTGGAAACAGTTAAATACATTAAGCTGTCAACTAGCATCGCTCTTCAAGGAAGTTGCAGGCAACCATGTCATCGAGTTGAAAATCAAGATCTTCTTCCCAAGCCCGTGGCCCGCTCTCGAACCCGGCACAGTGCGAAGGGTTTCCGTCCATTTCCTCCTCAATACGAGTCGGCGAGGCCACAACGGGAATGGGTACAATGGGAGTGCGAGGCAACCAATTGTGCATGAATTGGCAATCCGCCTCGTCTGCGATGTGGAAAAAAGGCAACTCAAGCCAGGGGGTTTAGGCCTGGACGCCTCGCGCTACGGCCCGCCCCCAACTCCTTCTGCGAACAAAGAAAGGGGGGACGGGGGCGAGTAAACAGTCGTCATCGCACAATGGCTCAGCCCCGAAGAGATCCTTCCTCGACGCCAGGTGCCCAATCAATTCTGCGGTACGGGCAGGTGACGCGCCAATGTTTCATGTCGGCCTCGCCCTGTTTGAGCGTTTGAGGTCGTTCAGGTGGTGCGGTGCCACCCATTGTGATTCTGCCTGGGAGACTGAGGCCTTGGTCTGACAACCAGTACCCAATACGTCACTTAGAGCCATAGATAGTGAAAAATAGGCTTTAAAACATGATTCTAAATGATTCGAACCATTTCTATCGCTAATTCGAGAGATGTGCGAGTCTTTGTTTGGCGAGGTGTCGCTCGAGTCTAGGGTACACGGTATGAATACTTGACGATAGTTACATCCAACATCATGCCTAAGCAAAATGTTGACTTGTAGATAATGAAGTTAGAAAAAGGATCAATCAATTACATTTTATATAAGTGCATACACGAATTCTTGCACATTCTGGCATAAAATTATGATACTCAAGTACATAAAGGCGACTCTCTGGGTGCGATGCGCATTTCGACTCCTCCATCGTAATGCGCAAGTGCGCCCTTGAGCGACAGCCCGACTTTCACATGGAGCATGACCAATTCAGACGAACCAGCAACCATATTCACTGTCAGATTGAAAAGTTTTCACAGCGCACCGTCTGCTTCAACTCCAGAAGGTTGATTTCGTTTCTGCGCCGCACAGCCTGGGCTCTCTTGGGAGGCAACCCGTTGGTTCAACGACAAAGAAGCTGAATGAACCAATCAGAGGCCTCCGTTGGGCGAACTGTCCGCAAAGGCAACCATTACTACAACGACGCCCAGTCCCCGAGCAAATGTGAGCGAGCTGGTGAGTGGCTGCGTGGTTAGCTGGTGGGGAATTTGGACGGCTCTGCAATTGCACAGAGAAGAGGGTCTTGAGCGTGGTACGCCTTGCGTGCCTGGAAAGACTTAAGCTCTTCGAGACTCGAAAACGACTTGGGGTCGCAAAGATCATTGTCTTTTCTTCTCCTTACTTCCCGACTCGGGGGCCTTCGCCATGGACATTGAATCTGCCCTCTTTTTATTGGGAGCGTACTTCCATCGTTACTGTTATCCGTACATTACCCTCATTTTCCCCTACTTGGTTGTCTTGGTGCCCCGTATTGAGCGGATGCTGAAGCCCGCAAAGTTTGCCCCCTCCCGAACCCAAATCGGCCGGAACCGAGGCGAGTGTCGCCGATTGAGGAGGGACGCCGAAAAGGAGAAGAAACGACTGGCGCGCGCGTCCAGTATGACGCCGTGCAAGGGGCAAATTCTCAGGATGAAGAAGGGCGACGAAATGGAAGTTTCCACGTGTGCCGTTGGAGGAGAAGGAGTCCCCAGGGGCGTCGCGGAAGGCGCTGCTGGAGGCGCTGCTGGAAGCGCTGCCCAAGCAGGTGAGCCCTTCCCTGATAACGATAACGCTCCGTCCACTTGGAAGGTGCGTCCCTGTAAAACATCGTCCACTAACACTCTCTTCAGGTCAATCTCAACCTCATGCATTCACCCGCCTCGTCTCCCGATGCTTCTCATGGCCCGCCAAGCAGGTGGCCGTTGCCACTCCCTTGGCTGGCATCGCACAAACTCGCCACATCGATTCCCCCACCGCATGCGGCCGACAAATAACCCACGATTCTGTCAAGCTCCGACCGGAGCTGGCCCTCTCGCAGCCCAAGCCCAAGGGCTTTAGCGTGTTGTTCCTCCACGCTCACGTCCAGTACCTGCTGCCCTGGACTGTCAAGCAGAGTGCTCTCTTCTGGAACCTCGTCGGCATCTGGAACGTTCTCGGTGGCTGGGACATTTCTGGCATCATCGCATTTGGCACGCAAAATTCCCCCGCCTCGGTGGCATTTGGTCAGAAGCGCAGATTGGCCAAGGAGGGCGCGAAGGATGGCGGGAGGAAGCCGAAGAAGTCTCGAGGGCCACGCGATGACGACGGCGACGACGACGAGGATGATAGACGCCCCAAGGGCCCTAGCAAGGGCCATTACGAACCGCCCGATGAACCCTTTTACTGGCTTTGCCCATTCTTCTGTCTCGACCCGGTTCGACACTGGCGGTGCAACGGCAAGTACAGGATGAAACGGTACAGCGATGTCAAGCTCCACATGCTTCGGTGCCATGTGTTCGACGGCCCGCACTACTGTCGAGATTGCGGCGAGGAATGGAGCACCCGAGCGGCCTGGGCAGCTCACTTTCGGGACGTCTGCGCTGCCGACCCCCTCCCTGATGTAGACAACCTTGATCCCGACGAGCGAAGGGCCTTTGACGCCAAAGATTTCAAGAACGAGCCCAAGGGGGATGGCGACAAGTACAACTGGATGTGGACCACCTTCTTCAGGGGATATGACTTGCCCGAGTTGCCCTATGTCCAGAACACCATCAACGTCCCTCTCGCTATTCTTCGTCGCAACGGACGGTCCCCGTTGCAGGCTTACCTGGACTCGCTGCCTCCAGGCCAAACGCCTGACGCTGGACGGGTGATTGAAGAATACGAGCGTGCGACCACCGAGGCGGCCCCTCGCTACCGACGTAGACCCCCGACCAGGAACAATGCTCAAAGCGGCGCACCTCCGCAACACGTCGCTCCCTCGCCTGGCCCCCGCGCTCCTCCCGCGCCACCAACTACCGATATTCCCCAAGACCCGGTTCCCTCCCGGACACCCCGCCTGGACCCCTCGAGCAATGGCCCCCGCGCGATGCCGCCGACGCAGAATCCGCTGTCCCCCGCGGATGCCGTAGATCCTGGTAGCGCTCACCGACTGACCACCGGTGCATATGCTCTCCCGAACGTGAGGAGCCCCCTCGTTCCACCCAGCGCGCAAAATGCACCGCCGTCATTTGCACGCAACTCACCTGCCCCGCGGGACCCGACACATGCGCGAGATCAGGCACAAGTGCGCCATCGTCAGGGCGGCCAGCCGTACCATGCTCCAGCTCCCCTCGAGCAGCCATCCCATGCGCCCGCACCCGCGCAGCCAGAAAATGCCACCCCGACCACACCAGCCTCTCCTGCACCCTACGACCCTACCCTGACATTGCCTGCCAATCCGACGGAACTTTTCCCCATGGAAAACCCGGCAGGTTTGCTGGACCTCGGATCTCAGGAAGATTACTCCCAGTACTTCCCGCCCGACCTAAGTCCAAATTTTTCGTTCTTGGATGTAATGCAGTTACCAAGCGATTTCTTGGGCGACGATTTCTTTCCCGCTAGCGTCGTTACTGGCGCTGAGGAAGATGGAAACGCTGAAATCCCCGGTTTGGTCACGGCTAGCGACGGCGGTGTCGGCGGCGATGGCCCCTCTCCCGCACCAGAGGTTTCGTTGGATGCTGGAGGCCCCGTGATGCCACCAACAAGAACCATTAATCCCCAAGTCCTTGGTGGACGGCCGGCGCCGAGGTGAGCAGAGTGTCAGCAGATGATGGTGGCCCGTTTGTTGGTTCGTTCGTTGTCTTTCTGGACTCATCGACGAGCCGATCGGACCTGACCTGACGCCGCTCTGCCGCTCAGGCAAACTAAAAGCCGGTCCTTACCGAGATGTTGAACGAGTATGAAATGACGACTCTGCATCATGGGTTCTTGCGCGAGGCGTTTTTGAGGGAACAATGGCGTTCCTTTTTTGGTCTTTCGTCTTTTTTTTTGTTGGATACCGGGTAGAGTATACTGCACTCATGCATATAACAGCGACTTAACACTTGTTGATGCATCCATCGCATGTGGTGTTTGATGGACAATGTCCCATTCCAACGCGTGGCTCGTTATTATTCTTTACTCATAGAGGCATATTAGTTTTTTTGTTTAATTGATACATTATTTTTTATTTGTCAAGTCCCTTTATGTATGGTTTATTCTTATTAAGGGGTATCAAAATGGAGTGAACCGTTTTCTAATAGTTACATAAAATAATAGAAATCTATTGACAAAGGAAAGAGCCGTCCTGCAAGTTGGGAAAACGCCGTTGGGTACTCACGCCCTCGGTAGTAGTTCATAACTTCGTGAAGAAGAGCAAAAGCGAAAGGAAACAAAGGAAATTAAGGCGCACTCGGCACCCATATCATGAAGCACTTTGACAGCTCACGCATCGTGCTCCCTGAGCACTCGAGCTAGAAGATCCTGCAAAGCTAGCTTCGACAGAGCCGTCACCGCACTCTGCTCGTCGTCTCGGTGGCGTTGGAGGAGGCCGCATTGCGTGAGGTACTGTGAGACGCAGTCTCGGCCTTCGGCGACCCAGTAATCTCGCGCCATGGACATTTTCAAGCCGACGCCGCGGTCGAGGTAGGGGGAGTGCGGGAGCGCCGTGTGGGGGAAGAGCGTCTTCCAGATGCGATACCAGCGGCGCCTCTCGCCGTGGTAGATGCTGTCGCGCCGCGAGAGCTTTCGCTTCTTGTACAGGTCGAGACCGTCAATCTCAACGGGGTCCCGGAACTCGCAGGTCCGCTTGGACATGTGCTCATCGCGATCGCGCGCCCTCTCGAAGACGCGGTAGCACATTGCGCAGCACGGCGGCTCCATGTGGTCGTTGCAGAGGTGGTCGATGACGGCCTCAATCGATTGGAGGTCGTGCTGGAGCAGGCAGCGCCGGTATTTCGCGCCGTTGAACACATAATACGGACAGGCGAGGTGGAAATAGCAGTCCAGGTGGGAGATGACGACGAGCTGCGAGTCGGCCGCGTCGTCTTCCTGCTTGATGCCCGACGGCGACACCGACGAGCTGAAGGACCGGGAACCGCTGGTCCTGACGCGCTTGCGCGGGGGGAGGCGGTCCTCCGGAGGGGCGCGGTAGACGGCGCCCAGTTTCCACTTGCACGCGCACGCGTACGCGAAGCCAAGCAGGCCATCCCTGGCGACCTGGAAGTCGTGGTTGGTGGGGAGGACGAAGTCGTCGTCCTCGCTGCTGGCCGTGCTCCAGCCCGAGTCGGAGTCGCTGCTGCAGGAGGAGAATGACGAGGCGGAAGAGGCGGAGCGCGAGCGCGGGTGGCTGGCGGCGCAGGAAGGTCTGCAGCGATGACGCGGACGGACGGTGCGCCGGGTTGCGTTGGGAGACGGGGACGAGGTGATCGAGTCCCCGGGCCTCCTCCGCTTAGTCCCCGATACTGCGGTGGGAGTTGCTGGAGACAGGCTGTCGGCGGGAGGGCCGGGCGTTGGAGGTGGTGACGTCCGCGTGGGTGTTGGCGACGAGGCTGTCAGCCTCGCGCTTGGCGTGGAGGTGCATGATGTTGATGTTGCCGCCGACGACGTTGCAGTTGCGGCAGCGGGCCTGTGAGGGAGTTGGTAGACATGCTGGTAGAGGTGAGTGCCCCGAGGTGCCATCGTTTTGAGAGAGAGTGAGAGAGTTGGCCTGTGTCAATGCATTCGGCGATTACAAATAGCACTCAGTGTGCTTTGACGGGAATAACGATGAAGAAGGCAACGGATGATAGGGGGCGGTAGGTGCTGCAAAGACTAATCCCAGAGGCCGTACGCAGGTGCGGGCTGTATCGAATGCCCTGGGGTGGTATATATATGGTCAAGGCCAGCCGCAGGTGAAGAGCGCGAAGACGCTCTGAAGAGCCTCAAGGAAAGGTTTCCTCAGCAAGCCACCGCCAGGTTGCCAAATGTAAGAAGTGATAGTTTAAAAGGTATCATGAACCCGCTGCCAGAGGGGCTTAGCCACTGCGAAGGCGTGCCAAAATTCGCCACCCACCAGGTACCGGATACATTCTCGATTAACTCACGCCCCTGAACCCCTGTCTAGGTAGGTTACATGGGTAATAGCCCCGCATTTGTGGTGGCTCGCTCTTCGGAGACCTTTTGCTGGAGCACGAGCACGAGCACATCAGTGCTGCTGCTGTCTTTGAGAAATTGCTCGCGAACGCAGCCAATGGAAGACGCGCTCACATTTGCGACGGCTCCTTTGTGACGCCCGCACGGGCCGCAACCTCCTCTTGTCTCTCTTCTCCTGCATGCAGCTGAAAGATGCAGCAGACGCCATAGTTCGTCCCTAGGGCGCCCCCCTTGTTGCTTTCCATCGAAGCATTCTCGTCCTTCTATCCCCCCATTTCAAGAGTGAGTCGATCACCCGCCATGAAACGGCTCAAGCCGGCCCCCAAAGATCCCTAGGGCGACGTCACGTCCGAGACGTCCCACACACAAGGGGATAACGTGAGAGTGAGCACGGCTTCCATTTATCCAAAACAGCTTCTATTTCAAGCCATCCCCTGGGCGATGCAGTCGCGCAATTACACAACAGATCTTCTGCAAGGCTCGACTGGTCTCCGGGTCTCACAGGGCCAGCCAGGAAAAGACTAACTAACTGGTCGACCTGCAGCTCTGCCACAGCCTTAGCCGCCTGTCTCGTTTTGCCTTGCGTCACCGGGCCGCCGGAGTCACCCCAGTTCCCTCCCGTATCTCATGCAGCGTCCGGTGATCCCCTTTCAACCTCCGTTTGCCGCACATCCTAGACCTATTGGGTTGTAAGACGTCTCCGTTGCCGTGCGATGATGGGCATTCGGCACTCAGTCAACCTCCGCCAATCGTCATGTGACGATCCTTTATAAACCTTCTAGAGCCCTTCTTTTCAAAATGGAGGATTTCATTCCTTGAAACATTTCGAAACCAGGCAACCGTGTGCCTTGTTCCTAGATAGATACGATGCGGGCGATGGCCCTCACTGCCGAAGCCAGCTGTTCAACTGGCCTGGCCGGTGCTCCTCTCACCGCAACTGCTGGCACATCTGCCATCCATGCGCCCTAGCCTGTTCAATTCTGCTTCACCCGGCCATTGTAGAGAAATACCTCGCCTTGAACGGGCTCTGATCCCACGGACATGCTCGGCCGAGGTGCTGCGATTGCTGTCCATGTGCGCCATACCCATTGGCCTCTGGACTCTGGTCCATGGCTGGCGTGCGGCTTGAGGCCCTCATCGCTGTTGTTCCAGTTTCCGTGCCCACACAACCACTGCAGGGATGACACGTCGGCGTGCGAGCAGGGCACATGTACTCTTTTCTGCACTTTTCCCAGACGGACATGGGTCGAGGCGGCTTTCGATAGCTCCATGCCGTAGGGCGGGATTTAGCAGGCAGACGGAAGTCAGCCCAACGACAACGAGCATACTCTATTGGGAAAGCTGCTCGTCCTGGGTCTACCTGGTCGGAAAATAGGCCGTGGAGATCCTATCAAAGTAGAGAAATGACCAAAGTGTGAAGAAGAAGGGATCTGGAAGCACAATAGAAGCCAGGCAACGGCTCTGTAGCCGGGCGTCTGCCTGCATGTTGGCGAACTACGGAGCAAATACCTACGTCACTGCTGCCATGGGTCTGCCATGACCTATAGCCCTGGGGTGATGCAGTCAAATGATCTGTGAAATGACAACGGCATCTGTGACTTCGACTCGAGACAGCCTCAAGTCAGTGATACTGCCTGCCAATTGGTAGAAACACAATTGTGCGGGACTACGGATGCAGAGAGCGTGAACCACACTGTCGAGTGCTTGCAACACTCCCCCATCCGAGGCTGCCTAGGCACTCGACAAACGCCCACACCGACAGTCTGGGTTACCTAGGTGTAGGGTTGAGCTGACTCCCCGAGACGATAAGCCTCCGGGCAGTGCTGGAGAATGGATATAAGCATCTGAGTAAAGCGGAACGTGGTGCTTAAAATATCCAGAGCCAAGACAGGGCGTGGTCACGCGTCGCAATCTCGCCCTTTTGCGCTCCCAGCGTATTCAGGGACTTGCGCAAAGAAAGCAGACCTTGAACAGCTGAAAGGAAGATGCATTCGTCAGCTCAAACTCTGGACTGTTTGGGCAATGGATGGACGTAATTGTGGACGGGGACTACGCGCTTCGAGGCGCAGCACTCCGAGCCGACGGACCCGAGGCAGCTCGCGAAAGAGAGCGAGAATGACCCCCCGCGTCGGAGGAAAGTTGCGGCGATGATTCAAAACGTTCGAGCCGCTAGGCTAGAGTTTCAATGGTAGCTGCATTCGTCTCAGGGCGGTTGCAAAGGGGGCATTGGGGGACAGCTTACGTTCAAGGCTGCCTTGGCGTCGTGTTGAAGAATGTGGGAAAAGTAGCTTGGGCTGTAGGGGAGGATCCCCTGCTCGGGATCAACGACTCGTGAATTTTGCAACAAGATGGACGGAAGAAAAGCTGCTTGTCATGGAAGCTGGGAAAGTAAAAAATGCGTCGGACATCAAGGTCGGGGGGTGGAACCGTGGCCAGCTGGCTTCTTCATGCGTTCGACTCTGATAGCGGGGCCGAGTAGAATATATCATGCAAACGTGCCGAGAGCTGTGTCTACAAGAGAGGCCTATAAGGGAATGAAGGGCGGTGACTTCGTAGGAGTCGTCTTCTGGTAGAGCGCAGGCACGGGGCTGTTGACTCGAGTCATGAAAGGTTGCAAAGCATGGACGAGGATTGGGGGTAAAATGAGGGGGAAGAACTACTTGCTTACTCCGTTCACAGCCATGAAACAGCCGGGTAAATGGATGCAATTGAATTCAAGTGAGAGTAGCAATCAAGCATTTGCGTGCTCGCATCCGCTGAACTGGCGGGCGTCGACCTCATAATTAGGGTGCACGCATGCAGGTGATATGAGCCTAGGATCCATGGAGGAGCCAGATATCTCGGGTGAGGTCTTGCGATTTCGTAACGTACTTCACTTGGGTAGGGAAGCAGGGCCTGCAAAGGTGTGAGGAGGGAAGTGCCTGATATCAGGGCACCCGCAGCCTCAGGCAGCACCCCGATTTGGCATTAACCATTTCCCCGGCAGTTTGGCGATATTGTGGAAGCCTGGGCATCCTGTTTGTAACATGTACATGACGAGACGTCATCGGTGTTTAGACTTGTCCATCATGTCTTTCAATCAGCTGAGAATCATGCGTTTCGAGACAGCAAAGCGCCACGACGCATTTGAAGAGTCACACCTGGCGCAAATGAAGATTCTAGAGGAAGGATATCGTCTTCAGTCGTCAGTGATTCATTCGCAGACATAGGGTCGGGAGGTGAAGCACTCTGCATAAACGGCCGTGTGCACGTTGTCGACGCATGTGCTAACCGCATGACGTGTGGCATCGGGATGGATTTATTATTGGCTGGTAAACGAGTCCTCCTAGGCTGCATCTTCTACGTGCTCAATAGAAAGTAATGAAGTAATCGTCTATTATACGCCGAGAGTCCCTTCACGCTACCACAGTAGAGTCATACATGCCTGGATGTCCAAACTCGTACGGTGTGCCGCTGGGTCAGTAATTCGGTCCTAGTCTCCTAAATGATAAGATAAACGCTTAGCCAGCCATATTAGGGACAAATATTATAGCCGTTTTCCATTCTCGTCATGTGTGCCATCTATGCTGTAGCCTGAAGAGCTCGGATTGCCGTGACTCCGTGACCCTGGCAACGCCACTCGGCGCACACAAGACGTCTAGCTTTGATAGCTGCCTCGCCTAGAACACTCGACATGAGGAGATTAATTGCGATAAGCATTAGTAGGGATGTACTATGCACAAGTTACTTTCAGAGTCGATGGCATGGGTCAAGGAGAAGTGCAGTGCAGAAGAGATATGAAGACATTGGGATTAGACGATACTTGAGAATATTTGCAGGCTGTCCTTTCTCAAGAACCATTAATTCATAAGATGAAATTTTATATTTACTCAAACCACCAGATCTTCTGCGCAGATATGTTTGTGCCCCCAGACCTCGTGAATGGCTTCTCATGATAACATTGGCGCGAGCGGTCAGCCGAGTAATGATGTTGGGTCGTCTGCACATTTGTGAGTAGCCATCTCGTGCTTTGGCGGTGACATGGTAGAACATACCTCTCCGAGTTCGAGACACTTCAGTCACGGCCAAGACGAAGCCTCGTCATCCGGCGTAACGCACTGCGGTCCTCTCCATGTGACCGATGCGCCTCCAACTACATCTTATCAGCATGATTAGTCGTGCTCTGCGCCCTGTGCCTACGACTAGGTAGCCACATGTACAAGCGCTATAGGACGGAAGAGAGAACTGGGTTATTAATAATTCCGCCAGGCACCCGGACCCTACAAATGCGCAGCTATCCATCCATGTGACTCCCCATCTCCATATCCCGGAAGATGACTCTGCCACGCCTACGAGCAGGCATCCGTATCGGACACTTCAGCCACACTCGGAATACATCGTACGTCACCACGAAGAGGATGGAGAGCTGTCTCTCGTGCATCTGAATTCGCCCCTCCACGGAGCGCGCCCTTCTTAATCTGATTGACGACGCCCCTCGACCAACCAATCCCCAAGCTACACTGGCGCCCAAACGCCAGCCCTCTTCCGTAGTATAGTGGTCAGTATGCAAGCTTGTCACGCTTGAGACCCGGGTTCAATTCCCGGCGGGAGAGATTCCAGCCCCAGGTTCAGAAGCCTGGATTTACTTTTGGCTTTTTTTTCTTTTGTCAATTTTAACAGTACTGCGTTCTTGTATCCGTATCGTGTTGCGATTCGAGCCTTATAGAATGGAGAGGTCTAGTCCAGAGAGGATATTCCGTCGTTGGCAGCCTATAGTAAAGAATTCGGTTAAAGATCATCTCGTACAATGCTCGCCCTGGATTACACGATATGCTTCCCTGATTATCTTGCTGGTCAAATCGCGCACCAATCCTGTTCCTTATGCAACGAGGCACTCCTATAGGAGTACCATCCTTCTGCCATAGATAATAACCCCAGCCGTTCGGGGGCCGTGGCCTGCTTCAAGCAATTCTCAGTGAAGAAGCTGTTTGACAAGTTTGAATAGCGATCAGACGATCTGAATTCTCAAGTGGGAACTGGCGAATGGTCAACTGGGCGGCGGATGTTCAGACCCCCAAGCATATTGACTCCATCAAATCAAAGTAATGCTCGTCTCCTCCGGCCGCAGATCCATCATGTCTTGTCCCCTAAACAAATTGACCGTTATCATCGTCTTCCTCTCCGCTACCCCTCCAAGCCATTCCAGCATGACCAAATAGATCTTCTGCGTCTTCACGTCGTCCATCTTGCGCCTGAAAGTAGCCCTCGACACGATCAGGCAGCTGTATTCCCCCGTCGGCATGGTGTTGTTGTGCAGAAAGTTGCGCTCCGTGATGGTGCCGATGTACTCTCCCGTCTTAGGGGAGAGCACGTCGCTAAATGGCTCCGTGGAGACGTGGAGGGTGACAACCAGCCCTTTTACGGTCAGCTTGTGGTCGTCGATGCTCACCATCTCGACCGTCGTGTCCGAATGCCTCTCGTTGATCGTGCTGAAGTTGCCCTCGGGCTCGAGGAACCTGTCCAGGAACCGGGCGTTGCCCTCCCACCCCGCCCAGCACCAGCTCGGGAAGGCCGGGCGTCGCTTCGGCTTGGCCTGTCGGTCGTGAAACCAGCCGAGCGACTGCGGGTGGCTGCGGAGCGGCAAGCCCCAGATGAAGCCCGTGGGGAAGAGCCGCCGGGAGAGCGTCGAGATGATGCCCAGGAAGGCGTTGAGGGAGTCCGAGGCGTTGGTCATGGAACGGCTTGTGTAGTCGTCGACCAGGGACATGTACGGGGTTGTCAGCCCCATTCCCGAAGTGAGCTTATCTTGAGAGATGGTTTCGTCCTAAGACCGCGTGTTAGTTGCAAAAGATGGCCTTGTCGATGGGACTGGTACTCACGCCCTGACCGAGCATCGCGTGCGCGACTGGCATGTTTGGGTGCTGCGGTATCGTGTCTCCAAGCGTGTCGAGGTCGGTCGACTCCTGCACGGTGGCTTCGTAACATTCAAACACGGCCTGAGTCTCCAAGAAGTACAGATAGCGTCTGGAGAGGAGCGCTTCCTGCAGCGTCCACGCCCGGGATATCCAAGTAGACGCCTTTCTTTCCGACTCTTGGTAGGGCGGGACCGTCACCAACGTCAGGCCGTTGATGACTTCCTTGAGTTGTCTGACGCGGGGGAAAGTGGACGAGACGCCCGGAAGCCCGCAATTCGAATTCTTGCCCGCCACGGCGACGATGGTCAGTGACGCGCCGGCGTAGATCTGGTCCATCATGCGCAGTTGCTTCTGCAGCGCGGCGATTTGCTCAGGAGTCGGATTCGGCAGCTGGTCCGTACAGAGTTGGTCGATCTTGTCTCGTTAGCCGGTGTCTGCAGTAGAGGCGGGAACGAAGAGCCGCAACTAGGACTCACCCAGAGATATCGCCTTCCGAGCTTTTTGGTGACGACGATAGAGTCTTCGATCGTCTGTGGCAGGGACTTGGACTCGAGGGCGCCTGGCGGGGGAACGATGCCTCCCCAGACGTAGCTGAGGGCAAAGTACTCGCAGCCCGGGGGGTAAGGGATGACGGTGCGGGTTTCCACGTCCAAAACCTTGATCTGGAGTAGATCATCCGAGACGAATGGGCGGCATTCTTTGCCGTGATTGTCGTGGCAAACATCCAGAGCCTGTTTGACCATGGAGAAGTCGATGTAGGGCTCGACAAGGCGTGCGTTGCCGAGGAGTCCCGTGCGGCCTCCGTCGTGAGTGTCCAGGGCGATGGCTTCGCCCAAGAAGGCGCCCGTGGCAGTGGAAGTGGAAAGGAGGTTCAAGCTATCCTGCAGAGTTCTGAGGCCGAGAAATATGGCAAACTTGTCTCTCATCTCGGGCGTGTAGGTGTCTGCCCATCCTACCGACTGTATAAACGAGCGGAAGGGCGCCAGTTCCAACACCTCATTCTCATCGGAGATTCCCCGAGGCAGAATGCGGTAGATGAGGCGGCAGAGCTGACAGCTCGGGGTGAGCAGGAAGGTCGAGAGGTCGCCGAGCGAGAATTCCCAATCTTCCGTGGCCTTGCAAAACGCGATATATGCCTCCTTGGATTCGTGGTGCTCCACGGCCCGCGGCTTCGCATCTACAAAGGCGCCGAGCAAGTCGTAGCCGGCGCAGCGCTCGCAAAGGCGGCTTGGCTGCTTCTGGAGAGATTCGAGCAAGTCCTGGTCCTGGGCTGAGAGTGGCGTGACGGGATCCAGCGATTGGTATGACTGCGAGGCTTGTCGAGGACAGGGTTGGTCGGTCGGCTCCAGCTGACGACAGAAGATGCACAATCTAGAGGTGGGAGACGTCATTATGGGCAAGAGGGTAAGATATGATAAGACATGAAAGGAAGAGGTATTTAAAAGGAAGACGTCGCAGGAAATAGTGTCGGATTCTGGTTTTATGACCCATGTCAGATGTAGGGGGTGGAAAAGTGAAACCAACAGACTGCTCCACCTATTCCTACAAATAAAAGGAAGAACCAATATAATAAAAGAATTAAAATAGTCCAAAAGTAATAATATTTTAATAATAATATAGATTTTATTATTTTTTATATATAAAATAAGATGAAATGTAATTAGCCGTGTATATAGGCATTAAAGAGCTTACGTCTTAGGGCCAGGGAGATAATTTCGCTGCCGCTGGAAGCGCAACGAAAGGCAACTAACAGAGGCTTCCATCCCAAAGTCCCAACACGACCTTACTGGATAGTGAGAGTCAGTCTTTCTTCCTCCAGCCCCTTCGAACAGCTTTCCCGGAAGTGTAGGCTCCATCGACGAGTTGCCGACCACTGGCAAGGAGTACCGAGACGGGACATTGACCGACACTATGTTAAGCTGCGTTCTAACCGTGCCGTTTGCAACATCGCTGGTGGACGCAGTGGGATTAAGGCGGCGACGTGCACATTGTCAAGTATCTGGACAAAGATCCCCCACTCCCTCGAGACGGAAGTCCCATCTGGCCTGTGGCTGCCGGATACTCACCTCCCCGAGGCCTAACTAAATACCGTAGATTCTCAATAAATCGGACCACAAACCCCAGACGACACCAAAGACTAGCGCGCCACCTTTACTGAGAACGTTACTACACATACCTAGATGGTTAGTAGGCATTCCTCATCTTTAGGAATGAATATCAAGTGAAAATCGAGGTCTTCTATATCCCTTGCCGTTTTATTACCACTTATAATTTATTACTTTCTCTAACGGCCAATATTACGAAACAACATACACAAGATATTCATAAAGCCGGCGGTTGTTATGTTAGGCATTAGTCTGAGTTTTCTAAACGTATATATCGAAAGGAAGGCGCATAATCGCTCTTGCGGCATAGTTATCCTATGCGTCGGGTTATGAGGCCCCCGATATGGATTTGAAGATGGTCCAATCTGTTGACAGGCTAATTCAAGTCGAGAGGGTCGAGGGGGAAAGATAGCAAATGGGACTTAAAAAGAAGGTACCTTTGCGCTCGAACCGGGACAACATGCCCACCTACGCACAAGTCAGCGGGAGACAGAGACAAGGAGCTGGAAGCGGTTAAAAAGCTTGGAGTTTACGATACGGAACGAGTCGATCCACATAATCGAGAAATTGTTTTAGATGGAGTGGTAGGGCTAGATAATAGACTTTAAAGCTGAGGTTAGGTATTCAGTCTAGAGCAACTAGGTGTGAGCGCTCTGAATGTGGCTATTGCCCGAACCCCTATTTTGTTAGAGATGGCGTTCTCAGCTTGCGCTCGTAACATTTGGCTTTTCCAGTTCAGGCTTTACATCCAACTAAAGCGGCGAAGGCGTTTGGCTGTCGGCTCTAAACCTTATGCGACTTGAAACCAACTATGTTAGCGGCCCGTATGTCTGCTTCGCTCATTGCCCGGTGGCCATACCAGTTCTCTACACTTGATACCTTCTCTTGGTACATGGTCTCTGGCTGCGGTGATATGGGCAAGGCCACCTCATACAGCTGCTTCTGCACCAGGAGCTCGAGCGAGTTCAGACCTATCATTGCCACTGCGGTTGCCACAGAGTGCAAGCATTCTGGAACCGAGGTTGCCAGCGCCACGAGCGTCTTCAACGAATATTGTCACCTCGTTGATGCGGATCAAGGCACCACTGCCACGGAGGAAGATGGAGCTACAGGTGCGATATCTACTGCAGCCCTTGATTCGCAGAACCTCGCGAGTGCTAACGTGCTGGAAGCAACAGCTACCGAGCCTGCATCATCTCTCGAGAGTGCTTCTATCGGAGACGATAAAGAGACAGACGAAACCGGAATTGACAACCCTCGACGGACGACTACAGCCACAGCAGATACCATTCTCCCAAATGTATCTTCATTACCCACATCTACATCACCTTTACCTGCCTCGGGCTCTACCAAGGGCCTCTCAGAGGATGCAAAGGTCATCATTGGAGTGTGCATTCCAGTCGCCGTCTTGTCATCGCCCGTCGCCGTATTTTACTGCATGCGCCGAAGACGAGCTGCCCGAAGTCACGACGACCGTGACGAAAACCCAACCCATGTTGTGGTCTTAGAGGACAATTACCACCATGGCACTGGGGGGTATGAAAAGGCAGAGCTAGAGGGAGGCACAAACTCCGTAGAGCTCCCTGCTTAATAAAAAGATGAGTTGTTTGGCAACTTGAGTGCTGAGAAACCGAATGTTATTTGACGATAGTATATCCTATGACCAGCTCGGTAAGGAGCGAGTATAATTGATCCATCTCCCACCGCAGCCAGCGATAGAAGGTGAGTATTAAATATAGTAATAATAATACTTAAGATGGGAATTTGGACAGCACAACAGAGTCTCTCTAAGCCACTCTTGGCTTGTCGTGACCTCGGTACTCGTCTCCTTCGAAAATAGTTAACTTTAATGTACCGACACACACCTCAAGTTCGTCGTTCGTACTTCAAGAATAAGTAACAATGTCTTAGAAGTTGACTGATTCAGACCATGAATTTTGGGACACTTTGTAGCAGATGTTTCACGGAAGTTGAATTGTCGGACTATTCCGCACTTGCGTTTCACGTTTGTCGTGGCGGAGGGATGTTGCGTACCTGTAACAGTCTCGGTGATTAATAAGACACTTGGCCGAGTTTGTTGCAAATTTTCTCAAAAGGTAAAGAGAGTCTCGGAAGAGCTATCGCACAATCTACATATTCATTTACCATGCCTATTTGTCTTGAATTGAGATTTAGATAGCTCGTCTGTAGGGTACCTGGGTAGCCATCGGAACCTGCCAGATTAGGAGGCCATGCTCATGTTTGGGGTGGCGCAACTCGGAAACTCGTGCCGGATGTGCATCTCGTTGCGTTTGTCTCGGGGTGTCCTGCAGGCTGCAGGATCAGAATAGTCTTAGTCGCTGGCCCTTTCGCAGCGAAACGCATGATGTGAGACTCGGAATCTTTGTTTTCTCGTGTGATGTCCCTCCAACGGCGGCATCAAACCCATGTCAGCGAGCCCAGGCTTAAAATGGAAACTATTTGACCGGATCTCCGGTAGCGATGCGTCGCAGCATCTCCGAGCTTGGGTGGTGGGTGGGTGGTTACGAATCAAGCCCCCCCTTGCATGGGAGATGGAGGCACGGATGCAGTGTGATGTGATTCTTCTCGTCCCATGTCACCAGGTTGTCTCGGACGGCCGAATCAAGAGGATATCGTACGGGAGGCAGATTGGTCCGTCTCGGAATATGTGCAAACGCCAAAGTTGCAGCACCTCACGGCGTCACAGACAAGGGCAGCCCTTAGTGTCCGTCATTCCGATCACCGAAGGAACTTTTTTGTACATTGCCGGACGATGCGCCCCTTACTGCAACGAGCATTAGACCGCGCGGAAGTCCCCTGCGAGTTCATTTCATTGGCGTCTACCCCGCTTGACGCTATCCCTTTCCCCCTCTGGCTTCCAAATCGACCAGCTGACGCGCGCCGTCCGGGAGCTGCAAGCCGCAACACGCGCTGCGTCGTCTTCGCTCTCTGCACGGCATTCCTCGAATACGCCTCGATAACGAAAGTCTCGCTCTGGCGTCGTATTGGTCCTGCCCGAAGGGGGGCTTGCTTATCTGCGGTATCAGCGAGGCAGCCCTTCTCTGGTGGAGATGGGGGGGGGGCATGGGTCAGCTGCCTTGCTGCCATCCTTTCAGAAGCAAGCATTTGCCAAGGACGGCACGGCTTGCCCGCATCGCGGCGGGGCAGATCGACAGTGGTAGCTTGGCGGATATAGACCGGCCGAAGAGAGAGGCGACCGACAAGAGGTCCCGTCCTTGGAGAGGGAGGAGAAAGCGTGGAGGTGGTGACCACAGATTACGATTGTGTTCGTCTCGAGATGAACAACTGGGTCTCGTTAAGCTATTGCGTTACCTTGAACCTCGTTAGACTTGGAACTTAGCTTATCTAGGGAGGTCGGCCGGGGCCGCGGCGTAGACTCGCCGTCAAGCCCGAGGTTCTTCTTGCTACAGGTTTCTTGCTGGAGGCGGCCGTTTGGAGGCGTCGACGCCACCTCCATCATCGCACATTAGTTCCAAGCGGAAGCAGCCTCTTCCCTTCTCTGCATTTCTGACCACATTCCTCCCAATCCTTCCCATCCTCGGGCTCGCCGCAGCATCTACAAGGATGCCCATCTACAATAGCTTATCAGCAAACATGTGGACGTCTCCAGTTCATTACCTCCAGTCCATCTTCTCCACCAACGTGAAAAAAAATGCAAACCCGGCCAACAAAGCAAGATCGCGTCTTCCGACACAGGAGGCAAGGACAGTCCTTATCTCTGATACACGCAAGGTCAAGAGCCCTTTTCGCCCCGCAGAACCGCCGTTTCGGTGGACCTCGTGTGCGTGTACCCCAGGTTATTAAGCGGTCGGTGGGAGCCAGGGAGTGGTCCGTCGAGTCGTGTTGGGCATGCTGGCTGGCCTGGCGTTGCCACTTTTTCCCTGGCATCGAGTTGCCGGTTTATCCGTTCGAAGAAGCCTTCTCGAAGGGGCCAACCATTGATAGCGTCTGTAATACTCATTACGTCTTTTGTGCTTCCCGCGCGTAAATCACCTTCCGCATTCACCCAAGCTGGGAGTAGGGGTGCTATCACAATGTTTGCCGCCCCCTCATGTTCTGGAGGGGAGCGCCGAGGGCTAAGTACGGTATATATCGTCTTCTTGGCGCTGCCTTGGCCTTGCACTTGTCCTGTAGCATCTCAAGCAGACGAAATAAGCTCTTCCAATACTCTTTACCATGGAGGACATCACCGCCAAGAAAGAGCCCGTCGCGGCCAACTCCATCTCCAATGGGAGCGACGAGAAGGCTGGGCCCATTGACCCGACTTCGAGGACGGAGAATTCGTGGGCCACTCGCAATGGACTCAACTTCAAGTCCTTCACCCCGCATGACGACTATGGATCCGGTACCGTGGAGCTGGAGCGGACTATGAAGCCTCGCCACCTGAACATGATTGCCATTGGAGGAAGGTCAGTACCGTTTTGCCTTTGTTGTACAACCCTCGACACGAACTCGTACTGACAAGAAGGGATTCATAGTATCGGTGCCGGTTTCTTCGTCGGGAGTGGTGCTGCTCTCCAGGCTGGTGGACCTGGATCCGTACTGATTGGCTTTCTCATCATGGGTGTCATGATGTTTAACGTCGTGTACGCCCTGGGTGAGCTCGCCGTCATGTACCCGGTTTCCGGTGGTTTCTACACGTGAGTGCAGCCCTGCAGGCCTCATCAACACTCGAGTTGCTGACTCTTGGACCAGTTACGCCAATCGTTTCGTCGATCCTTCTTGGGGTTTCGCCATGGGTTGGAACTACGTTATGCAATGGGCCTTCGTGCTGCCCCTAGAACTGACAGTCTGCGGTACTGTTATTCAGTACTGGGCACCTGATACGAGCGTCGCCATCTGGGTCAGCGTAAGTCAACCATTTCCAATCTCGCCGAGGGGCTCAAGCGCATAAAGCTGACACATCTCAGGTCTTCCTTGTTGCCATCATGATCATCAACATCTTCGGAACTCTGGGATACGCAGAGGAGGAGTTCTGGGCCTCGCTTCTGAAGCTATCCGCCACGGTCATCTTCATGATCGTTGCCATCGTCCTCGTCTGCGGCGGCGGTCCTTCTGACGGCATGTATGGCAAGTACTGGGGTGCCCGGCTCTGGTACGACCCCGGAGCTTTCCAGCATGGCTTCCGAGGCTTCTGCGGTACGAGTTGACTCTTGTTCCTCCGAGGATAGAGACTAATGACTTCATAGGTGTCTTCGTCACTGCGGCCTTCTCCTTCAGCGGCACCGAGCTCGTCGGTCTGGCAGCTGCCGAGTCCAAGAACCCTGCCAGGGCCCTCCCAGGCGCCATCAAGCAGGTCTTTTGGCGAATCACTCTCTTCTACGTCGTCGGTCTTTTGCTGGTCGGCCTGCTGGTCGACTCCAAGGACGACCGTCTCCTCAACGCCGGCAACGACGACCCCAGCGCCTCTCCCTTTGTCATCGCCATTGCCAACGCCGGCCTCAACGGCTACGACTCCTTCATGAACGTCATCATCCTCGTCTCCGTCCTGTCCATTGGCGTGTCCTGCGTCTACGGCGGAAGCCGAACCCTCGTCGCCCTCGCCCAGCAGGGCTACGCGCCCAGGTTCTTCGCCTACATCGACAAGTCCGGCCGTCCGCTGCCGGCCGTCACCTCCATCATCCTCATCGGCTTCCTGGGCTACCTCAGCGTCAACGGCAACGGAAGCACCGTCTTCACCTGGCTCCAGGCCCTGTCGGGTCTGGCGGCCCTGTTCACCTGGGGCTCCATCTGCCTCTGCCACATCCGATTCCGACAGGCATGGAAGCACCACGGTCACACTCTGGACGAGATCCCCTTCCAGGCCATTGCGGGTGTGTACGGCTCGTGGATCGGTCTTGGCCTGAACATCATCGTTCTCATGGCCCAGTTCTACACCGCCATCACCAACATTGACGGCTCCGTCGGCGATGCCGAATCCTTCTTCGAGTCTTATCTGGCGGCCCCGGTTGTGATTGCCTTCTACATCGGCGGCTACATCTGGAAGCGAGAGACCTGGCTCAAGGTCGAAAACATTGATCTCGACACGGGCCGACGTGAGCACGACTGGGAAGCCATTAAGCAATATCGCGAAGAGCTTGCCGCCGAGCCTGCCTGGAAGCGCCTATTGAGGGCTATGTTCTAGTACATGAGACTGGAGGAACAATTTGGAGTTGAATTGATGTGTAGCAGTCTTGGTGAGATGAGAATATCGGGATGTGTAGATAGATACCTATTTTATTTAATACCAGCGCATATCGCCTGTGATCAAGCTACCCCCAGTTCACAGGCCTTGAATATCCCCTCACTCCCACCAAGCAAAATCAGTATCTCGGAGAGTGTTTGTCCCACAGTGAACCTCCCCGCCTCTCACATGATGCGACATGAAGTCATCGATGAACCAAACCGTCATGTTGGCACGAGCGTAAACATCCACCACAGCCTGCTCAAGGATATCTTTGCCATCGATGATTGGACCCCAAGGCTTTGGAGCAAGGTAGTCAGAGTTCAAGACCAAGCCGTTGACTGATTCGGGAAAGTATGACTTGACTTGTCTTTCACCAGACAGTGTCCGATGAAGACGATCCGGTTGGCCTTCCGGGGTGCTCATTGGCCAAGGGTAAGTGACGTCTTTCCAAAGCGTTGGGATGCGCATGACGTCCTCCTCCGAGAGGGGGATTTCGCGAAGAAGAAGCCTGAGAGTCTCGTCGAGATAGACTTGAGCATATTCGTTGACGCGGAGAAAGTGTTCGTCAGAGAGTAACATCTCAATGGTCGTATTCATCTCCTCATAGTCTCGGAAAAGGGTTTCTGCGTCCGGGGTCGTATCGCCATCGTAGCTGATAACATTGACGGAGCCATGGCCATTCTTGTTTGCCTTCTCAAGGATATTCAAGGCAGAATGCGTATCTGCGATAGCGATAGTCCACCCGAGTTCGTTATTGTAAGGGAGGAACTGAACAACCTCGTCGACATGTCCGACAACCAACCAGCCCGTCTCGATGAAGAAGGGAGTCTGCGCCCCCTGAGACTCGAAGAAGGTGGTGATCGACTCGGCTGGGTACTTTTCGAAATGCTTGCTAAGAATGACTCTCCCGCTGGAGTATCGAATCCCCTCCTTGGACGTGTAGGGAGGAATGGTCTCAATGTTGCCGCCAGAGTTGATCTCTTCCCAGCCAAACCCCGAGCCGAGACCAGGTTGAAGCCCACCCACCCCGGGACCTCTGAGAAGAGAGAATACTTGCCGTCCAGCCACTCGGCTAGACTGGGCGGACCGAACAAGGACTCGGAGGGATATGGTCCCGTTCGGACCTGGCATGCTGGCGTACCCGGGCTCCATAAAGTCTTGCGCCCAGACTTCAGTGGTTCCGTTGAGAAGCACCAGGGGGTAATCTGTGTCTAATTGCCCAAGGACGTCATCAAGTTGCTGGATGAATGCCGACTGGTACTTGGAGAGCGTCGCGTCGCCGTCCATGCTCAGCACCTGGTTTGGTCGTTGGAGGTGGTGATGAATCAGCACAGGGGCCTGCTTCATCGCGACAGAGTCGAGCCTGATTTGGTTACGGTCCGTGACGCGAAAGACGACGCGAACAGACCCGTCCCAAACATCAGAGTCGAATACAAGCTCTCTCGCATCGATGGCAAGGGTGAGACCCTGGGAGAGGGATGTAGCGTTGAAGAGTGATTGGGGGTCAATGAGGAACCACGCAGAAGAATCATTCGCAGCCAGGTCGTGCTTCCAGAAAACCCGGACGCGGCCAAGCGTAGAAGGCGGCTCAGTGTATATAGAGCCCACAGCCTCCGGGTCCAAGTCCTCCAGCGGGGTCGTAAGAATCGGAGCGGCAAACTCGGGTGCGAGAAGGACATCTCCGGATGCATCATTGCACGCGGCAAGCTCGCGATTGCTGAGTGGTTGGTCTGCGAGATCGACAATGGCGCAACGATGGTGTTGGTCTCCCACGTTTGGAAGGAAGATTGCGCCGCGGTCTGCAGTCCACACTTCCTTGTCAATGGCGTCTGCTTCATTGACGAGGCCATCGCGGTTCGTGTCGGCGAGGATCCGCGGGCGGAGAGTCGAGGCCGCAACGGAGTGCAGCACGAGGAGGCCAAGACTGAAGACAATCATCTTGACCGTACAAGTATAGAAAGAGACTGATGACAATGTGGGATGAATGAAAAGCTGATAATATTCACCTGTGATGATGCTGAAAGGTGTTAAGGACGAGGTCAGAAACGTCGTGACGTTAGTCTGGGCATTTATACTCATCATCCTGATGCTCATTCAAGCTGATCTGATAGCAGATGGGAGCTGCCTCGCCGTGACATTTCTACACGCACTGAAGCTATTTTGCCTCTTTCGGTCAAATATCAACATCTTTCCCTTGTCCGACTGGCAACTGGGCTGTGTTGAGAGGCTTCGGTAATGACTTACCCGAAGAGGAAATATCTGTGGCCAAGAAATGGTTAGATCAACCATCAACTCCGCATGTTCATCGCGAAATGCCCACTCCTTAAAATCTTACGACATGGGTTCAATAGATATGAGCTAGTCATCTTTCCATACTATCATCTTGGGCTTGCTACGAAGCGGCTAAGCTGGGTGAGACGCTCGATCAAGCTGTGCTGGAGTCCATGGTGAACAGGGGCAGATACGATGCATGCGTAGCATCTCGCAAAGAATACTTGATCAGAATAGCTGCATGACGGCTAGGCTGAATTGACATGATGCGACCCTGTCTGGCCAGTGAAAATGCCCCCCGAGAAGGAGCGGTTGCCTCGCCGGCGAAAGCCCGACCTCTCCAGCACTCTTGTTGCCACACGACTCCCCCCTTGGCGAGACAGGGATGCGGCCATCGCCTCGTCATTGGAGGGCATCATGCAACTAACGGCTTCAGCTTGGAACGGGATGGACACCACAAAATGTCGCGGTAATGCCGTGCCGCCTTCAAGTTTGGGGGCCAAACTGCCTGATTCCCGTGAGCGATTTCAACCCCCAGCAGTGCCCCTCCGCAAAGTGCAATACAGTCGCGCTACCTCTTCCAGCCCAACCCAATCGCTGCATCCATATTCCCACGTTGAGTGTACTTTAGACGCCCGTCGACAGCCGTCGCAACTGAGGTACATCCTTCCGCACCGCTCGGGCAGCGTTCGACCTTGTACCGTTTATTCTCTCATTTCCACTTCCCTTCAACTTGGGCGCGTGTGAGATTTGTGGCGCTGGGTGGCCTCAAATTCAACCTCTCATTCGGTATTCCCCACCGCATGCAAGGACTCCAAGGAGCATCACACTTGAGAGCCATAACTGCGAGATTTCTGAAACCGTAAAGATGGAGTGGCCGCCGCGTCTCCTCCCTCCCTCCCTCCAACCCTTCCGCTCGAAAACAGGTCGTCGGCAATGGGGAGGCGATTCTGACGCTGAAACCATGGATCCCCTCTCCATGGCGGCGAGCATTCTCGCCTTTGCGCAAGTGTCCAGTGGCATTGTAGCGACCTTTAGGAAACTGAGCGGAGCGCCGAAGGAGGTGGCTTTCATGATCAACGACGTAAGAGAATAAAAACTAACAATCAAATAGAGGGACTGAAACTGACATTCGATTAGATCGAGGACTTGAGACTGGTGATTGAGTCTGCTCAAGGCGTCATCGAGAGCCACATTCAAGACCAGGGCGACGACAAGGTGCCCAGGGAACTGATCACGCTGATAAAAAAGGCCGAAGCAATCTTGAAGGAGATCAAAGTCATCCAAGACAAGATCCCACCCAGCAACCGAAAAGGAAAACAGACCTTCGCGTGGCTCAAAGAGGGGAGCAAGCTCAAAGATCTACACCAACAATTACGAGAGACAAGGCACAACGTCTCTGCGGCGATTTCGGCTCTTACCTATCATGGAACGTAAGGACCAGCTGAAAACCCGTAACAGATATTCGTACCCAGAATTGACCACCCTAGGGCTATGCTGAAACATTCCCTCGCCATTCAGGCAACCACGGTCGAGATGCAAGCCACACTCATGGCAGGACTCGATAAATTGCAGCAAGGCCAAGATAGTATGATCAAAGCTCTTATCAGCCAACAGGAGAGTGACGGCTCTTTGAGCCAGGCTCCTCCTCTCTTCAGCATTACCGCCTCGAGGACCACGACTGACGGCGATGCTGCGGAGTGCCCATTCCCGTGCCCCTGTGATTGCCACATCCGACTTTCTACAGGGACACCAACTTGGCTGAAGAGAGTTGTTGGAACTCTCTTCGTGGCCTATGCCGGCTCCCCCATCTGGGGAAGACAACCCTGGAACTATGTTGACTGCAAGGCAGGTGAAAGAGTAAGTGGAAGGATTGGGTCTTCTTACACCTATCACTTCCCAAGCTGGATGGTCGCCAAAGCCATCGTCTTCACTTCGACGAGACACAATCTCAGCGGAGTCGGTGGCTCATGGACGCTGCATATTCCCAAAGCGTTGCCCGGGGACAATCCAGTTTGGAGATTTATCAATTATGGGAAAGTCAAACAGTTGGGGGAAGTTTTGAGAAGTGGCGTGGCGGCGGCGTGCGATATGAATGAAGGTGGCAAGTCTCTTCTACATGTAAGTTGACTCACGGTCCCTACCTGGCCGACGCACTCGACAACATCCTGTTCATCTTCGTCACCGGCCACTAACCAAGCCTGTAGTTTGCCGTGGAGAATGAGAGACCGGACGTGTGCGAGTTTCTCATCGGGCTGGGAGTCGATAAGTCGTTTCAGGATTCTTCTGGAATGTAAGCGAGCCCCCTTCATATTGGCGAGGTGGCGACGAAGACACTAAACGAGCGACAGAAGCGCTTCGATGATGGCCCTCACGAAGGTGACGCCCGCCTCGGCCTCACGGGAACAAGTTCTCAAACTCGTAAGACTACGCCAGATTTTTCTTCACGACCATGACATCTTCGAGTACATGGAGCTATCTGGGCTGCATATCTGGATGGTTCGCAATTGCGACAACCCGCAACAACCTTGACGAACAGTCCGTGAAGGAAACAGTCGAGAGCCACCTCAAAACCAAGGACGAGAAAGATAACTATGGCCGGCCGCCACTCATTTGGGCGGCTTCCCTAGATATGCCTCTCGTGGCGGATCAGCTCCTAAAATTGGAGGTCGACGTCTCGCTGGTCGACAAGCAAAACAAATCTGCCCTGCACTGGGCCATGATGTCCCAGTCGTATGCCGTTGCCGAAATCCTCATCAGGCATGGTGCCAACCTCGAAGCCAAGGACATTTTTGGGCGGACGCCCCTTCACGAGGTCGCAAAGGTGGCAAACAGCGAGAAGCTCATATCGCTGCTCGTCAACAACGGCGCAGAGGTGGATTCCAAGGACTACTCTTTCGAGCGCACGCCTCTGCATCTGGCCGCATATCACGGACGAGCCGAGAACGTGAGGGCGCTGGCCGACTGCGGCGCGAACATCGAATCCCTCATGGCCACGATGCATAGGACGCCCCTGCTAAGCGCCATCGTGTACGGCCGCCTCCCGTCTGTCGAGGTGTTGGTGAGTCTCGGCGCAAGCCTGGACGCGGTGGACGTGGAGGGCCGGAGCATTCTGCATCTGTCGGCGAGGTTTGGCTCTCCCGCGATCATGAAGGCGCTGACTGCTGCACTCGAGCAAGGGGGGACGACCGAGGTTGATGTGGATGCCGTCGATTGCGACGGGAAGTCGGGCATGGAGAATTTCCTTGATTGTCGGAAACAACGCTATTTTGGCGAGTTTTCCTCCCCCGAGGAGGAAGTGATTGCCTTTACGGATCTGAAGGACGCGATCGAGGCCGCCTCGCCGAGGTGAAGGTTGATCTATCGTCTATGTTTGAGGGCCTTTTGACCGTCTATTGGAATTGCGTGCAGCTACATGGCACACACGTAGCATCTATCGAATAACTGATCCCAACATTTCCCTGCACCCGTCGCCCATAATCTCTCCAAAAAGTCCTTTGCTATCAACGGCGATGCGGTGCCCAGTGTCTTGCTCATCCAGTTGAGTTCCGAAATAATGAACCTTTGGGAGGCGTTGTCAGTTGCATCGAGTTCGATGCCAGCAATCATCAGAGGCCACAACACGAGCTTGCGCAGTTGCGTTTGTGATGGGGATGACAAATCTTTGAGGTTGGAGAGAAGTGCGTCCCGGTCGGCTCTCTTCAGGGTCTCAATGTCAACAGCGCTCCCATTGCTTGGAAGACCGAGCTGAGCATCGTCCGAGTCAAACAAGGAAGAGATGCAGTAAAGTATGACAGAGGACTGGAAAATATGAGCAATCTTTTGCCAGTCCCAGGTCTCTACTACTCCGTCCTCTGAACCTTCGTTGGCATCGCCGGATGCGTTGACATGTTGCTTTCGCTGAAGATCTCTGACCCAGCTCTCGACGGAAAACGATGCGACTCGGTTGAGTAGTTCCAAAGGGGAAATTGCTTGCGGGCCATGGCCCAAGTTTGGTTCATTCGCCCGAGAGCGCCAGTAGTTGATGAGAATGATGTGCTGCAGCAGCTCTGGCGGACACGGCAGCGAAGTGCAGAGGCCGTTCCCGTACAAGACGGGGACCAAGCTGACCAGTTCCAGTTGGCGACGCGCTTTGTCGGGCTCAATACTCGGCGAAGTAGTGCTGCCTATCACTTCAATCCTGCAAGAGAAAAGCAATTAGTATCTTACCAATTTGCCTTGATGCACATCACTCACAGGACAAAGTATCGCAAGAGGTGGTGGAGGACTGGCTGCGAGAGGATCAACATGGGCAGGCCGCCCAACAAGTCGATGATGGCGTGGGCGGCATTGCAGTGATGGCGCCAATTCGGGGAGAGGCATTGTTGGATCTGATGTTCGAATTAAACATGTCCCAAGTGGAAAGGCAAATAGCGGATACGTACCTCTGCAAATAGAAACGTCAAGACCGAAGCCAGAATGACGAGATTTGTTTGTGAGCACGCCTCGACCTCTTGCGCGAGCTCTCTAATGGCCCCTCCCCGATGCGTTTGAAGCCTGGTCGAGAGGGCGGCGCGATCAGCCTCGAAGCCTTGCTCAGACTGAAGGATCCGATGTGCCAGGGCAACGGAAACCATGGTGTGCCTCACAGAAGCGGGTAGATTAGACGCTGACGTGAAACGCACGAAGAAGGGGCTCTTGGAGACTCCTGCGGGCCCGACGGCCTCCATATCGGGGCAGATATGGCGGTTGTCTGGTTATATCGGTGTTAGGAATAATAGAGGCTTCGAGGGCATCTTGCAAGGCACTGAAGGCAGCGAAGATTAACACTCACAATACTTGATGGCTTCAAGGACGGTGCTGGCTTCGCTGCGGTCGGGAAGGCAAAGCCGGATGATGTTGGATTCCGCCTTGGCGCGACGCCCCTTGGACCTCGTCTGACCGGGTTCGAGCCATTTGAGCGGCTTCTTGTCGTATCCTGGACATTCTGTGTTTCTCAGCCGACATTTCCGACAAGCCGGGCGGGTAAAGTCGCAGACGAGACGCCTCTTGAGGCACTCCCAGCAGGGCTTTGCATCCGCCATGCTTTTTACGAGTTGAGGCCGCCTCCGCATAATACCTAGGAGCGCGTCCGTATCTGAGGCGAGGCTCGCGTGGTGAAATGCGAGATGCTGAGTGATGTTGAACCTGTGAGGTTTGACCTTGTGCTGGCTTGCGCGCCGCCTCAGAAACCCGCTTCAGGGGGCCGTGGCTTAGACTTGCCCAGCCCCAAGATGAGGCCAATATACAGTACAGCGACGCAATAGGTCATAATGAACACTGTGACATAATTAATAAAATGTTATGGGCCAGCTAAATTATTGAGAGTATAGTCTAAGAGGTGAATTTAGGGAGTTTATAAGGCTGAAAAATATTAATTACCTGACGATATAATCTCAAATCCTCAATTTGGTGCTGTCTTCAACAGCATCGTTTAGTACCTATCCCGGCACTTTCGATCTTGTGGATGCGGGAAGCCCCTGACTTGACCTTCAAATAGCAATATCTTATTAGTTAGGCAGGAAGAGAATGGATAGAATAGGTAAGGGAATCGCGTCAAGTATAGTACTCACGTCCAGTGTAAGACACGACCTGGGAAAATTCTGTTTGCACATTTAAATATATTAAGGTAGTAGAGTACATTATTTGTAATCTATCTATGTTATTTGTAGAATATCTGTCTTTTTGCTGGGTCGGCAGCTCATGATCCATCAAAAGTCTTCAAAGCTCATATGTATTGCGAAGAGCAGCATCTTCCCTGACGCTAAGTCACCAGAGGCCATAGTAAGCCCGGACTTCGTACAGGCTCTCGGATTGCTGCTTGGAAATTACTTTCGTCTTCATGTCTACATCCTTGAGCTCTGCCACATCCTCATGTGCGTGACCCTTCAGCCATTGGCAAACTGTCACGTTATGGATATTACACTGCGGGATTTTAAACATTTTTATGTTTATGCTCCCTTTTTTCTCAGTTTTGTCAAGCTCCCCGAAAGAAAGAAATATTAGCAAAACGAAACAAAAATGAACGATAAGGGAAGGTTTCTGTGTTGCCTTTGTGCCTGCCCTTTCGTACTCTCATGGTGTTCACGTCCCGCTGGGGTACGCTAGAAACCCGATCGTGAGATTAAAATAAGTAGTAGTACATAGGTATTAAGAATCCTTCGAGTGTCCTCGGCCGGCGAAAAGTTCCCGTAGCCATGATGCCTATGCGTACATTCATATAAAGCGAGCGTAAGGGCCTTGTAGCTATGCATTGCAGCAGTATTCATTATACAGGCTCTGGAGGGTTGTTAGATTCTGAGCTTGTTCGTACGGACAGTTGGGTTCGAACCTCGAGTCGTGGTGCTTGTGATTGTTCCACAGTGATCCGGTAGACATCGGCGCGAAGCTGGCGACGGGTTAGCTTGAGCCTTGGACGATATATCAGATATACGTACTCGGATTGAATACTGGTTCAAGCCTGGGGTGCTGTCCAAGAAGGATCGGATCTCCTGGACGGACGCAGAACTCGCGGGCACGAAGATTTGATTGCTCCCTTGGGACATTGTCAGGCCACGAACATTCTTGCTGCTTGGGCCCATTTTGGCGAGCGAAAATTGGTTGAATGAGCTGAAGAAACTTGAAGCTTGTCGACGAACCGATTATTAGGGGATGAATCGAAGGATGTTTGTCGAGTGCTGGTGCTGCATTAGCAAGCGGTGAGCACGATTAATCACGCAAGTGCGGACACGCGGCTTTTGTCAATCACTGACGCGAAGACCTGACCCAGTGCGACGGCAAGGCGGCCTCGGGCTGAAGGGGCCTCCCTGACACCGCCCGCCATGCTCGGATTCTTTCATTAGGTGGCGGGGGAGGCGGGGAGGCGCAGGACAGTATGCCTTGGCTTGACAGGGGACTGGCGGCGCAACCGTATGTATCCGTACATAGTCACCACCGGGCTTCAGATGCGGCTGGACGCGCCTCGGCCGCGGCTTTCCCCAAGCTCCCTGTGATTCTCATTGGCCTCTATCGCACCCTCTGGAACTTCTCTGATGCGCCAGTGCCCCAAATGGAACGCCTTGCATGTCCGGACCGGCTGGTAATCTCTGGTCACCCCACAGCGGCTCGCAACATGAGACAGTGACACCCAGCCCTCCGCTCCGTCGCGGTTTTCTCCCTCCTCTCAGAATCATTGGCCATGTTCTGGCATGAGTTACACCCGTGGTACTATGGAAATTCGTACATTGATGCGAAGTAGAGACGCAATATTCCACCGCGCACACAGCCTATCAACGCCTGTCGACATGTTTTCTCCTCATCTTCATGTCGGCTCACACACTCGGCTGTACGTTATGACCTCGGTCTCTCAGGTCCCATACAAACGTTACACAGCATTCAGCCGTTGCTGAGAAGTGTGTGGGAAGCCCCACGGATTCTGTCTGCAGGTCGCCTCTGCCATCACACCTGAATGCAACCATTTGGCGACAATGCTTGCCGCGTGGTGGACCTTGGCTTGGTCGCCTTGTATCTAGCTTGGTCGCCTCATCCTCTGCCTTCTCCTGCTGAGCCTGGTTCCCCCTCTTGGATAACTGGGAGAATAAGCCTCAGGTTGAATAAAAGGGCTCAGCCTGGGGCTCTTAGATAACTGGCTTGTCCTACCTCCTACAACCTCCCAAGGCGTTCAAAATACCGCAGACAATTACAATTACAAGCCCCCCCCCTTCCCGTCATTTGGCGGCCGCTCGGCCCCTCAAGAACAACTCATCAGGCATTTTGGTCGTCAGCTTCACATTGTCATTTGACTCACTTGGTCTTGTCAACACACCTCCTCATCCCTCCTGCTACCAATCACCAGCTAGGCACTCTTTAGGTCCCTGGCCAGGTTACCCCAACACCTGGCAATATCATTTGATCTCTCATCTCTACAACGGTACAACTCCAACGCACAATGAACGGGGCTCGGAGCCGAGCCTCAGGTTCCCCAGTGACACACCAGGACGTCTTCGACAGAGGCCTTGGAGATGCAAACTTAGCCTTCATGAGAAGAAACGGAACTGCCGGCCGACCTCAACACATCGTACACGATAAGTATCCACTTCGGATCACCCTGAAAAAGGCTCGGAAACGGACCGCAGCCGCGGGCAAACCATCATTTGTCCCATTCAACATGATTATGGAAATAATCAGCCCAGAAACTATTCGAAAGCTCCTCGATCAACTCCCCGCGTACCAGCGAATGTCAGATGCGCAGAAGACGAAGTTGAAGAAACGAGTATCCGAGATGTGTTCTGTCACACCAGAATCTCCATATTGTTGCCGGAGGCTTGTGGCAACCCTGATCGATGACGACAAACAAGACGGCATTCTCGCAGTCATTGACCAACAGGTTAGGGACAACCGTTTGCTGGACCTGATGCGGGAAGAACAGTCGACACCACAAGGCAACAGCTGGTCGGAGCGGGCGTGCGAGCTATTCAGGATCCTCGACATTAATAATCAGGATCAAGACGAAATGGCCACCTTCTTTGCGTCAGCTAATATATACACCGCACCCTATTTCACACGACCTAAAAATGAGGTCTATCACTACGTTTTTGACATGGATACCGTTCTTCCTTTCATGGATCAGACTCAGCCGAGCCCCAGGTCAGAAGACGCCGATGACTCCAACTATACGGTGGGTGGCCAAGGAGGCTATGGTACGGTTCGGCGTACGCGACTGCATCCAGACCACTGTTCTTTCTCCGACTACGGGGTATGAAGAATCCTTTCCCGCTACACTTCACATTGGCTAACGAGAACCCAGACTTCGTCCGAGGCTGGCTTCGTGGCAATCAAAGCACTCGACCCATGCCACGAGAAGGTTTTTGAAACGGAGGCCAGCGCACTCCTGCCCTTTTCCCACAAGAATGACAAACAACTTGTGAAGCTACTGGCGACTTATGAGCTCAGGGCAGGGAATACTAGGTCATTTTTTCTGGTGTTTCCTTGGGCCGAGGCGAGCGTTCGGAGTCTATGGAAGAGCAACCCCAAGGGGTGGGAACAACCCGGTCCTGGGTGTGATCTTCGCTGGATTTCCGGTCAAATCCTTGCCGTCGCAGAGGCTTTGGCTTATATTCATGAAGAATACGCCGAGAACCTCTTGCACAACTTCGATGGGCCTGACAAGGAAAAATACGGGAGACACGGAGATATCAAGGCGGACAACTTTCTCGTCTACCCCAACCCCAATGCGTCCAAAGGCCCCTCGATTTTCTTGGCTGACTTTGGGCTCTCGCGTTTCCATCGCCAACAGACCAAGTCCAATCATACCGCAAGGGCGGCTTCACCTTCGTATCGCCCTCCCGAGTTCGACACGTCCAAGACCCTCAGCAGAAAATCTGACATTTGGAGTTTAGGGGCCTTCTTTCTCGAATTCATGACCTGGTACCTGCGCGGATGGCGGGGCGTCAAATCTGAGTTTCCAGACCGCCGCGAAACGTTCGACCATCAAAACTTGACGTCGGATATCTTCTTCGCCATTGTTGTTACCAATGGTATAGAAACAGCCGTGGTCAAGGACAAGGTGCACGGATGGATCGATTATCTGCACAGCGAGCGGAGGGCGACCCCATTCGTCCACGACGTGCTGGATCTCGTGAAAGAGCGCATGTTGGTCGTTGACCCGGTCAAGAGAATCACCGCCAGCGACCTGAAGCAGGCTCTATTGGGCTTCGACATGAATTGTAAGAAGAAAAAGGGGTATCTCGAGGCGGGCCGCCGGTACGCGAAGAACAGGAAGAATGCGGTCTGACTATATTTGAGCCGATTTCCGACGTCAGTCGTCAATGAAATTGCTTCGGCTCGTGGCAAGTTCAATTCGCTGCGCCATACGAGTTGATTGTTCAACCACAGTCATATGCAGAGACTCATAAGAGAGGGTAAGCCAGTCCCGTCCCCGGTACCGATAATGGCCACCATGGTCTGTTCTAAACGCTTGTAGACGATTGAAACCCCAGTCCAATGGGGAGGCCTTTCAGGCTTGGGCATCTGTCGGATCACTGGTTGGCACCGCCTCAGTCATGCGGGGATCGTATATCTCAGCAAGTGTTTTGGGGATATTGCATGTATTTGAGTTGTGGCGTATGGATACGCCGAATACGTAGTCAATCTTCCTGGCATGCTTCCCATCCCTGACGTCCCCTCTTTAGAATTGGTTGTAATGTTGGTACGCCTCTTGTTCCAATGATTCTAGTTGGGTCTCGGAAAACATGAGTCGGGTGGCAATGGGGCAATACGCAGGGGCAAAAGACTTACCTGATCCAGAGCCCATGGACCTTTGATGACATATCTATCATTTCGTAGCTGCGGATCGCAAACAGGAGGTCAGTTGCGGCTTAGGGGTGGGAGGCGAGAAAAGGGAGGAAAGGGGGAGAAAAACACAAGAGAAGGCAAATCTGTGCAACCAACAGTCGCCACCAAACAGAAAATTCTTGTCTGTACTGACTTTAATCGTGTACTGGTTTTGCCCCCAGATCTGGTCGAGAACCTGTCGCAATCTGGTAGGGTCCTTGTACGTGCTGCGAAGCATATGCTCCGCCTGTCTGCCCACGACGGAGACGGAGACGGAGCTTGCGGCCCTGGACGATGAGGCTCGTGAACTCATAACGGGCGACTGAAACACAGGTTTTGGACGAGGAGTCGGCGGACTGTATTCGAAGCTATGTCGGGACCTTTCGCCGTGGCTTGGCCGCTAACTTAGTCCTTTTTATGAGCATGGTGGGTTGTCAGAGTATCGGTCAGCTGAGTCGAGGGCCGGGCGCATACTGGTGGGCCATTGATTACTGCCACGTAAAGGTGCATTCTGTGTTTCATTGGGCTGAGCAGTTGGGAGGTTGGGTTGGGCTGCGAACAAGGAGCAGCAGGCAAGCCGCATTGTGCAACGCATCACTTAAGCGACACAGCTGCATCCAGTGCGCCCACCCTCGGAAACAGCCCCCAACATGGAATGCAGCACAGCCGCACATTTGTGAGCTCGGGCGACCCCCAGGTCAACCCCACCACCACCTTGCGTCGGCGCGTAGGTAGATTGCAGTTCTCCTATCCTAGACTACATTTGTCTGTCGTCGGTTCAAACCTGAAATAGACACTCCGTCGTCGCAGTCAACACAAGAGCCATCGCCATGGACTGGACCACTGATCGATTTGCCTTTAACGTCCGGGACTTGAAGCTGTTTCAGTACAAAGAGGACAGGGTGGCGACTGTGGTTTATCGCTCGGCATATGAAGACGTATGAAATGACTGCCGTGGCGTCACATACCAGCTCTGACTTGGAGAATATAGGAACTGACGACCCATGAACTGGCCTCTGATGCCCAGTGGGATGAGTGGCTGAAAACTGTGAGTTGTATGCTTCCGCCAAAATGGAATCATGCTAATCTGATTTGTATTTCTAGGCATGTCCCAAAGATGCAACCAAACCCGGAGTCTGTGCCATGTCAGTCTACCTTACTATTTAGTATCCAACTCAAGTAGATACTGACTTTGTGAAAGCATCTGTCCAAGGGCCCCTGAGTTTTCCGAGGATGAGCCCTCACCAGCTTCCTACCTACCCTTTTCGGAGCGAACGTTCCGGAAGATAGCCTCCAAATTTCCCATTCATCGGACGATAGCGAGGACAATAACTCGGAATGCAGCTTATTTCTCCTCGGCCATTATACAACATGAGGAGAGCGATACACCGAGTCTGGGTATGCTCCCGCACTACACCTATGCCAACTTGATCTAATCGAGCGCTATAGTCATGACATGTCGCTCTTCATCTACCTGGCGAGGCGATGTAGCCATGGCGGCCACGTTCGACCCAAAGTACAGGACCACCTTGGCAATCTTCTTCGGATGCAACAAGGGTCAAAGGAACCAGATAATGGGCCGCCTCGCCACGACAGAACCCGGGGCTCTTGCTCATCCAATGCTTCTACCGGGCATCTTTGCCGAGCTGGAACGGAAACGGTTGACAGACCTCCTCGAAGACACTCTCGACAAGTTCACGCTGCAGACAGGTGGGTTCTCGTCGTTTGATGACAGGTCGCAGAGCAATCTCTACATGAGTGACGGCGAGATGAACGAGTATCTGGAGATATGCTACGAGAGCCAAAATCTTGCAAGAGAGTGCAAGTGCGTCAAGCGCCAGCTGTCCAAGATTGTTAAATTTTGTGACGAGATACGCGTCTTGAAAATCTTGTCAAAGAAGTTCATCGAGTCTCTTCCAACAATCTCTGATAGGCGGGAGATGCTTAAGATCAACCTGAAAATCAAGAACAGAACCCTCGAGATTGGAGACGAGCTCGAAAACAAGGTCGATACGTGCGGAATGGTTCTGAACAACACTTCTATTACCATGCAAACGGTCAGATACCACAATTTTCCCTCATGGAGTAGTGAGCTAAGCCTGTTTACTCCAGATTTGGAACCACATCGCCCAAAAGGATGCCAAAGTAAACACAGACATTGCTCTGGACTCGAAACAAGACAACGCGCAGATGAAGTCGATCGCCCTGTTGACCATGGTATATCTGCCAATATCTGCCGTCGCGGTATGTACACTTCTGAAGGATTGGCTTCTCAGTACTGACAATTTCTGCCCAGTCCATTTTCAGCATGTCAATGTTCAACTGGGCGCCCAAGGATGGAGTGGTATCGAGCTATATCTGGGTCTTCTTTGTCGTAACCATTCTATTGACCGCATTCACCGTGGCGGTTTGGTATCTTGCCACGTCCCGAACAAGCAAAAAGGAAACGAAGGCAGATCCGCTGCTCCAAGAGGAGACACTCGATCTCGAAGCGGGACGCTTCACCAAGAAGCGAACGTTCCTGAGTGAAGTAAGCAGCACTTTCCGCTCGATGAGCTTTAAAGTCAAGAAGTAATGCCGGGCCTCAGCCTTCTTGTCCCTTCTTGAAAACCATGATTGATACTGCACTTCGTGATGATCTGCTTGACGCGCCCAATCTGGCAGTTGGAAAAACCATTATCAATCGAGAGCAGGTCAAGCAAGGAAAATGATGTTTGGTCACATTTTGGTTCCTTTGTAACTAGATTGCACTGAGTATTTATTTTAATAAGAAATTCACCCTTTAATAGAAACCCCATCACATCCTCGCATCGGGTATAACTTGGTAAAATACATATAGGTACTCAGAGGTATATGGTCAAAGTGAGATCCAGCCCGCATTAACGCTTAATTATTGAACCGAGAAATAAGCCAAGGACTGTCAAGGACAGCGCCAGTGGTGTCGTGGCGTTCTGGACATCGCCCGCAACAACACGAAAGGAGTAGAGGAAACAAAAGCCAACGAAGGGAGCCATGCTGAGCAAAATGTACAAGCTCGTCATGAGAGCGTAGATGCCCCAAAAGTCCTCCCGCTCGTTTCCGCGCTTGTTGAAGTTCCAGAAGCGCTGCGGGATGCGACCGACCGTGTCCGTCGGGAGCTCGTCGTCGTCGTCGGCGTTGTGAAGGGGCAGGACGGCCCATCGGGGCTTTTGCTGTCGGGAGACGTGCTGGAAGACGTCCTTGAACTCCTCTGGCGAGATTGGCGGCTCCCAAGAGGTGGGCGAGTAGTAGTAGTGCTTGAGCTTCAGATCCGGCAGGCCGTATCCCCGGTGTGCGTAGGCGTTGCGGCGGTACTTCTCGAACTGGTTGAGCATCATGTCAATCGTGTCGGTAGGTAGGAGGCGCATTGAGCAACTTGACCAGCAGGAAGTGGTGACCGACTCGCAGGGAAGATCACCCCGTATGTATGTGTGATATATCGTCATGGAAGCCTACCTTGACAAAATCGCAGTGCGAAAATTCATAGGGAGACAGCCACGAGGACCAAGATCCCTTTCGACGCAAGTAGGCCAACCTGAGCTCCGAGGCAAAATCCGCCGTGTCCAGGTGGAGGGATGGAAGCTCGTCCAGCGCATATCGCCCGAATTTAGAGACGAGGAAAATGAATCGAGCTTGATGGGTTGGCATGGGTCCTTGGCCGGTTGTTGTGGGCGCAGACGAAGGCGAAGGAGTATTATTGTTTCCAGTCCCCCCAGTCGCTCCGCGGCCTGGCGGATTAGGCCCTGAAGTTGAGCCCTTCCCTAACGATGTGGTTCCTTGGCTTAGGTTCAGGGCGGGAGGCGGTACGGTGAGCGGCGAGCTGTTGGCGAGTGGAAATTTCCTGGCAAGCGCGGCGAGACGCTGTGCGAATTCCTCTGGGACAGCTTCCCATCGGGCATCACCGCACGACTGGTGAGGTGGTAAGTTAGCCAACTACTAGTCTTGAATCTCTTGAGAATACACCCTGTGGTCAGGCCACTTACGCAGGTCCATCCGATCCTCGACTCTCCGGGACTGAGCTCCGGCCTAGGTCGCCGCAGCGGCCACCAACTCCATTCTTCGCCAGTCAGTGATTCCACCTTTGACTGAAACTGCCCGAACCGTGTCCTTTCGCCTTGGACATCAACGAGTAAGCTTTCGGGTTGCGAGTAGTGAAGTTCCGAGATGACTAGGAACATCCTCGATCGCATCGCGTCCGGGTGCCCCAGGCCGGACTCGAGCCATTTCGTTCTGAGCATCTTTTCTGCACATTCCGTTGCCCGGGAGCGAAAGGATGGGTACGCGAGATCGGCCAGTCTTTGCGTCATTTGCCCATAGGCCTTGCTCGACCGAATGAAGGTGGCGATGGGATGGAACTGGACGTCCATTTCGACGGCCTCCTCGGCTCCGATGTCATCCTCACTGTATTCATGTTCTGAATCTTCCCGAACTTGACCCAACGCCTCGTGTTCGGCTGCTTCGACTCCCCTGGGTTGGTCTTTGTGATGGTCTTGTGGGAGCTCACGAGGCTTCAAGGATCTCTCCGCAACGCTCGCCCCAACGGCCGACCCGATCACAAGGCGGTATCTTCTGATGAAACTGGCCGAGGAACCTTGGTCCTTGTCGCTGGCTTCCTGGGCCAGTTCGACGGCGAAGTATCGAAGCAGACCAACCAAGATACGACGAAATCTGTCGACGCCCACGCCAGGCCTTTCCACCGCGGCCTGGAAGAGTGGAAACAATTCCGGGTCGTCCCTGAGAAAGGCTATGGCTTGGTTTAGGGCCGGATTCGTTTGCCGAGCTCTGAACCAAGGTTGAAGTTGTCGACATGCTATCCCACAGAGACTCGTCCTCCAGCCCATCGTCGTGCTCCTCGGCCTCTTTCACCCCGAGAGGAGGAAATACTGCTCCGCAGCGTACATAGTCAGCTGGTGATTTAGCCCAGAGCCCGTCGAATCTGCCGCTGCTGTAAAAGTTTTCTGCCGATGGCATCTTCAACCCCCGCCAGTCCACCTTTTCCTGCCACGCAAATATGGACAAATCCCTTGCATCCATGTCCTGAATGATGCATTCCTGTAGCCTCTTGAAGGCCTGCCGCCCTTCGCCATAAATCAAAGGCATGTAGACGTCGAACAAGCCCATTAGACAATAAGCCTCGTCTTCAAGCCTCGTGGTCTCCCTCTTCGAGGCCCAATACATGCGCCGAGCGACGCTGACTTTGGTGAAATCGCCCCCCGCAAGAACGAACGGGTCGATGTCGGTAATGTCGTAGATTTCATTGACCAGGTCGGAACGCGAGCCAAGGAGCTTCCAATCTTGGGAATAGAAATCGACTTTGGCTGGGGCGATAAGTTCGGGGAGGCACCACCCGCGGGTGAACCATCTAGATGCAACAAACGAGGCCGGGTTTTCGGCGACAACGTCGGCCAAGTACACAAGACACAGCCCGGGGCCTTTGAACCAGCGAAACATGGAGTTTATGGCTTCGGAGAGCTCGGCTGAGCCAGTTTTGTCGATACAGCACGTGTCGATCCAGAGGTAAGGAAACCCGTTCTGCGCCGCTAGCTGACAAGCTTTCTCAATCTTTGGCCAGCCCGTCTGCTCGATTACACTCGAGAATTTCCGCATGTCTGAGAAAAGGACCTCATCATTGCCTCAGGCATGAGACAAGACGGCGTACAGGGGCAGGTGCTCGCCATTGAATTCTTCCAACATCAGCGTCTGGGTGTTGAGCAGTCGCATGGTAGCGTCGCGGGGGCCGAACGAGGTCCGAGGAGAAGCCCGAGGGCCGAGAGTTGTAAAATGGATGAAAAGAGTGACTTTCCCAGCGGGTTAGGTTGGGCATCAGGATAATATCACGTTGGCTTTCCAAGGCATTCGTCATGGTACTGCTGCCTGCTGGGCTGACCTGCGGGCTGCTATGGATATAATACGCTAGGAACTGGTCTGAGGTGGGGCAGTTATCCGTTCACGTACAGAATGAATTCAGAGAAAGAAAAAACCTTGAGACAGTCTCCCTCTCTTCTCCAAGCAAGATCGTCAAAGAGTGCCAACTACTGTATAAAGCACTTCTACAAACGAGCCACGAGACAGCAAAAAGAATGAACAGAGTGGGATTCGAACCCACGCCTATTACTAGACTGCGAATCGTTGCTAGTTCTTGTGGAACCTGAACACAGCGCCTTAGACCGCTCGGCCATCTGTCCTTACGTAATAGAGGGGGAGAATCGTTTTGGTGTATATAGAACTCTTTTGAAAAGTGAAGTCATGACGACGAGTTCGGTAGTCGACATGGAGGAAATGTTTAGAAAGCTTCTGATATGAGGCGGAGAACACGTTTACTCGGCATATGCAAGATCCAATCTGATGTAATCTTCCTCCGTTACTTGGCATGGTCTGGAAATAGAAGGGAGCGAGGAGGCGGAGGGAAGAGAGGGCGGAGGAGGAGGGAAGATAGGCGCGAGGAAGAAAGACGGTGAAGGTTAGCGACTAAGAGAGAAAATTAGCTGGTTAGACACAAGTATCTCTCCCGGTTTGTGGGCATGGAAGAATGTAAAGCTCGTTCCCAGGCCTTGTTGTGATACTTTCCCGCCCCGAATCCCCAAGGTTGGCCAATCGGCAAGCAGCTATGGTCTTCGGTGCACAAGTCCTCCGACTGAAAGAATAATAGGATTGACAAGGAATGGGGAGTACGGCGATATACCATCTCGGTTGACACTCGCACATTTGCACTTCCCACGAGCAAGCTGACGTTGCTCGAGGTCAAAGCTAGATAGTCTCATCCTCTTGCGCGCTCTCGGCTCTCGGCAGCCGATAGAGATGGGATAAGTTTCATCAAGTGAAGCAATGACGCCCATCGTAACACGCTGGCTGAATGATCATCGGTAACCTAGATTGTACCCGAAGGTGTGACCTGAGATGGCGGTACTCGATTTCGCATTTATAAGACGTATTCCTAGCCAGGTGGACTTATTATCCATCGCAATTAAGTTTACTCAAATATTTAGGCTAGTTTTCAATATGGATGTTGCAACTGTCGAGCAGAAGGGGCCGACTGACCATTCCGACAACCAGAATGATGGAAGCGACACTCCAGTTCTTGACCCAAAGGCCGAGCACGGCGTGGTCAGGAAGTTAGACTTGTGCGTCTTGCCGGCCCTGTTCACTATTTACATGTCTTGCTTTATTGACCGGGCCGCTATCGGTAGGTGGGAGTCATGGAATCGGGAGGCGCTGTCTCTCGATGAGGACTTCATGTTGACTGACATTCTGTAGGAAACGTCCAAGTCGCAAACATGCCCCAAGACATCAACGCCTCGGAAGCCCAATTCTCAACCGCAATCTCCATCTTCTACGTCACCTACATCGTCGTTGAGATCCCCACCGTTCTCCTCGTCAAGCGCTTCTCCCCCCGACAGGTCATGTTCGTCCCGTGCATCTGCTGGACTGCCGCCACGATTGCCAACGGCTTCGTCACAAACGTCGGAGGGCTGTACGCGTGTCGCCTGGTCCTGGGAGCTGCCGAGGGCGGCATGTTCCCGGCGCTCAGCCTGTACCTCACGCTCGTGTACGACCGCGGCGAGATTGCGAGACGCGTGTCCTACTTGGTCTCCTCTGCGGCCCTGTCTGGGTCGGTCGGGGGACTGTTGGCGTACGGGATCCTTCAGATGGAAGGTGTCGGTGGATATTCTGCTTGGAGGTAAGTCGGTCATGTCCCAGTGTATCTCAACGAGGGTTAATGCTGTTAGATGGGTTTACATCATCGACGGAGCAGCCAGTTTCGTGTCCGTCTTCGCCGTCTTGTTCGGCATGCCGAAAGACATACGCAGCGCATTTTTCCTGAACGAAGAGGAACGAAAGATCATGCAGATCCGTCATCAGCGGCGCCAGGCATACCTGGGCGAGGACGAGTTCTCCTGGGAGGAGATACGGCTTGCATTTGCCGATGTCAAAACCTGGTTAAAGTATCAACACCCCTCGACGAATCAATCATCGGCATCTAACGTGATGGCAGTGCAGCCTCACAGCTCTTCCAGAACATTTCGACTTTCGGCTTCACAACGTTTCTCCCGGCCATGTTGCATTCGATGGGACACGATGCGCTTGCATCAAATTACTTGACGGTTCCCGTCCACCTACTTGGCGCCATAGTTTTCATAGTCCTCGCTGTGGTATCCGACAAATACGCAGTCTGCGGGCCAGTAAGTCTTCGAAAGAAGCTTGAATGGGTAAACGCTGACTTTGCGTTCCAGATCCTCCTGGCTACCAACTTGACCGGGATGGTCGGTTACATCATCTTACTGACCGTGAGTAACAAAGCCGTGCTGTACTTTGCCTTTTTCCTCGTGTCAATCTCCGCGGTCAACGGCATCGGCATGAACATCGCGTGGCTCAACGTCAACGTGGCACCACAGTATAGACGTGCGACGGCGATCGGCATACAGCAAACACTGGGAAACATGGCGGGCGTCGTTGCCGGGCAGATATACCGGAAATCGCCGTATGTACTGGGCAAGGGGTTTTCGCTTGGGTCACTCGCTCTCGCGAGCGTCTTGGTTGGGATTCAGATCGAGTACCTTTTTCTGCAGAACAGGGAGAAGGCGTTGATTCTCGCGGGTGAGCGAGCGGATGCGCGAAGCATCAGGACGGGTGATTACGCGCTGGACTTTAAGTATCGAACCTAAAGGTCGACTGTAGTTTTATGCGCGCATGGTCTCAAAAGATGCACGGGAATGAGCTAGCGGTCATAGTAGATTTGATGCTCTTCCTATTTGAGTGAAAGAAGAGGCCATCCTGGTTTCGACATTTCAGCCGCGAGCAACACCTCACTAGAAAATAATGACGGGAGCTTAATGATCCTCTACAATTGTGGTTTAGGCATAATATCTTAGTTCTTACAGAGCACCGCTTACTGTAACATTGGCTTTTCACACCGACGTCAGCACCATGGCACCATTACTCCGAAGTCGCCAGCGACCAACACGCATGCCACACTCTCGCGCCGGAATGCAACGAAATGAAAGCCGCCGATGCACACAGACTTCCCAACGTCCTCCAGACTCCAGTGCAACCGTGACGATACGCTGATGTCGGTAGTCATCTCGGTAGCAGCCGGTCACGTGGCCATGCTCATGATTCCCTGACGCCCTGAAGATCCGTCTGAACCTTAAGGTAGTGAGCTTATGCGCATTCTCCAATTGCTCCGAACAAGCCGACTCGGAACCCGACCGGCCCTCGCATTGTCCCGCCAGCGCCGCCATCTTCTTTCTTCTCTTCGTACGCGATTTTGCAGCCTGGACTACGCGGAGAATTTCTTCACTCGTACACGCTGTCACCATTCTGACCACGGATTCATCATTGACCCTATCATGACGTCGAGGTTTACAGTGGTACGTCCGCGGCCCCCTCATCCCCTCGTCGCTGCCCTATCTGATACCGCTGATAGTTGCTGGTCGGCTTTGCCCTGCTGGTCCCGGTCCTGTGGCCACGGCTCCAAGTTCTCTCCGTCTTCTGGAAGAATGCCCCCGGGAACCTCCCGCGCATGAACGCGCTTGAATCGCTGGAGCTCAAGTTTGCAGACCGAGTGCGCAACTGCGAAGATGCCTTCCTCGTCGAAGAACACGGGCTGGCGATTCTCAGCTGTGACGCGGGGAGAGAAGTGTGGAATACCGTCATGGTGAGTGGCGTTTGGACATTGCACCTTGACGTCTTCCCCATGTGAAATGAGGGGAACAACGCCCATCATGTAGCACACTCGTGCTAACTCACGACCAGGGAATTTTCCTGCCAGGTCCAATCCCTCGCGGTAGTTTGTGGGTATACGACTACGCTGCCGAGATTGATTCTCTCACCGAACTCGAGCTTGTCGGGTACGAAGGAGACGACATTCACCCCCTCGGATTGGCGTATGACAGCTCTTCATCGACACTGTTCATGGTCAACCATCGCACCGACGGCTCCCGCATCGACCTGTTCGACTTGGACTTTGCAGTCGATCGATACGTCGCCAAGCATCGCCGCTCCATCAAACACCGCCTGATTCACAGCCCAAACTCCATCGCCGTGATCAACAGCCGCGAAATCTACGTCACCAACGATCACTTCTTCTTGGTCGGCCAGCACGGCATCCTTTCCCGCATCGAGACGTATGCTAGTCTTCCTGGTGGCAGCGTCATCCACGTCGACCTCGACACGGATGCGGTGCGCCTCATGGCGCGTCTCCCGTACGCAAACGGCATCGAGTTCCTGAATGACACGACGCTCGCAGTGTCGTCTACCAGCAGCGCATCCATCTACCTCTACGACGTCGAGTCTGCAGCCCACAATCTCACCCTGCTCAACACATTCCGCGTCCCGTTCATGCCGGATAACCTGAGCGTCGACAAGAACGGCGCGCTTCTCATCGCCGGACACCCGCACCCGCCGTCCGTATCAAAGTATGCTGCGACCAGGGCCCTTTGTCGCTCGAAAGAGGGCGAGGGTGTCGAAGTGTGCAAATCAACATCTGCCGGGTCCTGGATCTCGGAATGGACGGCAGAGGGAGGAAGGCGAGACTTGTTCGTCGACACTTGGTATCCCTCGAGTTGTACGGCGCTTCGGGATGTTGAGCGGAAGACGGGCATTGCTACAGGTTTATACGGAAAGGGTTTCTTGGTCTGGAAGGAATAGTCATTGCCGGATTCAGGCATGGCTGAGATACATGGTCCGTTGCGTACTATTACCGTCTTATGGATGGATGGTATGTCGTTTTCAGCTGGTTCCGGTATGGAAGCCTGGATATGTTGGGGTCGGACGCAAGTTTAGGACGATCCGAGACACCGATAATTAGATCGGGGTCCCTAGGAGATACTAAATTGAGCAAGGTCGTCGTACGATGGCGTGCTGACATCTTGACTCATCCAGCCGTGGATCTGCGATTCCGCGTTACCAATGCCATTTCCTCTCATCACAACTCACTATTCACTGAAGACTCGCCGCTCTTATTCAGTTCCCAAAACTCGTCATTATCAAACATGAGTATCATCATGCTACCAAAATCATCTCCTCCCCAGGAGAAATTCGACCACCTCGTCGACAAGTACAAGGCATTTCGTCTCCTCTCCCTTCAACTGTCACCCGAAGCATTCGGCTCTACTTACGCTACAGAAGTCGCATTCCCAGCCGAGACGTGGGCATCGCGAGTATCTAATCCCCTCGCCACGAATTTGGTCGTCGCAGCTACGGAATCCTCAACTCTTCACCCCCCAGAAACCCTGGATGCGGATCTCGTTCTTGAGAAGGACTGGTTGGCGTCTCTCACACTCATTGGCCCCCTCAACAAAGAGGACGCGGCTGAGAAATTCAAGAGCATGTATCTTGGAGCTGGTATCGTATTGGAAGGCGACTCGAAGTGGCGCTTCGCTTTGAGTGCCATGTATGTTCTGCCCACCGCTCGAGGTGGAGGACTCGGTGTCAAGCTCGTTGAGCATGCCAAGACCGTCGCTTCTGAGCTGGTTGGTGGAGAAAAGGCGACGATATTGCTGGTTGTGGACTTTGAGAATCAGGGAGCCAGGCGAACGTACGAGAAGTGCGGGTTTGAGGTGATTGAGCGGCATTGGTTTGATGATTATCGACCGGGGAGGGCGGAGAGGACGGAGGCAGCGGTTATGAGGGTTGATATAAATTGAGGCGGCTCCAGGACATATCAAGGGCTCATCTAAATAAAAGCTAGAATCTTAATGCTATCAATCGTCCTTTACACTCGAATCTTCACTCCCTCTTCTTAACACCAACCCAACACTCGACCGGCTTCTTGGAAAACCCCTCATGAGATTCCAACTTGCTTTGGTACAGCGCAAAGTCATAGCGACGAAACGCCGTGCCTATAATCAGCGCCAACTCCATGTGAGCGACATTCTGCCCAACGCACGCCCTCGGCCCAAACGAAAAGGGGTTGAAGCCCATCTTCTGCCGGGGCGTCAAGCTCAGCCAGCGATCCGGCCTGAACTCGTCGACGTCCGGACCCCATAGCTCGGCGTCGTGGTGGATGGTGAAGCTGGGGACGGAGAGGACGGTGCCCTCGGGGAAGTGCTCTTTGCCGTAGGAGATTCCTTCGGGCGCGGTGACGATTCGGGGAAGGCCGAGGGCCGAGGTCGAGTGCAGGCGCATGCCCTCGTCGATGCATTGTCGGAGGAACTGGAGGTTCTTGACCTCGTTGTGGGCGGCGACGGACGACTCGCCGTTGATGGCGGCGTCGAGTTCCTCCTGGAGTCGAGGAACGATTGTTCCAGGCTTGCAACGCTCGCCGTGGAGGATCCAGTAGATGACGGCACAGGCAGTGTTGGACACGGTATCGCTGCCCGCGATGAGCTGGGTAAGAGCCTCGGACACCAATTCGTCACGGGGCATCGGGTTCCCGTCGCAGTCCTTGGTCTGACACAGCATCTCCAAGATATCATGTCGTTGATTCTCAGTCACGAGTCCTTTCTCAGCAGATGACAGACGCTTGGCAACAGCAGCTTCGGCAATTCCGTGCAGATGCGCCACTGACTGAAGACCTTTGGTGAAGAAGGGATCGGGGAGATACTTCGCCAACGGTCTAATCTCCGGCAGCAGACCAAGAGTCGAGCTCACCTCACCTCGACGGTTCAGCGTCTCAGCACCGGGCACGTACGTCCTCGGCCTGCCAGGAATAGTGCACTCGCACTCATCCCGCCCTCGCTCAACCATGCCAAACGGCGCCCCGAAGGCCAAGTCGCCGATGATGTCAAAGGCCAGGAAGGTGCACCACGGCATCATGTTGACGCGGGCGAAGCCGTCGGCGGCCGGGTGCGCGGCCATGCGATCCAGCTGCGCAACCCACCGCTTCAAGTTCTCCGTCATGTGCGGCTCAAAGTCCTTGACGGCGCCGGGCGAGAAGGCGTGGGCGACAATCTTGCGCTTGCGCGTGTGCTGGCCGCGGTGGCGCACGTTGAAGACGCCGGGGACGCCCGAGACGAAGGCGTCGTAGAAGAAGCTGTGCGTACGTTAACAAGATACCTCAGTCTACAGGCTGGGGAAGCTCAAGTACTCCTTGAGAAAGCCATTTCCGTGCGCGTAGACGGTGCGCAGACCTTCGGGCGTCGCAATCGAGACGTGGTTGAAGCCGACGCGGACGACCTTGCCGTACGTGCGATGAGCTTGGTCGACCCACGAGAACTTTTGGCCTTGACGGGCGGCCAGGGCGAGCCAGATGTTGCTAAACTTGGAGACGAAAGGGCCGGGGATCGTCTGGAGATGGCGATACGTGGTGAAGTAGGGCACGATCCAGTACAAGATGGCCCAGGCGGGCACAAGCAGGTAGAGAACGATGATGGAGAGGGCGAGATGCATGGTGAATAGGATGGATGGGTCGGGAGGATCACGGGTCGTACGATCTGGGGAAGCATACGGGGATTATATCAGTCGGACTCGAGGCTTTCATGCCCAAGAATCGCAGGATGCCACGGAGTTGGCCCTCCGTCTACCAACCCTCCTTAAGTATACCAAGGAGAAAAGGGCCAAGAGACACGTCTGCAGCCATGTTGTTATCCAAGAGTGGGGTTTGGGCGTTTGCCGATGATCTGCATCTGACGTAGATCTGATATCGACTTTCCCCGGATTTAACAAGTCACAAATCCAGGCCGTCTCATTGGCTTCGTGTCTGGTATCACCGCGCCCACTCTTGATCATTGAAAAACCCCTCTCTGCATCCCACTCTTGGGGTAGCGTAATTCTGATACGGGTTGTTAAGGAAGCAAGTCTCGATGACTGGGCATGATGGACGGTCTGGGATTCTGATCACCGGAGCTATATATACATGTAGATCAAGTGGCCTTGACTGGATTGTATTTGACTACTGAAATATTTTGACATACGAACGTGAGTGCTTTCATTTGTTATTCTCTCCTTTAGTGCACTGTACTCCACCACAAACGGCATCGTAGCCCTCACATATTACCCAACCTTGTCAGCCCCCCGGGTTGAATCAAAACCTCTTGTAGCCCACGCCCTTGACAAACGTCTGCTGCCAGGGACCCTGCTCCTTGGTCTCTGCAAGGTGCGTGTAGAATTCCGCGTGGGCAGGCCCGTCGATGCCGCTGTATGCGCCTGAACCATCCGCCTTTCGTTCATCAGCATAGTAGAACCTATGTCAGGTCAGTCTCATGTTGTCTAGAGTATTACGCAACGTTGGAAACTTACTTGAAGCCCTTTTCCTTGTAGCTCTCGGCGGCAACCTGGATAATCGATGCCGTGGCCGACTTGCCCACGTTGAGTGTGAGAAGGGCCGCGACAGGCGAAATGTTGGTCAAGTTCCCCGTGTAGATGAAGGTCCTGGATGCAGAGTCGGGCAGCTCCTCGAAGCCAGCGATGGCTTGTTGGGCGGCCACGAAAGCGCTGGTGGTATTGATGGCCAAGTCGCGAGTGAAGTCCTTTAGTGGAACTGCGAGAGGAGTTTGTGCGGATTGAGGAGTGACGGCAGCAGCTATATGAATGAGTCAAACTCTGGACAACAATGAAATATTAAGCCCAGGCGGAAATCATACCATTGTACACGACGACGTGGGGAGCCCCAAACTTCGACTTGACCTTGGAAAAGACCTCAGCAATGGACTCTGGATCGCTAAAGTCGCCCTTGATGTGAAGCTGGTCGGCGGTGCTGTCCTCTTCCTTGAGGCTGCGGGCGGCGAGGGCGACTCGGTAGCCTTTGGCGGCAAAGGCGCGGCCGACGTGCTGGCCAATGTTGGCGCCGGCGCCGAGAACGAGGGCAACGGGGGAATTGGGAGCCATGTTGAGTGCAGGTGTTGCTTATATGACAAGGTAGAGATGAGTTGGCTGTAGTTGGTGGTGAGTTGAGTGTTTGCGATGATCTCTTGAGTTGAAATGGGAATGAAATGAAGGCACGTTTCAAAATGAAGAGCACGAAATATATACCCCAGCCTTGCCCGACGTAAATGGCATCATCTTTCGTCAGAGATGAAGATGCCGCGCGCGTATTGCAATTGTCAGCAAGTTGACTTCAAGTCGACGCGCGCCACGGGGATTCGGTTTAGCGCCCGCCCTGTCGATTGATAAGCAGTCGAGGTTGCGTGCTTGAGAGGCTTGCTTCTGAAGGGCGGGCAGCCGAAGGATCCGAAGTCCGGATTTCCCACATTGGGTATTGATTTTAAAGTCGTAGCCAGACGCAAATCTGGGGGCTTAAAGGACAAGGGCCTTACTGATCGAGCCTGGTCGAGGTACACGCGTGTGGAGGCATGTATGATGTCTGGGAAGTGACCATCATGGAGCCATCTGCATGTGTTCATTATTCAGCTAGAATCTGAGGTGCATAAGCTTGACGTTCATAAGCAGCATAAATATGATGTCCATGGTGAGTAAGATCCCCTTCAATTCATCATCACTTCATCCTCAAACAGCATAGAATCCCCATTTCCTAGTCCCAGCCCGTGTACGTTGGATATCCGATACCCCCTGGATACTGCTAGCCCTGCAGAGCCAACAGCATGTTCATAAACTTCCTCCCAAACAAGTGCGCCGTATCCTCGGCGCCGATGCGCCTGTAGTACTCGTGCGTCTCGTCACAGCCCGTCTCGGGCCTGTCCTTTGATTTGCCATCCCTTCCCGTCTCGGTTTTGCCGTCCTTGCCCCTTTCACCCGCTTCGACGAGCAGGCTCAGCTTGGGTACCTGCTTCCACTTATCCCCCAGCAACCTCTTTTCCAACGCCTCCATCAATTCTTCGCTGTCAGTGTCGCCTGAGACTTTCCTTAGTCCAACTCCGGCCACCTCAATCTGTCGCTGCCTCTTCTCTAGCTCTTCGCGGATGAAACTTTCCAAATGCGGCTGCTCTGCCTCCGTCCCGGCCCCTTTTCGACTATCCTTCCAGTCTTGAAACTCTTGAAACTCCTTCTCCAATATCGCCTGCCTCGCCTGTTTGGCTGCGTAGTCTGTCTTTCTAGCGTCGATTTCCCTTCTTCTCCCCACACACGCCCACGATAGCGAGGATTTTCGAACGGCATCGTCCTTGCCAGTACCCAACTTCAACTGGATGCAGCGGAATGGGGAAGTAAGCCTACGTTCAGGAAGGGGGGAAGAAGTAGAGTTGTGGTCTTGTTGCTCACCTGGATGCTGCAAAGAAGAGGCGTACCATTCTTCCTCCGCAGCGCGAAGACGAGGTCTGGACCAAAGTCATTGCGAGGGATCAAAAAACTTGCGCAAGGTTGATGGCACGTCTCGACAGCCTCTAGCCAAAGCCCCAATGCTTCTAGCCACGCATGCCAAGATATGTCAAATCTCTTGACCGTTTGAACGCCGGTTATTAGCGTGCAATCCTCGAGCCCGTCAATCCTCCGGCTGTCAATGTTTTCAGCCAGAGCCAGGTTGGCCATGACGCCTTTCAGTCTTTCTTCAAGTTCTCGTTGGTGGTCGTTGTCGGGGAGGCTCGGCTTGACATCACGTGTGGCATGACCAGCAGAGCTGAAGAATTGTCGGAGTTGCTATAAGGTAGAAGTCATCAGTATTATTGAGGGCTTGGAAATAAGTCAAAATATCAACATGATCGAACTCACCACAGCCAGGTAGTATTCCGCAGCGTGCCCAAGACCGGTTCGGGTAGTGACCCCCATGACGGAATGTAGGAGCTTTTCTTCGAGGCGGCTACCGACGGAGACCCGGATAACGGCGTCGATGACCACGCGCTCGTTGATCTGGGCTACGAGCGTCGGGACCGTAATGGTGAATCCGTTCCTGACCAGCTTCTCGAGTTCGGCGAGCGACTTGTCAGTGATGCAAAAATTCTGGTCCATCAAGTTGCGAATGGTATCCTGGTCGATTTCTTTCACCGACTTGAACTCGATAATCGGCCATGTGGTCTTCGCGTCCTCCCCCATTGTCCCAAAGTCGCTCCAGGCCATCGTCAGTTCGACCGTCTGCTTCAACGTGACGAGCCTTGTTGGGTTCTTCTTCTGGGCGGAGGTAAAGCCGTCCCTCTGCTTCTGCTCCTTCTGGGTGCTTTTGAGACAATCCACAACTGTGAAGACCCAATACTGCATATCGAACGTGAACTTATTGACTTGAACGTCGGGAATGATACTGTCGCTTTGCGCTGCTATGGACAACAGTTCCACGATGCCATCCTCAAGAGGACTACTCTCGAAAGGGTCGCCGTCGGAGACATCGCTCAGCCCACTCTTGAGACTGTCTTCCTGAAGAAATCCAACCTTCAGAGGGTTATCATCAACCAAGTTGCTATCGACCTCGTTGCTCTCGACTTCATTGCCCTCGGCCGAGTTGCCCTCAACCGAATTACTCTCAAAATCGTCATACTTAAGAGAGCTACTCCCAAGCTCAAGAGAGCTACTCCCAAACTCAACATAGGTACCCTCACTAGAGCTACTCCCAAAACAGTCATCCTCAAGAGAGCCACTATCAGCAGCGCCATCCCCGAGGGAGTTGTCTTTCTTCAGGTGAGCTGAGAGGCGGTCCCTCTGTTTTCTGGTCGTGGTGAAGTTGGTGGCGAGTTCCATCTCCAATTGGTCAATCCTCCGGGAGGACCTTGAGGTCACAGTGGCAAATCCATGATGCACCAGATCCATATCGCCCTCCGTGTAGAAGACATGAGGTGAATCTCGAATGTCTGCAGATATGGCTGCCTCCAGCAACTTTTCCAAGAGTTCGGTCCCATCTCCCCGCCCCTGGATCACCCCTAATCTGTCGATCAGGTGCTTTACCAGTCTCGTAGGTCTCTTCTGCCAGCCTGCGTACCTTGTCGTCACTCAAGTCGCCCCCTTTTGATTCTTTCAAGATGCTGTCGGCGAACATGGCGGTCCACTTGATCCTTCCCCGAAGGGATTTGGCGTGTTTAGCTGCTTTGTCGAGGATTTTAGGTGATTTGATGCCACGGTCTGACAATAGTTCCTTCGCGTCCGTCTCGCTGGCGATGAGTGGAAACTCTCCGACGACTCTGCAGGCCCCTTCCTTCCAGATAAATGGGTATCGTCCTCGGCCAAACATGTAGCTCTCTTTCGTCGCTAGGGTCTTGCGGAGCGCCAGAGCCTTCGATAAGTTGAACGATGTTCCCGCGAGAATCGCTTGCTGGTAGTTGACGCCGTCTGCTCGTCCGGCCTGGCGACCCATGCAAACCAACGCGGTGGCGAGCAAATTGTGCCGCTCATCCTGGCTTCCCATATAGCGATACCGCAAGTCCTCTTGGGCCTCATCAATGCAGACCCATGTCACCTTGTCCGCCGGTCCCCAATCGGGCACACGCTCTCGATCGAGCAGATCACCTTGGTGGAGTCTCCTTTCGAACAGAGACAAGACCCGGAAGAGTTGGGAAAAGGGGTCCCATTTCTCGCAGCTGAGTTGAAACGAAAGCCATAGCCCTGGTGATGAGTTTGGCCCTCTTGCTTTACGAAAAGCACGATAAATCCGTTCACGTACTTCCCAAATGTCCATCCACCATTGGTGACAAAGACACTCGATCCAGTCGAGCCTCCCTCCAACGAGTTCAAGTAACGGCTCGAGGTACTTCAGCATCTGAAATAGATCCTGAGTATCCTTTGAAACCCCCGCAAGGACCTTTGGATCCATGATGTTCCGACCGAACCCCTCGGAACGCAATGCGGCAGAGACCGTGTAGTATCCGTACTCATAGCTGAACTTGTCTAGGATAGATGTCGTTTTCCCTGAGCCGGAAGGAGCAAAGACGATATTAAGCTTGGCTTCGTCGAACAAATCCGTGAATTGTTGTCGAGCAAAAGACCTCGTCAGCTGTGTTTCGTGGATGGAATTGGACGGAATCCATTGGCGGATGGCCAAGTCTAGCCGCGCTTGGAAGTCTTCAAGTTGCCTGGAGAACATACACCGAAGGCCGATAACAAACGGAGCGCATTGTTCAGCATCTCGAGCTATCGATACTGAGACTTCCCTAGGTCGTTCCTTGTTCATATATGATCGAAACAATTCATGTCCAGAAGCCACGAGTCGCTCCTGCACAAGCTGTGACGTCTCAAGGGCTAGCTTTTTGAATGCGTACCAGTCCGCACCGAGTTTTGGACAGAAATCAAGAAGGAATTGGTGATATTTCGGTAGCTCAAAGGATGCAGCCGAATCCTTGGGCAGTATCGCGCGAACTTGCCGGAGCACTTCCATCTTGTCCTCGAGAGAAGCCTTGTCCTTCAGAAAAGGGGATTAGCATAGAGAGTATTTCATTTCGTAAGCTTTCTCCATTTAGCGGATTAGATCGTCATGCCTGTCGTAGTACAGTTCCCGGAGCAAGCAGAATTCGTGCGGCCTCGAGTGAGCGATTCGGTAAAGAGACAGAACCTTAACCACGCGATCTATTCCGCAGCCAAACCCATTAGACACACTATTACGCGAACAACAAACAGAGATGAGCTCTCAGCTTACCATATGTCCATCCTTTGGCAGAGGAGAAGTCCAACGTTGGATTGCCCTCATTATCTGACTTGCTGAAGCTGATCCCAGTAACCCTGGTGGCTTCTGCTTCACATAACCTTCGATACTCCTTCACCTCCTCTTGGGTGGCTGAATCTACTTGGTTTGGCCTGTTGATCGGGGGGCCCATGGGCATACCGGGGCGGTGCTTAGGGAGCGAGGATACAGGATAGGATGTCCCCCCCATATTGCTGGTATGAGTGTTTCATTCATGAATCAAAGAGGTTTATGCTAGAAACTCTCATGAGATAGCTCAGAGTATATAGTTGCTTTCTTCACCTCTTCATCGGTGTTACTGAAGTGTCTGCAGTGTACATAGACGCAAGAAGAAGAAGGCGAGAACAGCGCTTTGGGGGAAGGGGGACGATCACGGCCAGTGGTGGCGGAACCATTGACATCGTCGCTCCAGGACCTGAAACACGGCGGTCTGCATTATGCAGCCTATCGCCTTATTGCAATGGTAGCTAACCTTTGTAACACGGTTAAGTTTCATTATTGGGGTACTTGTGGCAGTAACACGACTATCCGGGTGCCAGCGTCTATCATCAAATTGGCGACCATCGATCCATCCCACTCTTGACAATCGTGACCCCTCCCCCACTCACGACTCACGATTCACGCACTGCAGGATAGCACATGAACATCGATACGTACTTCAGCATGATGCACTGTACTAAGCAATGCAGGGGGCCGTCTTGATTGACCTGCCGTCCACCCTTGATCTTGTTCAGGTACTCACCGGAAACCTACAGGGTAGGTGTACGCGAGTACGCGAGAGAGTCCGAAGGCAGAGTCCAGGGGCAGTGAAACCCTTACACTTGAGTACAATTGTCACCTTTGCAGAATATTCAATTCTCAATAGGTACTTTCTCGCTGGTCGCCTGCAGCTTTGAAAGGTCACGTCTGCCTAACACTGCATCTATCCACTGAGAATCTAGACTCTCAAGTTTACCCCAAATCGGCGTGCATGACGCAAGACGCGTGACTTGGCTGGTGCGGCGTGATACGAGCATCTAAGTGCTTATTCGCATGGCCAGAGAATATTGCATTAGAATGCAGGCAGAGAAGCCGGGGGCCGATTGGGTCCATCCCCAAAGGGTGAGCTTCAAGTTGCGGCTCAATCGCTTCACGAGTGAGCCAAAGGGCCATACTAGAGAATGAGAATTATCTAGGCATCTTCGTTATGCTGACGTAGCTGAACATGGCCTTTCAATCGGCAGGACACTCTTTTCAAGATGGCGCTAACGGGTGCTGGTCAGCAGCTAAGGCAGAATCCTCAAGTCTCCGAAAATCGACGCGGACCTCAACAATGCAACTCGCGAGTCCACCTGGCGCATTTACATGCAAAATGGCCTCGGATCAAGTCTTCCCGTCTGCGATTGCCTTGGCTCCTGCGGCAACCATTCCGCAACAGAACTGCCAAGGACACCCGGTGAGGCGAGGGTGAGACAAGAGACGAGCCTGGCCAGCTGCAAGGCGATTTCCCCGCTCCGGAAGAGGCCTGCTGGATGTCAATGACAAAGAGGTTCAGCCGCAGTCAGCAGACTAGATGATGGGAGCATCACTCTCGGATCCACGAAAAGGATCATCTCTCGACGCAGCTCGTTAGCCTGGACGGGACAGACCCATGGCCGACTATGCCTATGATGCCGCCCTTGCGTGACTATATTCAGCTTGACAAGACCTTTTACGAAATGAAAACATCCCTCAGCCACCACAGCTAGGCTTCTTCTATCCCGCGAGACTTAAATCACTCACCAAGGCTCAATTCGACGGCTCTAGACTGATATTCTTTTGCACATTGGTCGCTAGTTTCGTTGCCCTCGCCCCAAGCGCTGATGTCACTGGTGGTAGAAACAGTCCTAGTACAGGCTGCATTGCGAGACCTGTAGCTCAGCTGAAAGCCTGGGAGGACTTGGCATCGATCTTGCCGAGAAAAAAACTACGTCTTCACCGCCGGAACGCCCTCTTGTCGAAGCAAGTTAGGAACGTGGCTGGGTCTATTGGTTCTTCTAGTCAAATCGTGTCCCGCCCCGGCAGTGGGTTGAGCAAACAGCCTCAGTCCGAGCAAAACGTAAGCTTTGCTCTCTTTCAACCGAAAATACCACACAGAGCTAGTCACGGCCTGCCACATGTACGGCTGACGGGCTTGAAGGGCAAGCTCCAACTTACCCCGCGCAGCTTGGATGCCCTCTAGTGGCAGTGTTGGAGTGCCACGGGGGCATTCATCAGGAATAGAGCCCACCAAGCCCTTCGAGTCCAAGGTGCTAGACTGCTCGTTATTCCTTTGTGGTATCTAGCCCGGGAGTCCTAGACCTCGACAGGCCGAGTTTGCGGGTTAGCTCGCCCGTTGGCATGACGCCACCGACACGCTTACTGGACGCCCTATGCAGCAAACAAGTCCCCGTTTGGGGCAGCGATGGGCGCAGCAGAGCTCGAGGAGCTCTCGGAGGCTGTGCCGAGGTGTGGATGCTATTTTTGTGATGCCCTCAATGGCTAGCGCGCCTTTTGGGCTCGAGCCGTCTTGACTCTCAACGCCAGAGTCGGGCTGAGCAGAAGGCGGGAATAGTGTACTCGTGATGGGATTGAGGCCTTCACCCAGTCGGAGGGATATATAAATGGCCTCGAGTCCGGGGAAGAAGAAGGCTTTTCTCATCATCACTCAGCAACTCAATCAACTCCATCACTTCAAACCACTCACACCAGCCTCACTCACCTTCAACTTTGAACTCACCCACAAGCTACACCTACCATCACTTCTCATACCTACTTCACAATGCTCTTCAAGGCCGTCCTCTCCGCCACCGTCGCCGCCACCTCGGTCCTCGCCGCGCCCCTCGCCGCTCCCCTCAAGGCCCGCGGCGGCACCACCTACTTTGGTCCCTCGGACATCTGGCTGTACTCGGTCCGCGACGGCTCCATCTCGTCGACCGACCACGGCGAGATCTACAAGAACGACGGCAACAACGGCAAGGACATCACGACGCTCCTGACCTTTGAGTACCCCAACGAGTCCTCGGGCCTGCAGTGCCACTTCGAGTTCTACCTCGACAGCACCGCCGGCGTCGGCGGCAGCAAGAAGCTCGACCTCTTCACCAGCAACAGCCCCGCCCCGGGACCTACTTCCGGCTGGGGTCCCGGTAACCAGCGCAACCTGCCCCTCGGCCGTCTGTCCGTCGACGTCGACTCGTACGGCAGCTGGGACGCCACCTACAGCACCTACCTCACCGAGAAGACGCCCTGCAAGGCTCCCGGCACCGTCGAGGCCTTTGAGCTGGTCGGTGTCTATGACAACGACTCCGTCACCTGGAACCCCGATGTTGCTGGTCTTCGCATTGTCTTTTCCGATTAAGGGCTGACTCGATGAGACATGGCGGACACCGGCATTCTTCACTTCGCTTCCTTCATTCATAATATTTGGCGGCTTCCAATCACGCCGGCTCTTCTTCTTCTTCTCTTCTTTCATTCATATTACTTGAGCGACAAAACTTTGGGATTGGAAATATCACTGGGAATGGAGGTACGACGGGCTACTCATGGGGTATTGGTTATTCACTACTACGGTCCTTGGTCGAGCGATTGCATTTTATGATTTGATGATACAGCACACAAGACGCACGACGCGGGATAATAGACCGAAGAATTATTATCTACTTTATCTGATGACATCTTTTGAGCGACAAGGGATCTAAAAGAAAGGAAATGTTCGCCTCGTTCATAATTATTGTTCTATCCCCCGTAGTCCTTTGCCAGTGTCCAACACTTTCTCATACCCGTGCCCATCGACTCATTCTCAACTTGACCACTCGACGCCCATTTCAACCGAGCGTCTTCATCCACGACACCCTCATCTTCGTCTCCCAGCTCAAACAATTGGACGTGCATAGTCAGCTTAATATGGGAAAACAGCCACGGCACACTTCCCAGTTCGCCGACGTGCTTGACCGTGGATCCCTCAATCAGGTCTGACACGAAGGTGGTCGCCAACGCGCGACGCTGCTTGTTTGTAGCCGCCTTTCGCGTATCCTCGAGGATTTGGCTGGGAAACTCCCATAGCCCTGCCAGAAGGCCTTTTTCGGGTCGTCTTTGGATGAGGTAGTGTCCGTCGCGGCGACGGATCACGCACACGAGGGTTTCTTCGACTCGAACAGCCTTTTTGACGACCTTGACTGGGAATTTCCGAGCGTGGTCGACGATGGTTTCAATGCCAACGGCACTGGCTTGTGGCTTGGAGGTCGCGTCTTTGAAGAGAAAAGCCGACAGGTTCGTCTGCTTGCTCTTCCTGGTAGGCTTCGGTTCGGTCTTGACCGTATTCCCCTCTGCCTCTTCCTCCAAAGGTTCGCAGAGATGACACATGTCTTCAATGTCTCCCAATGCGGTTTTCTCGTCGTGGGCGAGCAACCTTCCTTCTCCGTACGCGCGACAGGTCGAAGTAATAGGACACTCTGCACAATTCGGCTTTGGCACGCAGACAGTGCTCCCCAGTTCCATGAGAGCTTGCCCCCACCGTCCCGGCCGGTCGCTGACGTCGTCGTCTCCAGCCACGGCCTTGACGAGGGCGTCTGCGGCTGCCCACAAGAGGTCAATGACCGTCTTGTCCGTCTTCACATTGCCCAAGAGCCCGAGCTGTCTGCTCAGCACGCGCAAAACGTTGCCGTCGACCATGGGCGCGGCGCGTCCGAAGACGATGGACGATATGGCGCCAGCCGTGTAGCGACCGACACCGGGGACTTTTGCTTCGAGGTCTGGGGCGTGCGACGGTAGGAGACCTCTCGTGTCGGCGTCGGAAGCGATGAGTTTTGACGCTTCGTGGATTCTCGTCGCCCGGCTGTAGTATCCTAAGCCTCGCCATGCGCTCAAGACGTGCTCTGGATCAGCAGCAGCGAGGTCGTGAATCGTTTCCCATTTGCTCATCCAGCTGTTCCAGTAGTCGATGACGACGGCGACGCGGGTTTGCTGCAGCATGATTTCGCTGATCCAGACCTCGTAGGCGCGACGCTCGAGAAGGCCGCGAAGTTCGTGTTCGGGATGCTGTTGGGGATTTATCCACGGCTTGCGCCAGGGCATCTTGCGCCTGGAGCTGACGCCGTCGAACCAGGCGAGGAGGGCGCTGCGGGAGGAGGAAGAGTCGAGCAGGGCGGGACGGTGATATGTCACAGGGTGTTGACGCGATGGAGGTTTGCATGGTTGATGCGGTGAGGACGCATTTGGGCCGAAGAGACGCTGATGCAGCTCATTGCTCGTCTTCTTCGGTTTGGCGCGTGATGGTTGAGATTTCCGTCGCTTTGGCGCGGGTTCATGTTCGTCGCTTTCAGACGCGTCTGGAGTCGCTTGACGGCGACGGGCGGGACGGCGCTTGGCTGCTGCGGTGATGAAGTCGGGTGATTCAGCTTCGCTTTTAATTTGAGATGCAATTTTACGCGATGCCGATGATGCGCTCGAGCGGGTGACGCGTGACGATGCCATTGAAGTGGTGGTGTTTTGTTTGGGAGAGAATTGGATGAAATTGGCCAACACTGATGAGGTGGGGCATTGCCACCAACAATCGAGACCGCTCTGAATCTCGAGCTACGATGGAAATGGAGAAATAATTGCATGTGTATTTATTGAATCTACATAATTTGGTTGTTCGATTTGGCTGTGGTTGTTGCATAGCCATCCACGGGAACCTGGCCACTGTCTGTGCCTTAATGAGGGACAATGACATGCAAGACTCGGGCGAGGATTCGAGGAATAGGATACCCGTCAGATCATTATTTTGGCGGGGACGGCAAGTTTTGAACACGTCTGAGTTTTGGACTATAGCCTGTCTATGCTACATTTATTCTATTACCAAATCGTACTCTGACTGGCGCTCGGCGGCATCAATCATCATACGTTGCCAATTCCATCCCATCTGCTGATGCAACTCTCCCCGTCTAAATCGAGGAGTTCGAGGCACCGGTTTCCGCTTGGGTGCCATTCCGTCATCTAGTTCGTCCGGGGGCTCAGGGGTTTATGCGCATTACGAATAGCCTAAATGGAGTGCCATGTGTGCACCGAGACTTCAGGACTGGGCATCGGCATGTAAAGGCAGACAAGAAGTAATACAAGTAGGCATCTGTCTGGTAGGCTCTTGCAAATGTCCCAACACTGAATACACAAAACCCTTCGACTATTATAATGTATAAACGACTACGACTTCTACTTGATTTCCTCCCAACACTGTGCCTTCCCACCGACCAAACCCCCCGTGGCCCAGGACAACGGAGCTGGTTCCAAAGCCGGAAGTCCGGGGAATCTCTGGGGAATTTATGGGGAAAGTCCGTCGCCGAGAGCCGTCCTCACGGCGACTGGTCCGGGGTTTGCTTCCGGGGCTTCCATCCCCGCACATTCGTGACCTGTTTCTCCACGAGCTAGAGCCGAGTTGGATCATGTTTACTCAACTGGACCGGGGGATCGGCGGGCGAGTACGTGAGCGATATTGCATCATGACACGGGTGCGGTTTGCCCACGTTGAAGTGACCGGGATGCGCTTAGGATAGCCAGAATGGGGATGTAGACGGAGCAGCAGCCATGCTGGAACCTGACTACTGGAACCATGTTGGATCAAGACCACGAGAATTCACCCTCGGCTTATCACACCCGACGCCAAATTTAAAAGCAATGAACTCTCCATATGTCGGATGGCATTGGCCATCAGCTAGCGCTATCCTAGTGATCCTACTATGGCTTCATATCTCCAACTCCTCCTTGCAGCTCTGCCGCTGTCGCAGGGCGTGCTGGCCGTCACGTCACCAACTGCCAAGGTCAAGAACGGCACGTACGAGGGCAAGTATGTTGCTTCTTACGACCAAGACCTCTTCCTCGGCATTCCCTACGCTCAACCGCCTGTCGGGGACCTTCGCTTCCAGAATCCCCAAAGCTTGAATACGACATTCCGCAAACGAAGTGCTGTCGAGTATGCCGACTCTTGTGTGGGATACGGTGTAAGTAAACTATCTCAGAAAGTGAATGGGATGTGGTGCTCACTAAATATAACAGAATAGCGCCGCGTGGCCTTTCACTCTTGGTGAGGACTGCTTGACCTTGAACATTGTCAAGCCAGCCAAGTCCAAGAGCTCAAACCTACTTCCCGTCGGCGTCTTCATTCATGGTGGCGGCTGGACGTCAGACTATAGCGCCAACGGCGTCTACAACCTCAGCTTCATTGTCGAAGAGTCCGTCAATGCTGGAAAACCCTTTATTGGTGTCTCTGTGGATTGTAAGATTTATCCCAGCGAAGCACCGCGACCCTCTGCTAACGTCTAAGACCGCCTTTCTTTCTGGGGCTTCATGGCCTCCAAGGACATCCTCGACGCCGGCGTCGCCAACCTCGGCCTCAAGGACCAGCGCCTCGCCCTGCACTGGATCCAGGAAAACATCAAGGCCTTCGGCGGCGACCCCAAAAAGGTCACCATCTGGGGCGAGAGCGCCGGCGGCGGCAACGTCGGGTACCAGGCCACGGCCTTTGGCGGCCGCGACGACGATCTGTTCCGGGGCATCATCGCAGAGTCGGGCGCCGAGGGCACCTGGGTGAAGAACCTGACGAAGCCGCAGCAGCGCTACGACACCATTGTCGAGGCCGTGGGCTGCCAGTCCAAGAAGGACAAGCTCGCGTGTCTGCGCAAGGTGCCTTTCAGGACGCTCAATGCCACTATTGAGAAGATCTCGGGGTCGTCTGTCACTTTTTACCCCGTTGTCGACGGGGACTTCATCACCGACCTCTCGTCTACGCTTCTTTCCAGGGGCAAGTTCGCAAGGCGACCAATCCTCCTCGGCACCAACACGGATGAGGGCACCCTCTTTGGCGGGACCACGGCCAAGACGGACAGCGATGTCAAGAGCCTCATTCAGTCTGCCGGACCCGACGACAACACGACGGCGATTGTCATGGCCCTGTATCCCAACGTGGACTCGCTTGGTTTGCCAACCGACTATCGCGTGCAGGCCAATGGGCCGGTTGGCGCTCAGTTCAAGCGTGCGATTGCGTTGCTCACCGACCAGAGCTTTCTCTCGTGGCGTCGTATCAGGACTGATGCGTGGTCCAAGTTTGGAGTGCCGGCCTACTCCTACCTCTTTGAATCGCCTATGGCCAATGGTAAGACCCCCGTACCCCCCTTTTTGATCTCATCCAGAGAGAGGGTGTTGACACTGCCTATCTTGTAGTCCCTTACTTTGGCACCACCCACTTCACCGAGATTGGCTACGTCTTTTACAACCGCATCGGCCTGGGATACGCCACTGGCATCAGCCCGCTGACGAACGCGACCCAAGAGGTGTTGGATCTGGCCAAACTCACCACTCGCATGTGGATCAGCTTCATCCACGACCTGGACCCCAACAACCATGGAAGTGAGTTTGACTTCTAGCTGCTTAATAAATGAATGAATGAATACATTTTATTAACCTTTGCCTAGTTTCCAACGTCGAGGAGTGGCCACTGTATAATGCCTCCGGAGGCTACGGCGAAAACTTTCACTTGACTCCTACTAACTATGGTGTGATCTCTGACGCATTTCGCCTGGCGGGAACTACCTTTTTGAACTCTGTTGCACGAGAGCAATACGGTCGCTGAGCCCTAATGCATTTGACCAGTTACATTGTATATCTCCATCCTAGGAAATATTCCAGCATAGGAACCCAGATTCACCCTTGCCACATACACTGCGATAAGAACCAATGAAACCTGAAGGCGCCTTGTATCCTACACTCCTACTGCAGCTTGCACATACGTATTGCATTTCTTCCCTTCTGCCAATGCTGGCCGCTTCATTTAAGCTACGTTGTTTATCTCTCTTCCGGGAACTATTAACTCCAGGCCCCGACCTGACATGGCCCAGCATGTGTACCATGCTCCGATATGTAGATTTCGCTGCCTTCACACGTATCTCATATCTCACATCTTTTTTGGTCGTCTTGCTATGCCGGGTGTCTCCTGCTTTATTGAGGTGATGGCTGCGAGATACCAGCCATCACGCTGATACTTGGCACCTTTCTCAATCTCATCATGCTGCATGTCAGACGCTAGTCTTGGGACTCTTGGCGCATGTGGCCTTTTCTTGGAAGCCTACCTCTCAGCTCTCAGATCTTTTCTTCGTTTCTTCTTCACCTTCACGATTCTATCTGAGACTAGTGGTCTCCCTACCAAGTCGACTCCTACACAGGACACTCCCGAACTTCAGCGGGGACGACTCCTCATCCCAATCACGATCATGTAATACCGTAATTGTAAACCACCATCCTACTTTTCCTTTAGGTGGAAATCTTATCCTGTGATGACTTCACTTACTCCACTAGCTTAGCTTAGTGGGTAATACTCTCCTCTCCCAAATTCCATTGCTTTTTTTATACCCGAAGGGTAGCCGAGCGTAGCGAGGTTCAGCGAACGGTACTGAGCCCCATGTGCGTAGCACCACCCGAGTGACGAACGTAGTGAGGCACGTGACGATGTGGAAGTGAGCCCAGCGAACGAACCCTTTTTTGATATCAACAATACCTTGTTGGGGGAACGAACGAAGTGAGTTGGTTGATAGCTGTTAGGCAGGAGAGGAAAGATAAGGGTTAATTCGACTATGTCTTTAGCTGCCACTTACGATGCACTTTAATCTCAGCCGCCATATTACAACGGTACGACCCATTCGGCTCTTGCTTAAAACGATTGGCCTCCCTCGTGTAAATTCATGCAATAGGCCTGGTTTGAGGCCAATTTCCCTCCCTGCGTATGGCGAAAGAATCTGTCGCTTGGCGCATTAGCTGAGGAGACCATGCATGATGCACTATTACACGCTCCTCAGCTTTCCGACCTGTACCGCCAAGATGCGTCCGTTCTCATACATCGCGCTGATGGGGTTTTCTGCTGTGACGGAGTATGCACGCTGTCCTTAGGTCAGAAGTTGCCTTCATGCCGTCAGAAGTTTCTTGGCACCAGACGTTATCAAAGAGAACTTAGACGTGGACTGTATTAGTTTTACCCCTAGGCTTGCTTTGCAAAACAATTGTCTCTTGCTGTGGAGAGTGATTCCCCTATTAGCTGCATGGCGACAGTAGTGAGGCTTAGTGTGACGTTTCTCGGCATCGCCAAGTTGGAATGGTCTTAGGTGGCACAAGACTCTGACTGGTACATGTAATTGATCGTTTTCTAACATTTAACCCCTCTATCAGTACATCTAAGAAACACCGCCATCGACGGGCCGGCTTTGGGCCCCGGGGCCATAAGCTATCCAAACTAATCGCAAAGCTGTCCATTTGCGAGCACACGCTTGCCACTGTCGATAATGGTTTGCGGAGGCCGCTCCCAATTTAGGATTGCAGTCCCCCGCTCTCGTTCTGTTCGTCGGAGGTCGTACATGGTAACCATGGATATAACAGTCGTTTGCTCACCAGCTCCAAAGACCACGTCCTTTGGGGGTGGCGGTGGGAAACTCGGCCAGTCAATGTACTCGGGTGCTTCCGTATATACAGCCATCTTCTTGCCTTCCCGCCTCCTCTTTACCCACTCATTCAACACAGAGCGGTATTCCGAAACGGGACTGTCGAGCTTAACCTCTGGGTGTTGCACCCAGTCCTTGATGTTTTCGACGTCGGCTGTATTTTGGCGATGGAAAGACACCTCGCGGAAATGCATATTGCGGGTAATGATTTCGTAGAGAGTGAAGATGACTCCCTTAATATCATCCCGGCCTTCGCTGTGTGTAATGTCCCCGATCCGGCTGCTGTAGTTGAAATCGAACAACATGAGCGCGTCCGTCTCCGGGTTGACGAGGAGATTTCGAGGAGCAACATCCTGGTGAACAATGCCGTACTTGAGATTCAAGTCGTCGATGACGAGGGTCAACTGCCGAAGCCACTCGAGCTTAAAGGGCCGCGACTTGTTCTCGCTGATGGTGCCGCCGGGGATGTGAAGGCTTGTAAAGCCAACAATATTGCCGCGGAGCTCGTCCAGGACAACCCGGTCGAAAGGAACAATGTTTGGGTGGGGAGGGAGGCGCATCCATAAGTTCATCTCATGCCACACCTTGAGCCGGAATTGGACGAGGAAGTAGTACTTGAAGACTACTTTCCTCGTCTGAGTCGTCTCCGCTGAGTCTGTTCCGCCGACGCATGGTACGTCGCAAACAAGGTCGACATTCGGAGTGAATCGATCCAGCTCCACGAGATCCGAACGGAGGACAGTCTTGACGCCTTCCAGCTGAAGAGTTTGTAGCGGTGGGTAGTAGACACAGGTCGCTTCGTCGTCTTCGGGATTGGTAGAGGTGGACATCAGTTCGCCGTCTAGTGATAGATGGATAGCGTAGACGTCAGTTCCGATGGTGTTGATGTACTTTTTGAGGTGTTCAGTGGCACAATCTGCGCTCTCCTGCTTCTCGTCCATGGTGACAGCAATGGTGCGTCGTTGATCCCAGTCGACTATATGCCAGGTGCTTGGTCCCCTGGTGCCCATCACAGAGCCGCCTGGAGCAAAATATCTCCATTCTTCCTCGATCATGGTCTCTGTGGATATGGAACAGGCGAAAAGGTCAAAAGGAGGAGTGTGCCAAAGAAACTGAGGCCGCAGGGAAGAAGCGCAAGCAGACACAATAGCAGCAAGAACGACTCTAAAAGATAAAATAAGTGAGATTTGTCAAGAACTGCGTTGTGAATGCTCTAGGGAGCATACGGAACTAAGAGTGAAAATGCCTTGATTTTCTATGGAAGGCCTGCTCCTATTCGTACTATGGGTCCTGACTGGCCCAACAAGATTCGATTGGGGCGCAGCAAGGTCCCGAGGCCGTTAGCCCAGGCGGTGGGATCGGATAAATATCGGGGCGGTACCTGAGGAGGGCTAGAGTTTCAGATTGGTGCTGAATCGTCATCCTTTCGATAGAAGGTTGTCGTCGCATTGCTTAATGCTGGGATACTGCACTGCCCGTAGACTATTAGCTTCCATCCGGCGCGTATGCTTACACTACCAGCGACGCCAGTTAACGATAAATATCCTTTTAAGGACGCTATTAAAGGTCTGGGGTCGCATAATGTCTCAAGGAGTTCCGCCCGGCGGTTATGAAATAGATTTATTCCTCTCAAGGCACCCGTTAGACTATTCGCATCCATCCTGGCGCGTATATTTACACTGCCTCATACGCTAGTCATCGATAAATGCACTTTCGAGGGCACCGTTCAAGGGCTGAGGTCGCATGATATTTACGTCAAGGCATTCCGCCGAGCGGTAATGAAATGGATTTATTCCTTCACTACCGTAGGCCCTCGTGCAAACCGGACAAGACGGCGTCAAAAAGAGGCCTCTTATTAGGCAGGATCTAAACTGGTGTAGGTTTAACCTGCTCCAGTTCTCCCCAATTCTTTGCGGGCCTGTTGGTTATGTATAGAACTTACAGAACTCAAGCCAACAAGAACCATGGTTGAGTCTGGCTCACCTCGGCGCGTGTGAAGTCCCAAATCGATAGCAAGGTTGCATTCATTACATGTCTTCATTGCCGCTATTTGCGCCCTCACAATGCTGCCGACTGAATGCCCGCCTGTTTCTGGCCGACGATTCTGGTCAAGATGATCAACATCTAACATAGCCCAACTGAATGCCCCTATGTTTCTGGCCAACATCTAACATAGCGTCGTATCCCATAGCATAGCCCAACTTGAGAAAGCCTGACAGAGATGCCTTGCGGAGGGAATTCAACTGTTCTCGTGTAGACATATAACTGGGCATGTTTCCCTCCATGACAAGAAGCTCTCTCGACATCACACCCTTAACAACTTCTTGAGAACCATCTCCCTACCTATTTGTTTCCAACCAGCTACAACACGGTCTTTCCTCACCCAAACCCGCAAACCCGAAAACCCAACCTTCGAAATGCAGTTCTAACTCGTTCCCATCCAGCCACAGCAGATTGGGAATGCTACTTCTCACGTTCTGGTATACGATAACCGAAATCCCGGCAATTGTCCTTGTGGGTGGTATGCCTTTTACGGGACCTGCGGTCATCAATTCAGCGAACAAGACTATAGGTGCGGCAATAAAGTAACGCCTTCCGGGAAAAGCGGTTTCTGTGGAAGTCCCGCTCCCCATCATGTCGTCCGCCAGTTTTATGTCACCTCCTCATGCTCGGACTGCAATCGATACGGTTACTAACTCAATGCGAGAGGTCAGTAAACTTACATGTATATCCTATTATGTAAGAAGAAGTGCTTACCAAGTTACCAGTATAGTAGCACCGCCGCGAAGCCCAATAAACCCGGCAAGCCCGGTTGACGGATATTCACGACCTTTCCAACCCAGGTTATATAGAGCGTATAGGTAGCAATCTTCCATAACTTCCTATTTAAGTAGAAGATATATAAGTTATTTAAACCTACTAATATTTATCCTGGAAGCTTGTCTCGTGGAGCAACTGAGCTCGCAGTTGTTCAAGCTTCCGCTCCGGGCTCAGGGAGAAGGCATGGGAAATGTGTTCCTAGCCGTCTTGTCGGGGACTTATCAGAGGGGTCCCTCGACCATTGCGCCATGGGCAAACACGCTGGGAGAATCGACCCCAACGTGCCTCCATACTGGTTTTCTACGCTGGATATCATGCGCATGGCGAGAAACCTGAATCCCAAATGGCAGACGGAATGGGAATTTCTTCTCAACAAGTATCAGCGGCGGTACATGACAGAACCGGGAGACAGGCTGGTGGCTATCTCGGCCATTGGCAGCTAATTCGCCTAGTACATGAATACCGAGTTCGTGGCCGGCCTGTTCGCCGAAAATCTTGCTGTTGGCTTGCTATGGGGAGTTTGTGGCGAACCCCTTCGTCGGCCGGGGGGCTATCGAGCACCGTCATGGTCATGGGCAGCGATTGACAGCCCAATATCACTCTCGGTTTGTCCTCGCGGCATGGGGGACTATCCCATGATGCACACACTAGAGTGGCAAGTTCAGCCAGCCTCCCCTCAAGCCAGATTCGGTCGCATCAAGTCAGCTCGCCTGAAAGCCAGTTGCTAGGTGACCAGGGCAAAAATATGCAACGGTAAACAGGAGCGAACGCTGGTAGTCGCAGGGCGATACTCCTTCCAGGTAGTTAGGGCTTCCCAGACGCACTGGACCCGGCAGTGGATGCAGCTCCAGAAGTCGACGTCTGTCTGCGCGAGATCTGCTGGTATCCCCCGCAAATAGTCACTTCGATCGTTTACGGGAGTTGTGTTGTTGCTGGCATCTTGGCAATGAAGCAAAACGGTGATGGGGTATATAGACGCGTTGGCCTGTTCAGTGTCAACGTCACTAAGCGAAAATAGTTAGGATCTGCGTCCCCTTATTAGGACACACTCGGAAATTTAGAATTCCTTCAACGGCGACATTTTCGTGTCGGCTTTATCCGTCGAGTTAAACCAGTGGTCCGTTTCATGGTCAGTTACAGTGTACGAAGTACTCAGGTGGGATTCCCGTCTGCCCCCTCAAAACTCATTCAGGGGGTTGCACGTCATCCCCGGCGCATAATTGGCCAATTTCAGTGGAGAATAATTTAACATCCCCCAACGTTTCTTCATGGCATTACCGTTGTGGCAGACACTAACTCAGGTCCAGACGCACGGGAGGCTCAAACTATTGAGTGATTAACCTATTCTGGCTTCTTCGGCGACATCAGGTGGTTACTAAGTTATGCTTAGCTCAGCTCTGTCTAGGTGTGGCGTTCGCACTCTGTTGTCAAACTAATTTCATCTAACTAGCACAATGCATGGACTAGCCCATGGCTGGAAAAACATGAACTGACTAGGCGGTTAAGCCAATGGGAATGAGCGTAATAACGCTGATGCTGAGAAATGGAGACTTTCCCATTTGTTGAAGACTTGTTCTTTGTCGTAGTCTCACGAATGGCATTAAGGAGTGGCGGCAAGAGATGACCGCTGTTAATTTGACAAATTGGTTGAATACGGAGTCAAGTGCCGACAATTTAAATGGCGAGTTCGGTGGCGGTGGAATTACATTAACGAAAGCTGTGGCTGTTCCCCCTTGTATAAACAGCAGCCAACCCCAACCAGCTCCTACAACTAATATGTTGCAAGTTCACCTCTTTACCTCTACTTGAACGCTATTGTCTGTCTCTCTTGCATACTTATTACTCTCTCGTTACTCTTGAGATTATGTTTTTCAAGTCTTTTGCCTTGGTAGGGCTCCTCCTCCCGAGCCTCGGCCTCGCGGATACCTTCGACACCTGCTTAACATCCGAGGCCACTACCTGCAGCTGCCCGACCACTCCGGTCAAGAGATTCCAGTCTCGAGACTTCACCTTCCCCGATCATCTCTTCCCTCGCACGGCCGATTCCTGTTCCGACGATACACCTCCGTGCTGTGTCCAGAAAGGTCCTGGATCTCTGCAGGTCTCCCCTTCTACCGGCAAGACGAACCTTCAATGCGGCTCCAAGTTTGGTGACGATCGGCGGGATGTTACAGATGGTGTTGTCTACACGATTGAGGACTGTCCTGCCTCTGGGCCATACTCTGGAAAGAAGTGTCTGCACATTGCTATCACCACTGCCCCCGGCGTTACTCTTTCGGACATCTCTCTCCAAATCGACAATAACCCCATCACGCTGAACACTGGGCTTGGCAATTGGCCCTTCAACAGTTACTGCACCCTCAACCCTAGCCAGTGCTGGGTGCCCGTTGATGCCATCATCGCCACATTTGAAAACCCTGCTGTTTCCTCGCTGTGCGACACCACCGTCTACGTCGCCGTTGGCATCAGCGTCTCCAGCAAGGCCTGTGCCTCTGGTGTAACCTGCTTCAACCAAGGCACTACCATTGGCCCTGGCAATTGGTTCATGTACTTTACGCTGGACCTCGAGTGCCCAGAGATTTGCCTGCGCAAGTGTTGCTGTCCCACCCTCCCGCCTCCCCCGGCCACCCAGTCCTGCTCCATCGGCACTGGCTTCGGCTATGGCGATGGATTCAAGAACTTGAATGGAAACCCCGTTGGTCCAGCTCTGGGGGGTAGCGGCTGCAACCGCTGGGGCTGGTACTTTACTCCCAGCAAGGCTACCTTGACGGCAGGCATCAGTGGTTCCCTGATCGTCGGCGCAGGGCTGAACGACATCTCCAAGGGAACCAACGCAGGAACTTGGTCGGCCAAGCTTTCCGGCTCTCAGGTCAACGTCCAATACAACATGTTCGACGACGATACCAATGGACACTTTGATCTCGCCGAGGTACACGTGTATGCCTCGTGCACCGCACCATCCAAGTGCGCGCCCGGTCAGTACACATACGTGTCCCCCGTGGGCACTCTGACCGGAAGCACGGATGCCTCATTCAGCACATCCATTCAAGTTGATGGCACTTGTTCGTCGTATTATCTCATCTTTCACGCCAAGGTCAACGAGGTGTTCCCGTTGAGCGCAACTTGCCCCGCGGAGTCGGCGTAAGCGAAGTAAGACGAGGTACGAGCTACTTGGAGTCGTTACGGTATATAATTTTGTTTCTTGCTTATCTCTGAATGAAATGTGATTACCCATTGTAAGAGTCTGTAGTTAGGCATTCAGGATGAGAGAAGGGGTTAGCATCAAAGACCGCTTAATAATGAAGGGCGGGTGTAATTTAATAAAATATACATTTTCTGTCTATTAATAATAAACTGCAAATAATATATCGCATGATGAAACCATGACAATCCGGTCGGAGCTGGTCATCAACCCGACCGGGAAATCCGTCTTCAGTAACGCGGGGAACATCCAGCTGGAGGGCTACTTAGCGCACCTGCAGGAGAATGTCGAGCTGTCAATTCTTCTGGGTGACCATTCCGTCGACTCAACGTGGAACGACGTCTGCATCGCGAATGTCAGCAAATAACCTCTGGGCAGATTGTATCATACTAGTTAGATTAGACGACAATGACTCTGTTGTCAGTCCTGTTGAGTTGCGTCTTGAAAAGTCAGGCTCCATGGCGCAGAAGATGCTGGTTCTATACCAGTGACGAAGTTGTGGATAGATGTAAGTAGAAGTGGCAATCCTCGTGAAGTATTCAGTTATCTAATATCAACAGAACCGGCCATGGATCCGCGAAGGCTCTCACATCATGCGAGTTCGCACCAGCTCCCTCTCGGCAACCAAAGACTTTGAGCGACTGGCCCGCCGCCTCTCGGGCCGCGCCATCGCCGTCGTCCTCGGAGGCGGCGGCGCCAGGGGATTCGCGCATCTCGGCGCCATCAAGGCGTTCGAAGTAGAAGGCATCCCCATCGACATCATCGGGGGTGGCGTCGGCCATCGGCGAGGACTTGGTCTCGAGCGACGCCCGCCTCACCTTTTACTGCAACGTCACCAACCTCTCCAACGGCTGCCAGCCGCACATCATGTACCCGCAGGGCCGGTCGCTGTGGCAGATGGTGCGGGCGTCCATGGACGACCACGGCGACCTGCTCGTCGACGGGTGCTTCTCCGCCAACGTGCCCGTGTTTCCCGCCCTGGCCCTCGGCGCCGAGGCCGTCTTCGCCTTTGACGTGTGGGAGCCGCCCATCCCACCAGCGCAGAAGCCGACGCAGTCGGTGGGGCTGGGCATTGGCCTCGCAGCTGTTCCTGCAGTGCTGCTGCGGGCGACGGCAGAAGGGAAAGTCGGCGGAAGATGTGGTGGCTTACACGAACACGGGCGGCACACTCACGCTTCCGAGGATCTTGAGCCTGCTGTCCTTTTCGACCAACATGAACGAGCTTCGGGCCATCAAGGAGACGCCAGAGTGTTTTTACAACCGTCCTCCTGTTGGACATATCGGGGCGTTTGCCATGGACAGAATTGACGAGGCACAGGAACTCGGCTATCGGAACGCAAAGGCGTAGCTCAAGGAGTTGAGGGAGCAGGGAAAACTAGACCACCCGGCTATGTCCAAGTAAGGTACGGTTACAATCGTAGTAACGTTTAATAGCGCAAGCCGTCTATTCGAATCAACTAGAGCAGTCAGCTTACCATCGTCCGTCCCCAACACGAAGCGGGCACCGAAGGAGGGCCAATTCGGTGGCGAAAGCAGTTGGCGACTCCGGACAACCGACTGACTGTAGCACTCGAGCAGTCCCACGCTCGCCCCGACTGTCAACTGCAAGAGCCGGGTGCCCACGCCCAGAGCAACGTGGTAAAACATTAGTCTCCGGGGATGGCCATCCTGGGAAACCTTGATTGCCGGTCTTGGCGATGGTCTTGAGCTGAGCCTTGCACGGAGAAATGACGAAGAAAGTCAGACGGCGTCTCGAATACCTCCTTTGTCTTTCCAAATTCGTTGAAGTCCCGGAATTCGTGTTGTCCGCCTCGTCGAACAAACGGGCGATTTTTCCATCTACCTGCTCCCAAGCAGTCACACTCAATCGCAACCTCCTGTTTGACCTCGTGTCTATACCACCAGATCCCTTCTTAAATAACTTTCGGATACCCCGTAGTCAAATTGACAAGGGGCTGCCGCACTCCACCACGTCCCTTTTTCCCCTTGAAACCCCGCCCGGCAAGCAAGATGCCGCTGCGTCTGCTTGTCTCTTTTAAGAAGTAGAATGCCTTTTCACCAGACTGGCCCCGAGAGAAGAAACCTCGATCCTTCCACGGCCTGAGCAATGGGACGCAAATTGAGTTCGCCATGGCGGTTGACGTCGACAAGGTGATCGCCTCAGTCACTGTTACGGGCAGTCTTCTTTCGTCCGTTGCGACGCTCTGCGTTCTTGTTTCGTTTGCCATATACCATCGACAGCTACGATCCTTCCGTCATGTGTTGGTACTCAACCTCACCGTCGCCGGTATGCCACTCGTCCAATCCGGGCGACTTCGTCCAGACTAACAAGCATGCTGCAATCAGAGTTCGCCAACGCCCTGAACAACACAGTCTCGGGTTTAATCGCCGTCGTCACCGGCGAGCTCCGGCCCGGCACCTCGTGCACCGTCAACGCCTTCTTCGGTCAGCTCTCGGTCCAGGCCGCCGACTTCTCCATCCTCGCCATCGCTCTCGTCACCCTCCTCACCGTGACGCGACTCATCTACATGCCCAACCTGTCGGCGACGAAGAAGCTCCTCATATGCCTCGCGGTGTGGATCGTCCCCCTCATCACGAGCCTCATCCCGACCATCATGGGCGAGATGAAGCCCGTGGGCGGGAACTGGTGCTGGATTTCCGCGGATCGACCGGATTTGCGCTACTCAATGACGCATGGCTGGCGATTCGCCGTCATATTCGGCACCGTCGCTATCTACCTCTACATCTGGGCCTACTTGCGCCGCCATCTGACACCGGGCGTGCATGGTAAGAGGCATCATCAGCCATCCTACAGCCTACCAACGGCAACCGAAACCGGATCTACCCTCGATCGATTCTGGAGGAAAACAGGATTCCAGGCCATGCCAGACGAAGATGTCGAAATGAAGACGAGGGCGCGTGCTCAGTCGGAGAGCATCGCAGCCCATCCGCCTATTACCCGCGACCGTCCGTCAACATCACACTCCCAGGGCGGCCGAAGAGGCCAAAATGTCACGTTGCAGACCGACATCAGCGAGTTCCCGATGCGCCGGGACACGATGGAGGTGGAGACGGAGATCAAGCGAATGATGCTGCTGAACGCGTACCCCTTCATGTACGTCTTGCTATGGATTCCAGGCCTCGTGAATCGGCTCATGGAGGCCTCGGGAAACTCTTCATCCAGCACTATTTCTAGTGCTCTCCAGGCGTCAACCCAGTTCGTCGGGGTCGCCAACGCGTTAACGTATGGATTTAATCACCACCTGAGGGACAGGTTGAAGGGGATATACTTGACGCCAGTGATTTCAAGAGCGAAAAGGAAACTTGGAAGATAATAGAAGTAATAGTTAGTGTTTTAATTTCCTAATATTCTTCTCCTTGTTACCCTTTTTCTCCTCTTTTCTTCGGTCTAACTTGGTCACCCACATAATCATCCTTTCATCTCCTTCCGTGAGTCAAGTCTATAAACAAGCTCGTACCTACTTACATTACTCTTACCCTTTCGCTCTCCTCTCCGTTAACCTCTGTCTCACCTAGATGACTAACCACAGCCAAGCACGATTAGGTAAGCCGAAGTGAGGCTGCGGTCTGAACTTTTTCTTTGTCATGGCTAGAGCATAAAATACCCACGGGTCCCTGGGCCTTGGGCTGCCCACGGGTCCCTACGGGTCAGAAGCGGGGTCATCAAACCCCCTCAGGGCCCTACGGGTAAAAAGAAAATACCCAGACCTCAAAATAATACCCTATAGGGATTTAAAAAAACCCAAAGAGATAACATAAAACTTTATATTAATAGCTATAAAAAAAAAAAAATATATATAAAAAGAGCTAATTTTTCTTATTATAAAATTATAAAAAAAGATTATATTAAGCTTATAATTAATTTAATTTTTAATTTTTTAAATATTAAATATATAGGGGGGAGGGTCTTTGGGTCCCTTCAGGTACCTGCCTTGGGGTTTTTAGGATCTCAGAGAGCCTTTGGGGCCCCGTGCTTTTAGCTTGGGTCCCCTCGGGGCCACGATTTCTTAGCTTGGGGCCCTGTAGGTCCCCGCGGGCCCCCAATTTTACACTCTAGTCATGGCAACCCCATCTTCGATGCCTTCGTTCTTCTCGCAAGCGGCTCTTTTCCATCTCCTCTCACAAAAGACATTGGCACCCTCGGCTCAATTATCCGTTATCTACCGCCTCCCTGCTTCGGCTATATGAAGACCTTGAATATCTATCCGCCCAAGGCACCCGCCTAGAGCCAGGACACGGCTGTAATCATGGACGATGGACGTCGACCGCAACTCCATGACGCCCTAAAGAGACTCGAGCAACAACTTCTGCTCGTGGCGAGTGAGTCGAGCGATAACAGACGGGAGATTCCATCACATCTTGGCATGGTTCTCCTCCGTGACCAAGGCTCCGAGTAGTTGTCCGCAGTACAAATGCTTAATAAACTGGTTGGCAGCCTACTGGCAGGTACCGTTTCCATCTCCTCGCGCGCATAACTACTAGGCCTTGCAATAGACGTTTGCAACTTGGTCGACCCTTGGCATGCGGCCAATATTGAAGCCTTTTTAACCGACCATAATCTCTTCGGCATCCCGGCCTTTTGCGGATCCTTCACGTGGTTCGTGAACATGGACTACGTGCGAACATGGATCGTCGATGTCTACGGTATGTCTGCAGCCTCACCTCCCCAGGGACTCCTTACGGGGGATATTTGGCATAATCCCGTGATTATGTCTTGGATAACCGCGGAAGAATCTTGTGTTGTGCCCGTACAAAGCGTCCATGGCCCGAACCCTCGTTTACCATTGTTCGGAGCCCAGCTGGTAAGCTATCCCAGGCAGACGTCGTCGGTAATTTACGCCTCATGCGAACCGGTTGGCAAATCTGTTCATGGGCGGCCGCTCGAGCTCAATGCAGCGCAGCTTCTCAGACACGTCGCCATAGCGGCCCTCAGTCACCTCCCCCGCCCGCTTGATTTCTCCTTTATTTCCGAGATGAGCCACGACTTTGATCACGCAGGCCGCTTAGCGACGTGGATGAAGAACTGGTTCGACATACTGGCAAAGATATTTCCAGAATGACCAGTCTGCGCATCGTTATCCATCTTGCAACGCACGAGGCCGCAACCGCAGCGCGCGGGTGGTTGCAAGAGTTTGACACTTTGCTCAGTAGGGTGCGGACGCGCTCGCCGCAAACTGTCATCAGGGTTGCCAGCCTCAATGAGTATCCTTTGTGGTCCTTCCAGAGCGATGTGAGTGTTCATGTTAGCGTTGTAAGAGAACTAGAAATCCATTCGAACCCCTTGCCGGCGGGTGGCCCCCTCACATCAGAAGCGCCCTCTCGTGTACCTACCTCTGGAGGGAAGAATACCGCGAGGAATAGCCTTGCACCGCGAAGCGGTAGCACTAGCATGATCGAGCGGGCTCCGTCACATCAGCAGTCTGGGCATGGAGCTGACTCCCGGGAGTCTGAACATGACGCCGGCTCCGAGGAGCCTGAGCACGACGATGGCTCCGGGGAGCCTGAACACGACGCGGACTCCGTGAAGCCTGAGCATGACGCTGGCTCCGATGAGCCTGAGCTTGACGCGGACTCCGAGACGTGGTCGCTTGTTAGATTTGGATCCCCTCACCCGCCGGATCAGAGTTCTCCGAGTTCTCCCATGCATTCTCCTTCCCAAGCGTCCGAAGGCCTTCCCACCCTTGGAACAGCCCCCCTTCCGTACTCCCATCTTCAGAGGGACACGGGTCTGGTGCGTACGGGGGCACCTAACGCTAACGGTACACGACCTCCTCCTTCCCCCGCAGGTGAAGGCAGGTCCAGACCAAGAGGCCGCGACCGGCTTTCCATTGCCATTTTCTGTGCCCTCCCTCGCGAAGCAGACGCCGTTATCCACGTCTTCGACCAAACCTGGGATCGAAAAGAGTATGGAAGAGCTCTCGGCGACATCAACTCATACACGCTGGGAGCGATAGGCGAATTCAACGTGGTCCTCGTTCATCTGCCTGGGATGGGGAAGACCATCGCTGCCAGCGGCGCCTCAAACTGTCGCATGAGCTTTACCGGCATCCGGCTCGCCCTCGTCGTTGGCATCTGCGGCGGGGTGCCGTTCGGTCCGAACGGAAGCGAGCGCATATTAGGAGACATGGTCATCAGCAATGGCCTTGTGCAGTACGACTTTGGGAGGCGGTTCCCCGACGATTTCGATCGCAAAAGAGGCTTTCACGACAGCCTCAGCAGACCAAACGCCGAGATCAGGGGCTTTCTCGCCAGGTTGGAAGGGCAGCGGAGCCGAGAAGCCCTCTACAGCGCGATTGGACGAACCTATATAAGCCTCACGAATGAGAGTGCTTATGCATACCTGGGCCGGGTTGCCGACATTCTCTACCATCCGTCGTATCTGAACAGACACCACAATGACACGGAGTGTCCAGCCTGGACGCAAACCTGCAGCACGGCGGCTACCGCGTGCGACATGGCGAGGACGGCAAACTGCGAAGCCTTGGGATGCGACGGCTCGCAGGTGGTGGAACGCCGACGGCTCCGGCAAGCGAGTGAAGCGACGGAGGATGGTCAATTAGATCTAAAGGTGCACATTGGGACGATAGCATCGGGCGACACGGTCATGAAGTCGGGCGAAGAGCGCGACAGGATTGCCACGGATGAGAACATCATCGCCTTCGAGATGGAAGGCGCCGGCGTGTGAGAGCAATTTCCTTGTCTCGTCGTCAAAGGCATTTGCGACTATGCCGACTGTCACAAGAGCAAGAAATGGCAACACTTTGCCGCAGCAATGGCGGCAGCATGTGCGAAGGGTCTCATCGAGCAATGGGACTGAACTATCAGCATTAAAACTGCCAAATTCTCAATGGAGACTTTGGCAATATTATAACACTCTACAATGCCCACGTCGACGCGTCAACGTCGTAAGTACTTGGTCCCCGTCTTCTACCTTTTTACGAGCTAATATAGACTACCATAGGATGCCATGTCAATGTATCAGGGCCTCGCGACTGGACGCGGGATGGAGGTAACAAGAGAAGACGGCCATAGTTATAAGATTACCAAGAGTAGTATTCATCACTATCATGCATAAAGGAGTTATGCCTCGGAACTCATTATTGGACTTGGATTTTCTACATGGCGAGGTGACAAGCATCTAGAAGCCGCCAGGTCTATGAGATTATGAGATACTACATGTAGAAGATCTTCAGCAACCCGAATTCAACCGTGAGGAGCCGTGAGGCGCAAATATTGTTCCGTCCGCTATAAAATGTCTCCCAAGAACCCTCGCACCTTTTCCCCTTTCCCCTGCAACCAACCACGGCGATGGACACGTTTCTCGTGCAACAGCTCCAACATTTCTTTGTCCTCCCTACCAGCCGCAACCGAGAGAGGCGACCGACCCTTTTTATCTCCAGAATTGGGATTCGCGCCCTCCTCCAGCAACAGCTTCACCATTGCCTCGTTGTAGAACTCAACAGCGTGCAGTAGCGGCGACACGCCTTCCGCGTCCTTGGACTCCAAGTCGGCTCCCGCCTGGAGTAACAGCCTCACCACTGCCTCTTCCCCTCTCGCGACGGCGTGCCAGAGGGGCGTTCGGCTGGCTCGGTCCTTGGACTTCCAGCTGGCTCCCCTTTGTAGCAGGAGCTCTGCTATATCCTCGTGTCCGTACGTCGCGGCCAAGACTATTGGCGCATCTCCTCGAACATCCGAGGAGTTGGCGCTGGCTCCGTTGTCGAGGAGCAGTCTCACCACTGCCTTGTTGCCGTGCTTGACAGCCACCGTCAGCGGCAAGGACCCGAAACCATTCCTATCTTGAGGATCCGCTCCATTCTCAAGTAGGAGTTTGACGATTGCCTCATACTCCTTTTCAACGGCCCACCATAGCGGCCTAAAGCCGAAATAGTCTCTGGGCTTGGGGTCAGCTCCATTCTCGAGGAGGCACTCGACTACGGCCTCGAACCCGTTATCTGCAGCTCGGAACAATGGCGTCCAGTCCAGCCCATCCTTGGAATTCGGGTCGGCGCCTTTTTCCAGCAACAGCCGCACCATGTCCTCTTGTCCGCTCGCTGCAGCGCGCGGCAGCAACGTCGATTCCAGCTGGGCGCCCTTCTCCAGCAGCAGCTTCACCATGCTCCCTTGGCCTCTGTCCACGGCTCGTGAAAGCGGCGTCCGACCCAATCCGTCAGCAGCATCCAAATCGGCGCCATTGCCGAACAGCAGCTCTACCGTGGCCTCGTTCCCATACGCCGCGGCTTTGGGTAGCAACGACCGCGTCCTGTGCGTCTGGCGCGCTTGCTGAATGCACAGTCTCCTCTCCAACGGCGGCCCGCCGGAGCGGTTGACGTCTCCCCAATGGATAAGCTCAAGTCTGCTGCTATGGACCCTCGTAAAACGATCCTCGTTCTTGGGCATGCTTCTCACGTAGATTGCCGGCTGCCTCTGCGTCTTCGACTTTGACACGCATGGAAGCACGGCGAGCGCCAGGTCCGGAGACTTGTGGTCGAGGTTCAGCACCCGAAGACTCAGAACGCGGAGGTTGAGATGGATCCCAGTGTTGCTCACGGTTATGCTTCCGTCCTTGACGTCGACGGGATCCAGCGGGGTGATGTTGGTGGAGTTCCAGAAGGCTGCTGGAGAAGTCGCCAGGAGGCCACCATGGTGGTCAAATGACTCCCACGCGAAGATGCTGTGATCTTCCGAGATCTTGATGATTTCTTCCTGCAGCCTGATGAATGCTCTCTCTCCTTCTCCATAGAGCATGGGTAAGCTGACACCGAATATGCCCAGTAGGCAGTAGGCGATGTCTTCGATCCTCGTAGTTGTCCTCCTTGATGCCCAAGACATCCGCTGCGCGATACTGGAGCTTTCCAGGTCACCCCCTTCAAGAATGGCTTCCGGTATGCCGGTGATCTCGGCGATGGTCGACTTCAGGCCTAACTTTGTGCCTATTGGCTGCCACGTCTGGTCGAGAAAGACGACAGTCCGGGGGGCGATGAGCTCTTGCAGTGTCCACCCCCTCGTAAACCAGTTGCTCTCTGCGAATCCAGGGCACGCAGTCTCGGGGCGGTGGTTGGCGGGCTTGGGCGGGACATCGGAAAGGTACGCGTAGCACACTGCGGCTTCTTGGTACCAGCGATACATGGAGTTGATGGCTTCGGAGAGCTCGGCGCTGCTCGTCTTGTCGATGCAACAAGTGTCGATCCAGACGTATTTGAATTCGTGCTCTACGCTGATGGAGCACGCCCCCCTGACCTTTTCGTATCCCGCCTCCTGTTCGATGTCGCAACGTTCGATGTCCTGGAAGGTGATTTCGTCTCTCCCCCAAGTATGTGACAGGATCGCATACATGGGAATCTCGGCGTCGCCAAACTCTTCGGGCTTGCGTGTCTGTGTATTCAGCAACCGCATTTTCTTGATTGCCTACAGTGGTTCGTTGGGAGAGGTATATCTCTCCAGGTCATGAACGCGTTCGTGCGAAGATAATTAAGGGGAAAAGCGGGGAGTTTAGGCCAGTCAGCTTGGAACGTGTCAACATATTAAGCAACCTGAATTACGGGAGCCAAGGAGCAGTGCATTGCAAGCTGAGTTACGCCGAAACCAACAGGCATCCATGCTGAATTCGCACACGCAACCGAGCCTTTGAGGTACTACCTAGTTGCATGCGCTATCAATTAAGTCCGCCGGAAAGGCCGCCTGCACGGGCGGAATCTCATCACTCAATGTATGTATGCCTTACAGCTGGTGTACTAACCTAATCTAGCTCATGTACGAATACGTCGCCCCGCCTAAATGCCCATTTTTCCTCCTGGTAGCCAAAGAGGCACTTGTTCATGTTGATGGAGAGCAATAGTAAGGTATCAATGGTTGGTCCACGGTAAGCGCTTTGGTGGAAGCTGACGCGCTGGACCCGTACAAGTGCATCTTCTCTTGATATCATGACTTGATTGGGCGGGAATTAGCACAGCCTCTTCGTTGAAGTATTATTAATGAGACAATGAGGCCTCTGGACGTCGCCACTGCACACACTTTTGCGAATTTTCAAGTCATATCTATTTCATTCAGCTTCAAACCAAGGTAACTTCCCCGAGCCGGTCCCTTCACGTTGACTAACCATACTGCGATCCCAGGTCCGTCAGTCACCCGAGGGTGACCAGAGGGCTCTGTTACGCCAACCGCCTATCGTCCAGACCGAAACCATCGACGCAGGAGCCTGCCTGACGCGAGAAGACTCAATCTCATCCTCGACGCAACACAATCGCACGAGTAGACAAGCGTCGAGCAAAGCCATGGACCACGACACCGAGTCGCTTGTTGCGTCTCTCAATCCGAACCAACTTGATGACCTGGATCATGTTTCCCAACCGCACGCTACCTCATATCCGACCCTGACCGACGACCAAGGCAGCAGCTTTCGATCAACCACGCATACTGAGGCATTCCAAGTGTCAGGTCTGAAACCCGAAGCCACTCTCAGCGATCAAGAGATAGCGACATCCTCCGGGAACTTGATCTATTTTTGGTTTCCTGTGTTCATACTCTTGAACATCACATGTGTATTTTTGGCGATAATATCGAGTATGGCGATGGCATTTGCATTTGTACCCTATGAACGGTTGCAGAAAGGCCACTTTTTCCTTAACCTGTTACGATTCACTAACCACGGACTCAATCTCTTCACCGGATCATGGACGTTGGCCTTGATCTCTTGCATATGGCTTATGTTGTTTAAACAGTCTAACAGATTCAGGGCAAGAAAACTGTTGCTTTGTCCTGGTTTGAGCCTTGGTCTCGGGCTTGGATTAGCGGGACCCATCCTCTACGGGGTTTTGCTCCATGTTCTGTTTCCATCGTTCAGTCACACACGAACAGGCCCTTACTCGCATAAGGTATTCTTGTCTGGTTGGTACACCGAACAAGGCCCTCGGCCTTTGCAATCATGCGAGGCTCGCGTGGAACCAAAGCAGTTGCCTCTCTTCACGGAAACTGTATACAGAACACAATTCCCCGGGTACAACTCTACGGCGCTTGAGTTTGGGTTCGACCTAATACTCTCTCATCGCATTCAAACCGATGCTACCAGGGATTCCAAGGCAACGGGGACTTGTATGGACTGGGAATGCGCTTGGGCATATACCTACAATGGGTAGCATCCCTGCTCACCAACAACCTGCTCCCAGCGAATCGAACCGCAATCCGAAACATGTATTTGGTGTTCTCGGTGCCCATTTGCATCGTCACTCTTGTGTTGAGTTTCAACGGCTATTGCACGTTCAGCATCGAAATTGAGATCCTGTACTGGGTGTACTGGGGAGGCTTCCTCTGCGTCTTTGCTACTTCGCCAAATCAGGACCGGCTTGGACGACATCCCCGATGGATCGGCCTTCGCTGGAGCGCAGCAATTCAGTATACAACACATGCGCTGATGATATACCACGGCATCTGGTTTGTCTGGTACGCCTACGATCAGGTCTTCCCCAGAATTCCATGCGGAACCTACCATTTCTTCATTGGACCTGTTTTGGACCCAAGCATAACCTTTCATTTCGCCAGAGACTTTCTGATGCAGCTTATGGCTCCTATTGCTTTCCCTCTGGTACTCATTATCCCTGCCATCTTCATATTATTCTCACCGGAAATCAAGAATTCTATTCAGGACTCGGCAGTATGCCAAATGTTCTTTGCCACGTCCACCGATACAAGAAACGATCAGCCGGAGACCTCAGCACCCGGTACATCAATTCGGCGGCTTTCACGGAGATGGCGAATTCTCTCCGGTATTTTCTGGGTATTTAGGTTGATTAAACGATTTAATCGTTCTTTACGTCGAGCTTGTGGTCTTCCAACACGAAATATGCCGGGGATCCGTCTCGTCACCCCAATCGACATTACTACCCGCAGGTATATACGTCCACTTCTATGCCTTGGCTATGCTTGTTTGCTGACGTATGTAAAGGAAACACCGAATCTGGTCTGTTATTCTGGGAGTCGTATCATGCGCAATATCCATCTCAGCTGTCGAGTTAACCTTGAAATGGAACAAAGTGGTCGATATCTCCTCCCTGGCATCGGCAGGGCAATTCATGCCATTGACCATTGGGTTAGCCACCTTGGTTTCCGTGTGCTGGAAATTGATACAGCAAGAGGCGGTGAGTTTGAGCTGCCTATGCATCGACATGACATATGCTTATTTAAGTAAGGAACGAAGACTGGACCCCGGACAGACGCAGGCGATGGAACAAGGCATTGAATTGGAAACACTACCATTCACACTGGGGGGCGCTTTGCAATACGCCTTTGCTCAACCCGATTCTGTGTTGATTGTTCCTCCATGAGGGAGCCTCTCAGTGCTTCGGGGAGTGACTTTGAATGAGCCAGACCGCTGCAGACTCACAATCTTGCCATCTTACGACACTCCTCGCACGACGAGGAATCGAGGCTCATTCCGATGATGGGGTTATAACGAACGGAGGACTTGCGTGGGAATTGCTTGCTGAGTTTAGAATGTTTCAGGAATAGCTACAGCGGGAGTAGAAGTAAATTGTTGACAGAATAGGGGTCCTATGATGAGAGAACAAGTGTTGGAGAGACGTAGTAACTTTCAATACAGTCTACCAACTGACGTGCGCACCTGAGGATGCTGCTTTCATGTCGGTGTGACTTCAACCACTTGGCCGTGCGTAGTAGGTATCGTAAACCTACCTATGGGAGTCTACCTAAGTATGGTCGCGGTTCAACCGAGACTGAGAGCAAGGGGGGATTGGTTATGGAGACCCGGTCCCTACCTGTGACCCTCCCCCTCAATCATCAGTCATACCAACGCACGTTCAAAAAACTCCTCACTATTCCCATCTTCTTTACTTTGCTCAGAGATGGGTGTCGCGCCTAGCAGCTGCAATGTCCTCCCTGAGGATGAGGGATCCGACGAGAACAACATTGACATCTTCTCGCTCACTGATCCAGCATGGACAAACAATCCACGTCAACTCGCGTCCCTGTGTAGCAAATGCACGTCTATGGTGAAGGCGTGGCAGGAGATGCGCATGCTCCCTCAAGACACTGAGCAAGACCTCTCCCTCGAGTGCGAGCACTACGACACCTTTGAGGAACTCGTTGCATCTGCTGAGTCTGGATGCGGCATCTGTTACCAGTTCTCGCAAGCTCCAGCCAAGGGTGGCGTCAAGTTCAAGGGCGACGTGCTTCCGCCTTCGAAAATTGTCTGCTGGGTTGGTTCCGCAAGGAAAAAGACGCCCGAGAGATATTATTTCTGGCTGCAATTTCTCGCAGACCTGGAGCTGAGACGTCCCCCTTTTCGCACGCTCTGGATAGAGCCCGCGATTCACTCCGGTAAGGTTCCATGAGCGTCCTGTTTGATCCGAGTGTTGACGCCGACCAGACGCCGCGTTAAATTACGACTCTTTCGACAAACCCCCATCTACGCAAGATGCAATGCCTCTCTGCAAAGCATGGCTGCGCAAGTGTCGTGAAAGCCATCCAGATTGTGGCCCCTCCCCTTCAGGAACACTGCCAACACGCCTCATCTATCTAGGAGAAGAGGTACCCCGGTTAGTAGCCAGTGACTCGATCCCAGATAGGATCGAATATGCGACTTTGAGTCACTGCTGGGGGACTCTGCAATTCGCAACCCTGACATCCAAGACGGTGGCCAGCTTCCAAACTGCCATTCCAGTCAATGCCTTGACAAAGACGTTCCAAGATGCGATATTGATCGCAAAGTATCTGGGATTTGACTACCTGTGGATCGACTCGCTATGCATCATCCAAGATAGCGCCGAAGACTGGCGCAAGGAATCAAGTCTCATGGGACAAGTCTATGGATACGCAAGCCTCAACATAGCCGCGACCGCAGCAACAGACGGCAGAGGAGGCTGCTTTTTTGAGCGCAACCCGTCGTGGAGGTGCCAGATCCGCACAGGCGACGAAGAAGACTCGACTCTCTGGGATTGCTGGAGAGACGGGTGGAAATATCCAACGTCAAACCGCCTCCTGCCGCGCGCTTGGGTAGTTCAAGAGCGCTACCTGTCTCGCCGCGTTCTCCATTTCACGCACGACCAAGTCTACTGGGAGTGTGAGAAATGCCCTGCCTGCGAGATGTATCCCAGCGGGTACCCGGCCGACCAGAAAAAGGACCACTACTCGGAAGGATTCCAGTACCGGAAAAGACCCCTGGGCCTGAAGGCATGGTCTCGCATTGTCGATGCCTATTCGGCGGCCAAGCTCACCAAGTACAGCGATCGGTACGCCGCCATCGAAGGCCCGGCGCGCATGATGAGCGCCGAGATGGGGTTTGACTATGTAGCCGGCATGTGGAAGCAGCATCTCGAGCAGCAGCTTTGCTGGGCGGCGACGGTGGTCTTGGACAACACGGCTTGTACCATCGGCCGGGCGCCTTCGTGGTCGTGGATGTTTGTCAAAGGCCCGATCAAGGCGGACGAGCCTTCTGACAATGTTACGCGGCTGGCGGTCGAGGTTGAGTCTCTCGACGTCGAGTACGTCGCCGGGAACATGTTTGATGGTGTAGAGCGAGCCGTGCTTCGTCTTCGCTGCGAGCATTTATTCCGCGGCGTCATAATGGACATCCATCCAAAGCACAAGAAGAGTCATTCTCAGACTCGGCAAGATGATGGCAAAAACGACGTCCCCAAGAGGCCGAACTTCGTTCGGGGCTTCTTGGGTGGTTGCTATTTTGGACCTGACCAGACCTGTGAGGACCCAAAAATGATTCGGGTTCATTGGGATGTCATCTCAAACCCAGGTCCAGAGAAAGATTCGATAGAAGCCTGTTTACTCCCAGTCAAGATTGACAAGGTGCTCGGGCTGTCGCAGACATGGGGACTCGTCTTGCAGCCGACTGGGAAAGGAACCGGACAGTATCGGAGAGTCGGGGCGTTCCAGCCGACCAAGATATTGAACCCACAGGTCAATCCTGAGTTGGAAAGCATCTTGGAGGAAACAGACGTGGTGGCAAAGGGACAGACGGACTGTTTCGTGGCTACGAAGCTGGGAGATGGGGGAACGCCAATGTGCTACATAGATGTAGTCTAGAGGCCTATTTCTGCGAGGTCTTCAGTCCATAATATATAGTAGCTTCTGTTCGTTTTCAAGGGAGGGTTAGTATCCAGAGTTCCAGACTACACACCAGGCTTGAGCATTCAATGCGAAGGTCCAATTGGACATTGAAAATTCCATGGGATTCGATCGATCATTCCCTTTCCCTCAAAAGTGTTAAGTTCGCGTTGCTAGTTCCTCTTGGAGTTGCAAGACACGCGCCGAGTTTGAACTCAACAGAGCTCCCCGGTTACCCCAACAACTTCTTTCCCCTCTCCACCCTGAGGGCCTCGAACCTCGGAGTCTATGCTCCGATAATGATCCGATCGTGGACCTCAGCTGCGATATCGACATCCGTTTCGTCTCAATCCGGCTGAAGATTGGTCTCGATCAACGCCACGCATTGAACGGCGCCTTCAACTCGGATCGTTCTAGAATTGCCCTTGATAGGCCGAGAACCACAAGAAAGCCAAACGAGAATAGTTCTGGCACTGATTGGCCAACGCATAGCTGCTGCAAAGCACTAGCCCATATAGTCTTCCAATAGTTCGCCCTATGTACTTCAGATGCCCCGTTCAATGTCTCGGTCGGACTGGAGGGTGGCTTTTCGGGGTCCGGACCTGGAGCTAGTCTTTAGAAGCCTGGTCGCCCTTTTTCTATAAAGATCTGACTTAACGGCCGTCTACAGTGTTCGCTCGTTCAAAATCTGCTACATTCAACGGGATATCCGAAAATACACCTTCCGCCGACCCTCAATCTTGCGTCCCCTCTCTTTCTGCCTTGTCGTCGCTGTTTGACCTTGAAGCCCCGAAAATGGCCACCGATAACCAGAGCGGTGTTGTGACCATCAGCCAGAACATCTTCAGCGAATGCCTTCTCAACGCCATCTTGCCGTCCGTCAAGCAGTTCTGCATCACCACCAATGTTGACGTTACTGCCCAGAATGGATTTGGAGCTTGGAGCTATACTTTCAAGATCCATCCCGGCCAAACACCCCAGACCTCGACGGTAACGGACCCATCCGTTTGCTCGCAGATCGTCAACATCGCATACACCTCCCAAAACGACCCTAGCACGAGCTCGTCTGACGAGGACTTGGCCTTTTTCATACAAATGAGCATCAAGCCCAACTACACCTGTCAAGTCAGTGTCAGTGGCACCGCTATCACCGTCGTGCAACGGTTATGGGTGTCGACCTTTGTCAAATGGAATAACACCGCCGAGACTCTCAACGGATACGACACGACCCTCATCGACGTGTACCACGTGTCCGTTGGCCAGGGCGGTTGTCTGCAGATAATCCGCGACCCAACCAAGGAGACGACTGTGGACAATTCCCAGCGGCCTTCCAGGTCCGACCTAGTGAATGTCTACGAAGCTCTCAAGGAGGTCATTAGAGAGACGAATTCCCAAATCACTCCGCTCTCGGCACTCGATTTAAGCTCCGTCATCTCCAGCTTGCCTCAAGGTTCTTCGTCCCCTGGTGAACAGGCCGCCGCTTACACTTCTGCCATATTCTCGGACAACAAGGATTTGGTCTGCAACGTTGCCCCTGCAAACGCAAGTTGAATAGCATCTGGATAGCCTCGTCTGCCGGATATGAAGTCGAAGATATATGTAACGAACTGCAAAGAAGGGCATCAGTGCAACGCAGCGGGTCAGCTGTTTGATGGGGCTGTGACAGGGGATGTAAATATAGCAGCCCGGATGTATTTCGCGAATACTACACAATAATGATTTCGATGTTTGCGATTGTGGGCTTGTCACAGAGTGGCATTGTCCAGCAAACTACTCACTGTCCTTCCCTTGAAAAAAATCCGTTTTGATTCAAGTAGCGCTCCAGCCTTATTCTCGCACCCGATATTAATATGCGACGGGGCACTTTAAATCACGATTAACTAAATCATGGTTATACTACTCCGGCACTACGTCTCTGGAGGTTGTCGTGGCCCTCGTGGGCCTTGAAACTTCAAGTGTTATCTGGTGGGTTCATGCGGAATCTCCAACTTCGATAGCCATGTCATACTCTTCGCTCGGCGAGTCTCTAGGCTTAAACACCTCCAAGAGCCCGAGCGATCGTGTTGAACTGGTAAGGAGGTGGCTAGAATCCACCGATATGTAGAATCCGGCGTTAGCAACGACTTCAGGAGAAGATATATCTGACTTCCTATAGAGCTGTCCTGGCTATTGGTCTTTGACGGATTGGACATCACTCTGACTCAACTGAAGCTATTTCTACCTGCTATAGCAGAACAACGGGGTCTGTTATTCTAGCAACGCGGCGAAGGCTCAGTTGGCCGGGAATAGCTTCCGTCGAAGTTGAAACCTGGGCTCCCGAGGAGGATGCTTCCGTCTTGGTTGCCAATACCATCGATATCACAGACAACGAAGCAATGGCGGCAGCCAGGGGACATATGCTTTCTGCCTTTTCCACCACCTTGTCCGAAATTTCTTCCGATACAATGATCCTACTCGAAACATTGTCCTTTCTTGATTCAGATGGAGTGGACGAAGGCTTCTTGCTATCGGAGCCGGACACCGATCACCAGTATGTACCTGTCGGTCTACGAGACTCAAGCTTCTTTAGGAGAGCCCTCAATCTCAAGGAGCTCTCATCCTTTTCCCTTATCCAGATTCAGAAAGACAAAGATCGTTGCATCATCTCCACGCAGAGATAGTTCCACAAGCCGCGCTTTTTTATCTCAGTCGCATAGCTGGGTCTTTACTCGACGTCTTTCAAATTGCTACCGACCTGGTCCGCAAACATATCCCGGATTCCCGAAAGATCAAGACTTTGCTTGTTCCACAGCTCCAGCCGCTGAGACCAATTTTTCCTCGCGCCATTTCCCTCGCTTCCAAGTACAGACACTATTGCCAGTACGGATTAGAACCCAGCACAGAATTTTCAGTATTGCTGATCGAGTCTGCCGCGTGTATGTGTCGCATAGGGTATTGAGAAGGAATAAGGTCCATCCTCCCCGTCGCAGTTGAAATTCTCGACGCACCGGCGGTGCCGGCTGACAACGCTCTGCATGAGAAAATACCCACGACGCAGAGTTTTGTTAGCGAATGGACACCTTACATAGTCAGCTACTGAGTGCCATGCAGATATCAACTCTGGGTTGCACAGAGCTTAGACGAAGAGTGTTCTTCAACTTTAATAATCCAATACCATTCGTCTTAGTAGTCGTGCCTATTGGGTAGCTACTATACGGTAACCTACCCTCCAAAGTTCGAAGATAGACCAGGCTATTTAACACGAAACAGTCTACCAAGGCCACCCTTGAGAGCACTCTGGGAGAAGGCGGACAGCAGAAGCCTGGCCTTTCGACGGGGCTCGGCTATCGGTTCCTCGATTCTTGAATGTTTAATTTCATCGTCTTCTTTGGGTCCGGATTTGCCTTTCGGACAGTATCGGCAGAGCACATCCACAACCCGGTCGAGGTATTCGTTCATCTTCGGAAGCCTGGTGGCGGATTGGGCTTCTTGCACCAAGTGTATTGTGTCGGCGAGGTCATCCAGGCCGATGCCACGCTGCAGCAGGAACTTCACAAGGTCGAGCCTCTTGCTGGTTTCGAAGCGATTTGTCGCGTGCTTGTCGATGTCCCGGAATAGGGGGCTCTCCATGCTCCATCCGAGAATGACGTTTTCCAAAATTTTCGAGTGCGAAGATTGCGTCCTGAACTGTTGAGCATCTTCCTCGGCCTTGTGCTTGATATATGGCACCAGAGGCATCTGGCATGCCAGCTCGAGGAAATTTGCAGGGGGGTGGAAAGCAGACGTGGCTATGCGCTCGTACATGTAGATACCTCCAGTCCAGGTAAATGGCGGAGCGTTGGACCAGTGACCACCCTCCCGGGACTCGATGCGCTCAACATCCCAAATATGCCGATCGAGACGGTCAAGGAGACCTGCTACAGCGGGCCTGTTGGACGGAACATCTTGGATACGGGAAGCCAACCCAAGTAACCATAGTCTCAGGGGCCAACCGATAGTCCCTGCTTCTGACGAAGTGCTGGAGGTCATCCGAATAACCTCACCCTTCAAGACGTAGAATCTAGGATCAAAGTGACCAGTAGCGGAGGATTCAATGCTACTCCAGTTCTCTTCGACCCAGTCCCTTGCAGTGCTGTGCATAAAGCCCACGCGGCTGATTTTGGGATGGTTGACGTTCTCGAATATCTCCAAAAGGCCACCGGTCCGGCTCGTCAGTCGTCTTGCCAGGGATGCCAGTGCAGCTCGAACAAAGTTTGGCGTCAACTCTGAAGCTTTCGTGTCCAGGGATGCCTCGTCGTCTCCAAGGCAGAAAACCAGACTGTATGGGGTCTGCCGCTCTTCTTCGTATGTCTTCATGATTTTAAGGTACTGGGATGCTTCCTCCCGGAATCGAGGAGTCGTACGGTCCCATGTGTAGCGAAATAAATCCGACACTTCGCCAGGTATGCTGTTTACAGTAGCCTCCAGCTCAGAGAGTTTATATCCCTCCTGAAAACTGCTCTCCAACAATGCAGAGACGACGGAGACCCAGAGAAACACGCCTTCTGCCTTGTTGACGATGTCGTTCACAAGCTTCTTCGCCCTGCTCGCGTTGATGGTCTCAAACTCCAGGAATCCGTGGCTGCGGGAGAAGTTGGTTTTGACGAAGAGGGCAATGTCATTTCGCGTCAGCTTCTCGAGCTGCAGCATGGGATTCTGGTTGTATTCGTCTTTGAAGACGTTCCACGGCCGGCTGCTGACGCATATCTTGACGGCGGGTTTGGAGTTCGCCTCCCTCAGCAATTCCACAATTTGGCGGTGGTCTCCTTCGAACTCGTCGAGGCCATCGACAATGAGGGCAAGTTTGAAGGATTCTCCAGTCTCGGCCAGAACTCCTCGGAAAGCATTCATCATTTCGTCGACTCCCAACTTTGGCAAGGTTACTTCTCCGGAAAACAGCTGCAAAAGAAACCATCGCGCGGCAAAGATGCGTGGAAGCAGGGACGGTCGTTGCGACAGTATCTCAAATAGGAGCGATCTAAGGAGGCCCTCATGCGACTTCTGGAGCACATCGGCCCCTGCCGTCCACGAGAAGAAGCGCGAGATGACGACCGGACCGCCTGCCCATCGTCGCAACGACTCCTCGAAGCGTTTGTCCCGAGCAATGAACTTGATCAGCGTCGACTTTCCCGCCCCGGGTTTTCCAGTCACCCAGTAGATCTTGTCGGAAGCGCCCTCTAGCCATGTTGAAAAGTTGGCCCAGAGAGGGTTGCCGTCGTCATCGTTCCGGGATTCCTTAAAGATCCATTCAAACGTTTCGGCGTAGCGGGGAGGGATCTCGGCTTCGCGGTAAGTTATTGAGCTAAAAAAGAGGTCGTGGATGATTTCTTGGCCGTGCTGGTCCTCCTGGGGTGTCGTTTGCTCTCTGAATTGAACGTACTTGTTGTAATACTCGGTCGAGATCCATTTGTCGCTCATGACGTACTGAACCATCTTCTGCCCTTCCAGCTGCGATGAGGTTGAACGATGACGAACAAAGTCGACGATGTCGACACTGAATTTTCTCGTAGCCTGGTCGATGCGGCCCAAGGTTGACATCATGTCAGCCTGTTTCTTGGCAAAGTCGTGGATATCGGTGCCATACTTCGTCGCTTCTCCTCTGATGGCGTGCGAAGCTTAGAACAAATATTCGTGGCATTTGAAGACAGCGAGGGATGGTGACTTACAGCAGCAGACACAATACAGACATCATGGCCTGCTGTCGAATCTGGTCGAGTCGACCGGCAAGCTTCTCCAACTCACCCGCCACGAGGACTTCTTTGACGGCAACGGCAAAGCTGGACGCGGCCACGGCGACCTTGGAGCGGCCCCGAGCCTGGAGCTTGCCGATTGCGCGCTGGATCTTATCCCTGATGCCGGCACATTCCCCGTAGAGGCCTCGGAAAGTGTCGAGGAACGACGGAGAGTGAGAGCCGGCGCGGGACTCGGCCCGGAGCTTTGATTCGGCGTCGCCTAGCAGCTGGGTCAAGTTGTCGGCGATGGTGGACAGCCCAATGACCTCGTCGGATTGGCCCGACGACGAGACGTAGACATCGCGAGTGCCCTTGATGAGGCGTGTGCCAAAGTCGACAAATTGCACCACTGCGGCGGCGACGGAGAGACTGCTGAGGGGGTCCATTATCGGTGGTTGATGAGAGTTTCGGGTGCGCGATTGTTTCTCCACGTCTTATTTGAAAGGGCTTTATGAGATGTGGCCCATGAGGGAATGCCTTGAGGCAGGGTTGACTTGGCTTCGGACTTTGGGGGGTGGCTTGGCAGGCTCAGCGGCGGCAGTGCCTTGAAAAGCGACGGGCACAGCCTACCGACCAGAATACATACGTAGCCTTGACTGGCGATGGAGGGGTGATGCTTCAATATGACCTGTTAACCTTTGCATATAGATTATCAATGTCGCTCTGGACGCGCTCGGGGTCGCTTGACCAAAGTTGGCCCCCACGAGGTGAGCTTTGTTGGCTGTGTACCAAATTAAAGGATCCTGCAGGAGCAGTCCAGCAACCATCTGACAACGCGCGGTCAAAACGGACCGTTCTGTCCATTTTGCATTCCTCTTGTTCATACACCGTCCTCATCTACAAACATGGCTGATTCGCTGGGCATCGCCGCGTCCATCACTGGCTTAATCGCCCTGGCGGCAGAGGTGGCCAAGCTGTCGCGCCAACTTTCCGTCTCCATCAAACACAAACAGCAGCTCTTCCAGGACCTCCAGGCAGACGTCGACGCCTTGCAGGCCGTCCTGCATGGCGCGTCCTCCAAAGTTGGCGGCTCGGGGAGCGATTTGGGAGACAAGATGATGCGCGAGGTCTTGGAGCGCTGCAGCATGGCCATGCAACGGCTGCAGAATCACCTGTTGTTCTTGCAGGACGCCTTTTCAGAGGGCGTTTTGAAGAGGATTGGATTGCGCTCCAAGATCATGGCTACGTTGGGCCACGTCGCCGAGACGAGAACGCATCTAGAGTCTTTCAAGACCAGCATAGACGTGGCGCTTCAATTGCGAAGTTTGTGCGTTTTCTCAACTCTGGGTCGATACGTTTACTTGACTGATTTACTAAACAGAGCTCAATCTCCAACTCCTGCTACGTCGATGCATCTCGCCGCCACTGTTCAACTCGCCGCCCAAGACTCATCCCCATCAGAGCCGACCTATAGCGCCTTTGACGCTCGGCAGTATGTGAATTTCGACCACATTCTGTTGAACAAGGTAATTGATAACATCACGGCCCTGGCCTCTAACAGGGGGTCCGGTTCATCTTCCGAGGCAGCCGCAAAGACTTTCGACAGCTTCGAGGCCTGGCTCAACACCCTGCATCCTCCCGAGCAGTCTGCACCCACCTCTGACACAGCGGCATCTCTTCCTGCTGGCCTTCTTGCACCTGCCGAGGATTCGTCCTTGAGGCACTCGAGGGTACGGTTGAGAGTTGCTGGTTTGAACGTGGCGGGTGCGCCAGGAGAAGGATGCGAAGAGATCGACTTGGCCATGACGGATTATCTTGGTTCGGCCGTGGAAACACTGCTTGAAAAGGGTAACGCTCTCTACCGCCCCCGGGTACCCCGTTTCTCCAAGCTCACGAAAAATTAGGCTTCACCGGCTTATGTGGCTTTCGCATCAGAAATCGGTATCTGGAGCCAACGACGGAGATCGATTCCGACATCCCCGTTTACACGACCGATGGACCGTCTTCGTACTCCCTGGACTGGATGGAGATCAACCAATACGAGAACACGCAAAGCTTCTATAAAAGCTTTTGTCTCGGTGGCAAGGCAGAACCCGAGCTGGACATTTCCATACACGAGCGCCGCGAGATCCGGATCGAGGAACCAGTTTACGGCACAGTCACGAGACTATCTCTCAATCGAACTCTCAGAGTTCCAGATGACGAGAGAGAGTACGAATTGCCCAACTGGATCTCTCCGCTCCCCATGATTCCCATCGACTACTTTCGGAGGAAGCTCCCTGAATCCGCAACCAACAAGTCCGGGGCAGTTGTTCCCGTCTACCCGCGAGAAGCCATCTCGATTCGGTTCGAATCCGGCCTGGATTATTCACAATCTACTTCTGACCAAACACTGGGCATTCGCGTGCTCTGTGGTGGCACCAACGCCATCACTCATGTCTCGAAAACCGACTCGGAAACCGACTCGAAAAGGGGACGGCAACAAGACTACGTCATTGTACCGAACCAGAAAAGACTTGACGGATTCCTCTGCTCGCCTGACAATCGCGACAGCAAGAGGTATTGGGAGGAAAGGTTTTGGCAGCATGGAATTTCGAGGCGCAAGCAGCCGCCGCCCAAGAGAAGTCCCAGCCCTCCCATTCCCGCACGCTCCAGCCTGTCTGGTTTAAATGCCGTCCAGCAGTTTGTTGGCACGCGGGCGAGTTCAGGGCGCTCTGTTGGGAGCCATGCGACTAGCATGCAGTTCATCATAGCTTCGGCGATTCCGGACAGTGTCGAATTTACGTCAATGCGGGATGCAGAAGAGGAGGACGAGGCTGTAGAGGCCGGAGAAGGACCGGAGCAGACTTCAGCTGAGACAAGGCTCGTCTTGGACAATGCTCTCTACATGTCTTGCAAGGAACCGCGGATCCTGAAGCGGTTCGCAGACGACATTGCGGAATATTCCACGCTACATCCGCTCACTTGGAGCCAAAACGCCCAGTTTGCAGACAAGAAAACCCCGCCAAGACGACCCATGCGGATGCATGAGCTTCTAATGGCGACACTGGCGCTGAATGCGTGTCCGAAGTCCCTGCATCTTGTGGCTGTCTTTGAGATCAGCGTTACCGTCTCTACGGAAGAACGCCAGGTCCCGTTGAAGGTCTCCCCATGCATATCGATGGCTCAGTTCTACAATCTCATCAAAAAGCTCTTCTCAATCAAGCAGCGGAGGGAGACTTGTCGTCTCTCCGCCGACTCAAACAACTTGCCCGACACGAAACACGAGCCCGTCGGGAAATTCTGCTCGGACGGAGCAGTCATCGAACTCCAGAGGTTTCCAAGGCCAAGCGGTAGCGGAGCACCCGACGGGATCTGCTGCAGGGCCAGTCCCTTCTTGGACGACCCCAACTCGCGGGACTTGGGCGTCGCTACGGGAGGCAAGATATCGCAAACGGCCTTTGCCGACTTTCACACTTCGCGCTGGGACTGGGGAAGCTCGACAACTGTAGACGTGCAGATGGTCAACAGCGCCGAGTTCGAGTCGCTGACGGGGCTGCCACCTCCCGAGCCGCCCGTCTCGACGCGAGACTTTCTCGCTGCTGGCATCCCGTTTTGGCACGTCGTCCGGGGAGACGCTCCCCTCAAGCCGAAGATTGTTAAGGAGCTGGAGGCGGCTTCTCGGATTAGCAAGGAGAAAGGCTCTGTCCAGGCGTCTTCTGTTCATGGGTGGACGCCAGTCACCTGTGTGGTTTGCGAAGCAAGGGCGGCAGACACCGTGTGAGTATTCATCCCTCTTACCTCCTCAATGTTGTGTTCGCAGCGGTGTTACTAATATTGACACCCATGTAGCCTGCGGCCTTGCAATCACATGTTCTGCAATGGCTGCATCAAGGACAAGATGGTGATGGAGGAGGAGGGGACCGCAGTCACTCGATGTGGCGCTTGTCGGAAGCTGGCCACTCGCCAGATTCAAATTGCAGGCCCAACGGAAGAGCCTCAAAGTGAAGGTGAAGAGAGGGGGGGGAACAAGCGAGACTGGAGCTCATTTTCTCAAGGATAGGTTACCTGCGTAACAAAACATATAGAGGGCGAAGATGACAGGTAGAGGAGAGGGGCGAAAAGCTAGAAAAGACGAATAAGAAGGTTTACACTCTGAAACTCTGAAAGAAACATGAACGCTCTTCTCCCTTCTGCAGAGAGGGAATCGTTCGACATAATGCAGAAGAATTTGTCTGCCGAGAGACACTTAAAATACCAGGACCCTAGAGAAACTAGATAGCTCTGACATTGCCTCGAACCTTGGGCGAACAAGTACAGCTCCGAGTCGGCATTGGGGAAGCACAACAAGGATGCCCACCATAGTATCTAGTAAGCTCAAGTCCTTTTGAAATATTAATGATAATTTGTCGGTGATTATGCAGAGGTGTTGCTTAACAACGGCATGCTTTGGTTGCCGCCTTCTCACCCAACTGCGAGGCCATATCACAACATCAACCACACAACCTGGGGAGCGGACCTCAGTAGCACCACGACGGCACTGGCAGAACTTGTGTTCAAAGGAGATACCATTTGCGGTAGGGCGCATACAAACGACTACGTGAGCAAGCGATCCGTGCCGGGGGCAGGTCCATGGACAACTATGTTGCGTTGCATCCTGTTGGTGGAAGGAAGCCAAGAATCATGGATAGTTACAGGCTATATTGTTTGAAGTCCCTTTGCTCTCCCACTGTAGTAAACGCTTCTCGCGAAGTGAAGTGCAGAACTGCAGATGCCCGAGAGGGTCGAGACTCCGATATTCCGTGGACGACGGGCTCTTGATGAATACCGACGTCCGGACTCGGTACAAGAAGCTTGATTGGAGGTTGGGCCTCAACAACCCTCACAAGCGGTGACTCTGTAGTCCTTCAGACTCTTCTGACCAACCGCCTCTGGGTTCAATGTTCAAACCCGCCTCCACCAACACAACGATGATCCTCGACCTCGAAGTCGCGTCGCATCATACTCTTTCTTCTCCCATATGGCCAAATGACGTTAAATATCCATCCCGCGCATGCCGTGGGATCCGCGGGGAAAGGGATTCTTCCAGGGTATCCTGGGCCGAATTGCAGATCGTGTTGGTTCCGATCCTCGTTCTCGTTTAAAGGAACCGGCCAATTGGAGCCCGCAGCCCATTTTACATATTTCCATATAAGTTTGCACTCCTTTTCGTGCTTCTGATCCCTTGAAATCTTTACAGTTCGCAGATTATCCCATTTCTAAGCTTGCCATTCTTCCATCGTTTCCCTCCCATCACTTGAACATGGCTGCCGGACTGGCTTCACCTCCAGCCTGTGTCCCCGAGACCTTCACCTTTCCAGACATGCTCGGCACAAAACATGCGTCAACAACCGCAGCCGCCGTCTCTGGGTTCACGAGCTTCTCAGGCTGGAAGCCGGAATCATCCCAGATCGGCCCCGAGGGCGTCAGCTTCTGCAACGTGACTCTGTCGTACTCGCACCCGGGCCATGACGACCTCGTCACCGTCCACATATGGCTGCCCCTCGCCGGCTCCAACTCTCGCTTCGTCGGCATCGGAGGCGGCGGGTGGCTGGCTGGCGAGATCGGGGACGACGTCATGGCGGCCTTGACGTATCAGGGATACGCGACAGCTGCCACGAACGCGGGCTACCATCACGACGTATTCTCGACCGCCGACGCTTGGCTCATGCCGAATCCAGGGAACCTGGCCTATCCTCTGCTTACAAACTTTGCGCACCGGTCTGTCCACGAGATGACAGTCATCGGAAAGCACGTCGTCAACGAATACTTCGGACAGCCGCCTGCCTTCTCTTACTGGTCTGGTTGTTCGACGGGTGGCCGACAGGGTCTCACCAGCGCTCTGCTATACCCCGATGACTACGACGGCATCTTGACCGGCTGTCCGGCGCTCAACTTTCCTTCGCTCATGGTAGCCATGTACTGACCCCAGCTGGTGATGAATCGGATCGGTGCGTATCCTGAAGCATGTCAGTTCGACGCAGTGAAGGCTGCCGCCATCGAGGCCTGTGACGAACTGGACGGGGTCAAGGATGGGATCATCTCGAGAGACGACCTTTGCAATTTCGACCCAGATTCCGTCGTTGGCAAGAAGTTCGATTGCAACGGAGCCCGGACAAAGATCTCCAAGGAGACTGCAGAAGTAGTCAAGGCCATGTTGCAAGGGCCTACAGACGCCGAGGGAAACATGCTATTTCCCGGATCTACACATGGAACATCGGCCACGGGCATGGCGGCGCTTGGAAACACTCGCTGCGACGGCGGGAAATGCACCGGCTTGCCCCTGACGTTGGTTACCGACTGGATCCGGCTGCTCAGCAAGAAAGACCCGGCCTTTGATGTCGCCTCTCTTTCGCTCGACGAGTTTTCTCGAGTCTTGCGACAAAGCGGCCGCGAGTACAACGGAATGTTCGGGGCCGACGATGCCGATCTTGGGCACTTCCGAGGCGGCGGCAAGAAGTTGATGACCTGGCACGGCATCAACGACGAAGCCATCACCGTCAACGCCATGCGACGGTACTACGAGGCGGTGACGAAGCTGGACGAGGGCCGAGGCGTCGATACGGCATCGTACTATCGGTACTTTGAGGTCCCCGGAGCCACCCATTGCTCGGCGCCGCCGGGCGTCGGATATCCCATGAAGGCGCTCGACGCTCTGCGGCGGTGGGTGGAGGAAGGGACTGTCCCGGACAAGTTGCAGACGACTCTGGTCAGCGGTGGTACAGACGATCGACAGCTGCTTGTTTGTCCATACCCTCGGATTCCGGTCAAGAGAGGCCAGGACACTGTCTGCGCTGAAAGGTCAGAGGCGGACAAGACAGGCTCGGAGGATAAGGATGAGCTGTAGCCGAGTTGAGCTGTGGCCAGTAGACGCGTTTTGGAATTATGCTAAACAGGTATCTCCAAGTTGCCTTGGGTTAGGAATTAGCATCATGCGAAATATACTTTCCCTCCGGTCAACTCACATGTATCTATCGGCCCTTAAATGAGCTGTGTAGAGACGTGCAGCATGAAGGATGTGGAAAATACCGTGATCGGATGCCTATGCAGGCTGTGCTGACTGCCGAGTGGCGTATTATTGACCTGTCACGGATTTCAATCCAGGCAGGTAGGTACAAGTGAAGTATCGTGATCGTCCAAACAACATGGCAGCGCAGTGGTTTCCGCACAGCTCCAGTCGACAGTCTACCCTGGCCCAATCATTACGGTGCTAAGGCGGTCGAGTTGAAGACCCCCTTGGTATGGATGTACAGTACCATAAACGACCTCGGCGTTAATAATGTGCCGCTGACTGGAGCCACGAAGCAAGGTCCAGGATCAGAGCACGGCCAAGGACACCTGCGAGCTTCTTGCCGGGAACTTGCCATGGCCTCCTCGGGGACATACGCGCCACCCGCTGTCCCAATACCTGCGTCGACGGCGCGACGGGCTACTGCACAGGCTGCAGATGGCTTCATATGCCGACGGCACTGGTGGTTGCCCGCCTTTTGGCCAAGCAGAAGCCGCATCAGGACCTGCGAGGTGACGGAACGACGCGGGGGATGGCGCACTATAATGCCTATCTGGGACTATACATAATACGAAAACCCCTCATGCCGTCATCCGCAGGCCTTGATGAGAAGGGCGCATAAATACAAATAGTCTTGTCCAGTTGGAGCAGTCACCGGCATGAGACGATCTCACTCTCATTGATGACGGCAGATCTTGACACAGATTGCGTTTCATTCGTCTCTGGAAGCTTGCTTCGAAGCCTCTCTGCTCTAGCAATTGGACGGTTACACGAGTTAATTCCAAGTACCTATGTACGGTACAATGTCATCAATCCATATTATTGTCCACAGATACGAATACTACGCTCCCTCGCAGCACATGCTCCATCCAGAGCATCTCGGCGCCTTCATTTTCAAATCATCGGGCCATCCTTGCATAAGGATTCTCTCACCTGCATTAGATCGCCCTGCGAGTCAGCAGCTCTGCGACTCTGCCCAATATCTCTCCACTTCCACCGGTAAGGCGGCGTTGCGGCGTTCAAGACGGTTCCATTGCCGAGAGACGGGCCATTCACAGAGCGGCCGTTGGTAAGGACTGCGTGACCGCTGCTTCGATGGCAGTATTTTCTTGAATTGGAACTCTGCAGTAGGCTAGCTTGGCGTCATGGAAAGGTGCCGTGCCGGGGATGGAACTGTCTTAAAGCAGTTCCCGCCCCAAGCTCGAGACTGCAGCTCCAGTCTTCACTTGATTCAGCATCCCACCGGCCAACATGTTGCCATACGCCCAGTATCTGTGTATCGGGCTTGTGGGCGCCTTCATCCTCAACCTCTTCGTCACGTCTCTGATCCGACGTCGAAGAGAGCCTCTGCCCCCCGGACCCAAACCCGCGCCTCTCATCGGAAACCTCCTCCAAGTGCCCCAGGCCCGGCAATGGTTTCATCTGTACCACGAGAGCAAGAAGTACGGCCCGGTCATGCACTTCAACATGGCGGGCCAGTCGCTGGTGGTGCTCTCTTCCCACAAGGCCGCGCACGACCTCCTCAGCCGTCGAAGCGCGCGGTACTCGGACCGGCCGAGGCTGGTCATGGCCTTTGAGCTGGTCACAAAGGGCATGCACCTACTGTTCCGCCCGTACGACGAGCGGTACAAGCTTCACCAGCGCATGGAGTCGCCCCTCTTCACCTCGCGCTCCGCGGCGGCGTATCGCTCGGTCCAAGAGGTGGAATCGAGACAGCTCATCTTCGACGTGCTCACCGACGGGGACCGGCACGGCGAGGAGGGCATCGAGTTCCACCACCACATCGAGCGCACCATGGCGAGCATCATCTACTGCCTCAACTACGGCTTCCGCCTGGAGACGGGCTACGAGAAGGAGCTCCAAGACGCCAAGCGCGTGCAGGCCGAGTTTGCGCGGACGGGCCTCGTGGGCGGCTACCTCGTCGACATGTTCCCCTGGCTCAACGTGCTGCCCAGGTTCCTCGCGCCGTGGAAGCGCGAGGCCGACGAGCTGTACGAGCTCGAGCGTCAGCTGCACGTCGGCAACCTGGACAAGGCCCTGGGCAAGAAGGCGTGGAACTTTTGCAAGTTCCTCAAGGACTCGCCCGAGGCCCAGCTCATGCCCACCGAGGAGTTCGCCTTTGACCTGGGCATCTTGGCTGATGCGGCGCTGGACACGTCGACGGTGGCGCTGGACTGGTTCATTGTCGCTTGGATCACGAGCGGTTCGCGCTGGGTGGGCAAGGCCCGGGAGCTTCTCGACGAGGTTGTAGGGAGTGACAGGCTGCCGTCGTTTGCAGACCGTCCGAAGCTGGCATACATTGACGCCATCGGTGAGTATAGGATCTCACGCAACTCGTACGTCTCCCGGAGCTGACATTGAACAGTATGCGAAACCCTCCGTTGGCGCCCTGTCGCGCCCGGCGGCGTGCCTCACTTCACAAAGACCCAAGACAACTACATGGGCTACCACATCCCCGCCAACTCCATCATGCTCCCCAACGCCTTCGCCATCACTCGCGACGAATCCATCTTCGGCCCAAACGCCGACTCCTTCGTGCCGGAGCGGTGGCTCGCCGACGACGTCGAAAACAAGGAGCCCAACATCGACATCAGCGGCCTCAACAAGGGCGCGCTCAAGGACCTGCCCCAGTCGGGCTTCGGCTACGGCCGTCGGATATGCGCCGGCCGCTTCATTGCGCGCAACAACCTGTTCATCGAGATGGCGCGGCTACTATGGGCCTTCAACGTGCAGCCCGGGGTGATTGATGAGGCTACGGGGGAGAGGTACAAGGTTGACGACATGGATTGCACCGACGGCCTCGTTACGCTGCCGAAGCTGTTTAAGGCGGAGATGCGGCCGCGGGGGCCGTGGGCGAGAGATGTCATTACCAAGTTGGGGACTACGCATGGGATGGATCACTCGGAGGTTCTGGATGAGGTCAAGAAGAATCGGGCCTAATCGGCTCTGTTTATTACAATTATCTAGATGTTGGCGTTTTGCTCAGAGGCTGATCACCAGCATAGTCTGCTCCTTTTGCTACCTGGCACCGCCCTCAATAGGGGAGATGCAATCCACTGGATCCAGCAATCGTCAGCTCTATACAGTGAGTATTTGTGATGGCGTGTCGAGGTGAAACCCCTCTACTCCGGGGCCATGACTGGTTCCTTCTCCTTGGAAGTGGTAAAGCCCGGCTTATAAACCACCTGGGAGAATGAATCGTCCGCCTCAACCTTGACGCCGCGGTTGACCTCGTCGAGGTTTCGCCCAGCCCAGCCAGCGTCCCAGAAGGTCAGATCGGCCCAGAGCTTGATGAAGCTGTGCACGTAGGCAAAGCCGATCTGGTAGAAGACGAGGTGGATGTCTCGCGGATATCGCATGAAGTGAGGCAAAATCTTGACCACCTTCGACTAGAAGATGAAGCAGAGAAGATGCACCACGGCCATGATGCCCGTGCCCTTGGACTTGGCCAAGGATACGACGAGGAGTGTGTCCCAGAGGAGAGCGAAGTTGATGAGACCTACAAAGTAGACCATTGCGGCGCTCCAGGGGTATCGACGGAGGAATGAGGTGTCGCGGAGCATGACTGGGTTGCTGCGAATGGTCGTTCGCGCCCACCGGACGAGCTGACCCCCAAACTTTGGCCACTCGCCAAGCGTGGTGATGATGGTGGCGTCTTCGGTGTCTTGGAACCGAATCAGCCAGTCCCGCTTCATGGCCTCTCGCGTGAGGAAGTTGTCGTCGTCGGGCCCGAGACCCTGCTCGCCACCAAAGAGGCCCAAGAAGAACTTCTCGTTGGCGTAGCGGTCGAGCAGGTCCTCGTCGGCGAGGAACTGGGTGCGGTAGGCGGCGGTGCGGCCCGAGACGACGAAGACGCCGCCGTCGATGGCGCTGGACGCGCGGAGCTCCCAGTTGTGGCGCTGGAGGTAGTTGCAGGCGATGAAGTTGACGACGGACGGCCACGAGTCGAGCCCCGGGGTCGTGCGGACCACGCGCTTGGGCGTGGCCACGATGCCGACGCGGATGTTCTCAAAGGGCGCGAGCACCGCGGGCAGGAAGTCCTGGCTGGGCCAGAAGACGTGGTCGTCGGCGAGGACGGTGATGGCCGTCTTGACGTGAGGTATCGCATGCGCGACCTGGCGGCGCTTGCTGGCCTGCGAGACGGCCGACACGGAGATGTGCGTGCTTGGGGCGTAGGGGCTCAGGCATCGGAGGACCCGGGTGCACTCGCCGCGAAGGGCGGCTCCGACGGTGACGACCATGAGGGCGGCCGGCTCGTTGAGGAGGATGCTCTTGATGCACTTCTTGAAGTCGGCGTTGTGGGGGTCGACGGTTGGGACGATGACGGTGACGTGGTGGCGAGAGTAGGAGGGGGTCGGGGAGACCGGGGAAGGGCGGTAGATTCGAGAGCCGATGAGATGGCCCAGGAGGCGGATATAGCGAAGAGCGAAGACGGTCCAGAAGATGATGGTCCAGATATCGTGGTATGGTTCGGGGCTAACCCCTTGATATTGTTGGAGAGGGATGCCCCCATGGTATTGTCCAACGGGGATGCCCCCGTGTGAATAGACGTTGTCCATGGTGGCCTTGTGTCTGGCTGGCTTGGACTGTTGAGTCTTCAGAATGGTGGATATAGTAGTTTTTTTTGCTTTCAAGAGACTCCAAGTTGCTCTTCTCGATGAGAATTGTCAATGCGAAGAGTCTCTTTTGTGGTCTCAAGGTGTGAGCGAGGTGATGAGACGGTTTTCAGGAAGATAATCTCCCCCATTATATAGTTGTTTGATCATGTCGTTTACAGTGAGTTCTCGCGAACTACTCGACGCCGTTCGACGGCCGTGTTCTCGGCGGTGAGTAGAGGACAGAAGAGACTGAGACTGTTGAGAAGAACATGTCATCCCGCGCACGGTATTGATGGGGGAACAGCTCCTCTATACGCTGGAGAGTTGTCTGGGTTCGTTGGAATACTGTCGTGAGTTTCTTGAAGTCCAGGTTGGTGTTTTCGATAAGTCGTGGGCGAAACGATTGCGAGCAAGCAAACGCAACGAGAACGCACGAGCATGATTGGGTCGGGACAGGACTCAGGAGTCGTGGGTGTGCCGAAGAACAATAAGGGCAGAAATCCCCGGTTTCAAGAATGCCATTCAATAGACCAACTACAACATTTCTTCATTACAGCAGCTCAAAACTTCATTACGGTAGACATGACCAATGTTCCAAGAACAAGCGCCATCTGAACGGCATCATGCGCAGAGACGAGTTTGTGTTGGGGTCGTACGGGATGAGTCTGAAGCCGGGGATAGTTTGCTGCCATTGCTCAAACAATGGGCGGGTTGGGCGAGATGAACGCTCAGTGGTTGACAAAAATGATGACACGGCACGCTACCGCAATACGCACTTGGGTCACGCATGGTAAACTGTGCAAAAAGTCATATGTCTCGGTCATCTGACGCGGTCGAGATGCGTGAATGGTGCTGAGGCGGCAGAACAACACATACAGCCGGGAGCAGCCGGAAGTTGGCCGTGTATCACACACAACTTGGACATCGGCATTCCGTCGGCCCTTCAGGTTGCCACTCGCCCGAAAAGGACCGCGGAAGCCAGCGCTGACGGCTGATTTGCTCTCCTGCGCGATGCACGTCAATAACCGCATCGTCCAACCGCCGTCAGATGCGCGACGAACATTTCATGCGCGCGCGGGCGGCAGTCGCAAGAGCCAAGGGCCACGGCTGTTCGAGGGCCCGGGTCAATGGCCCTGGGGGTTCTTTGCTGGCGGCAATGCAACGAGAAGTGCCGGCAATTCCCTGGTCGGACTTCTGCCGATGCCGTCCTGGGGGGGGGGGGGGGGGGGGGAAAAGGGTNNGGGGGGGGGGGGGGGGGGGGGGGGGCAAAGGGCCAAGGGCACATGTCCGAGGTTCCAAATGCCGAATGAAGGCTCTCTCGCCTTCGCGACGTTCGCGAGTCGAAGCACTCGCGCAATTAATAATAATCCCCAGGCGGAGTTAAACAGGCAATTACTAACGCCCGCTTGCCCTTCTTCCCCGGATCCCGCTCTCAATCGCCCCCTCCCCCGAACATTCCGGAGATTCGGCGGCCGGCGCGCACGTTTGGGCAGGTACGTACCGACGGAGTGCGCCTGTCACGGCTGAGGGAATCAATGGAACCTTGGAAGAGGCGGGGAAGGTGCGAGGGCCGGGGCAATGCGGCGGCAATGGCCCAGTGGGAAGGAACGTGTGTCCACGTTGGTTGGGTGGCCCCTGCCCCGGTTCGCAATGGCCCTTGCCGTGCGCTGGGCTGATTCTGGCCCGTGCCGGCAATTCCCTGGAAGGGACCGCCTCCTCTCAACGCTCCGTCGCTCAATCCCCATTCGCTCATTCGCTCGAGTCGACGAGTCCTCCTCAACACCATTTCATGCGACACACCCCCCGCCGTCCTTCTTCCTCTTCTTCCCCTCCATCGCTTCACGCTGCCAGCCTTGATTTTTCTTCTGCTCTTTGCCATTCCCTTCTTCTTTTCCAAGTCGTTGCCGTCATGACAGATTGCTTCTGCTGAGATTGCCGCCATACAACGTTGTTCTATAGAAATCCAAGCCCCCCCTGCTCGTCCTAATTATCGACTTGACCTCCGGTTGCGCCCGTGACCCTCGGACCACAACGCCGACCCTCCGCGGCGCTCCAAACAAATTCTCGAAATACCTGCGCCGTCGACGACCGAGCTTCTGTGGTCGCCTAGAATGAGACTGAACAAAGCCGCAAGAGTCATCCTTTTCGGTGCGCCTGGCGTCGGCAAAGGCACCCAGAGCGAGCGCCTCCTCCATCGATTCCCCCAGCTCAACTCCATCAGCACCGGCGACCTCCTCCGTCACAATGTCAAGAATAGAACACCTCTCGGTGAGTCTGCTCCCTCTCGAATTGCCAATTCCAAACCCCCTAAACGCCAAATTTGCTAATTCCCTGCAGGCATCAAAGTCGAGAGCATCATGAAGTCGGGTGGCCTCGTCGCTGACGATCTCATAATTCGACTCCTCTCCAACGAGCTCTTCACTCGAGGCTGGCTCAAGGGCCAGGGACCTCCCAAAGTCATGACGCTCGCCGCCGAGGCCACCACCTCCGATCATTCCCTACGCCACGACAAGCCCATAGACCCTCTCGACCCGAACCCCTTCCACGTCGACAAGCACAACCGCCCCCGAGTCTCCGACGATCCTTCCGCCTCCTTTATCCTCGACGGCTTCCCACGCACTGCCGCCCAGGCCAATACGCTGGAAGACATTATCCCCATCAACCTGGTCGTCTCCCTCACCACACCCTTCAGCGTCATCATGGAGCGCATCGCCGGTCGCTGGGTCCACGAGCCTTCTGGTCGGGTCTACAACACCTCTTTCAACGCCCCGCGCGTCGCCGGCCGCGACGACGTCACCGGCGAACCCTTGACCCAGCGCCCAGACGACTCTGAAGAAGTCTACCGCGCGCGATTCCAAAAGTTCAAAGAGACGAGCGAGCCCGTTCTCAACCACTACGCGAAGAAGGGCGTTCTTGTTGAAATTGAGGGCATGAGCAGCGACGAGATCAGTCCCAAGCTGTACAAGGAGTTTGAGAAGCGTTTTGTTCACTGAATCTCCCCGCATCTGCTTCGGGTGTGTTCACTTCATGTCTTATTCTACTGCATTTTATCCGTCATTTACCATGGGAGTTATTCGCAGCGTTGGGTGCTGCTGGTTTAGTCTATGATGGACTGTACAAAGTCTTGGGTCAGTTTTGATGGGACAATCGCGTATAGGTTGTTCGGGACACGTTCTTGGGAGGATCCGTCGAGGCAGGCATTTCCTGGCCTGCGAGACAAAAGCAGGGCTTGCAATGACATTATTTCAATCGCCGGCACCTTTGTGAACGCCATTCCTTGACCCTCATTCAAATTGCATGTCTTGGATTCCCCGAGTCTCCCGACGACCACCCTCATTCTCACGCTAGCTTCCCACTTAGATGCCGTCCCCGACGTGCAGCTCCATCAATCATGACCGGTCGCGTGGCCCAATGGCAAGGCGTCTGACTACGAATCAGGAGATTGTGGGTTCGATCCCCACCGTGACCTAGAAGCTTTCATTTTTGCCCTTGTCGTGTAGCTTTTGTTGTGTCGCGATGGTTGAGCTGGTGGGTTAGAACACCACCCTTGACTACAACCCCCTTTTTTTTCTCGCTTCAAACTGCATTGCAGTAGCATGAATACTCTTCGTCCCCTATGCGATTGATTGTATATAAATAATTCCCAGAAATATGCGCCAAGAAGATACTCTGGAGGCTCGGACACCCGTGCCATCCATACATACCCCCTATATTCGTAGCCCCGTCCTCAATCCCAATCCTTGTTCTAGGAAACACAATACTTCAGAGTCTCAAGCACTTCCAACATGGCCAAAACCCGGACTGCCGTCTTCGACGAGCCCCAATGCCCCCCGTATCTCGAACAGGAGCACAACATCCCTCAATGGTTGACGGTGAGACGTTGACAAAACAACCAAAAGTAACAATATCCCCGTAGTCCATTTCCCAATATCCCAGTCGACAATCCTGAAAATACCCACCAAATTCAACGCCCAAGTGTGCCTTCTAGTCTCGCCACTCCTCGCCAGCTCGGGTGCCACTAGGCGCGCCGTTGGGCTCGTCGCGGTCGGGACGAAGGGGCGTGTTTTCGTCATCGTCGTCCAGGGCCTTTGCCAGCTCATCGGGGTCCTGCATCTTGGCGTCAGGGTCGACACCACCCTCAAACTCATCGCGCTCGCGGTTCTGCCTCTCCGTCTCGAGAACGCCGTCATCGGCGCTGACGGAGATGCCACGGGCACCCCACTTGGGACGGGCACCGCCGCGGCGAGTGTCGCTCGAGTCGCCAAGGGGTCCGCGAACGCTCTCCTCGTCGTCGTCGTCCTCGGCACTCTCAACTCGCTTGCCAAAGATGCGACGGAGGAGCCATCCGCGGCGCATGTCATCGGCGTCGACGACACCACCGCCGCGAAGCTTAACACGCTGGCGAGTGTAGTAGACCCAGGCAAAGTCGATGTAGAGAGCAGTTTGGATGAGACCGAAGATGACGGAGACGGCGTCAGGCTTGCGGTCGGTGACGTCGAGTTCTCGGATGAACCAGTTGATGCAGTACAGAGCACGGTAGGAGCCGAGCGTGAGGAGGTAGAACGAGTCGATGACGGTAGGGACAGTCGTCTGTCTCAGGAGGAGGAGCTGGGGTAGCACACACACAGACTCGAGAATCTGGGAGAACACCCACATCCACTGTGTCTCGGTTAGGATGACTGCTCAAGGGAATCAATGCCAATTGTTCGAGCTTACCGTTCGGAATCCCCAAGAGCCCTCGAAAATCATCATGACAAAGGGAGAGAGCGCAAAGGATCCTCCAAGAATGATGGCGCCAATCTTCCAAGCAACCTCACGCTCGCGCGACCGAGCATAGACCCATTGCATGACGCCGAGGATGTAGAAGGACGACAGAATATAGAAGATCTTGAAGATCTTGTTCCATGCCGAGTTTTCGCTAAAGACGTCGAGGTATCGGGTGCAGAAGACGAGGGCGTAGAGGATCTGGGTGATGAGGGAGACACCCTCGGCGCTTCGATTTCGATGGATGGCGAAGATCAGGATGCACTTGGAGAGCATGTGGGACAGGTCGCCCATGATACGGAATATCTACGCGGAGAATTAGCATTGGGAACGTGGCATACGAATTCCACCGGCCACGAGTACTCACGTTCCACGCACCCATGGTGAACGGCGGGTTGCTCGAAGTTCGAGCTCGGGCTGAGGTCTGTGGAAGTGATGGAGAAGGCCAGGTAGCCCGACAGCTGCTTAGAAGTCGTTGAGAGACTGGCGCAAGACGTGAGGAAGCACCAAGGAACCAAGAGAAACAAGAAGAGAAGCCTAGGGCGACAGCGATGACGTGGAAGCAGAAGGTGCGCCGGCCAGGCAGCTCTGAGATGGGAGAAATGAGGAGGAGAGTGACGAGGAGGGCGCGCGGACCCGGGGAAGCTTGCGTCAGTAAGTCCAGGGCGGGTTCCAGCCACAGCCGGCTGCGCCACACACGGGAACTGGCATGAGGCTAACGCAGCATGGTGGAGTGGCTTTACATAATGCCCCTCCAGGCTCCAGCTTTCTTCCGCTCTGCATCGGGAAGTCTTCGACGATTAGGCGCAGTCGAAGCTGTTCAACTCGAGAGCTAGCGCTACCCGGACCGTTTCCAATAGCATAGTAGGTCAACACAAGGCTTTTGGCTTCGCGAGAGCAACTTATTTCTCCATGTCAATTGAAGCCGATACGGAGTACGGAACTACCTAGTACGGATGCGAAGTATCCAGGTACGTACTAGATGGAATATGGAGCCACCCCCTGAGCCCTGGCCGAATTACTGGTATTGTCCAAATTCCACAACTGTTATTCTCCCAGGTACATACATGTCAGTTATCTCTCGTAGAGAGCCCCCTTTCGTTGCCCCTTTACTGCTTTTTGGCATTACGGTAAAATAGCGCTCTTGGCTCATTTACTTACTACTCAGACAAAGGCATATTTATGGATGGCTAATACATAGGTAGAATGAGTTACTGGACGAAATGAGAGGGTCGCGGCGACCAGCTTGAATCTGAGCGGTTAATGAATGACGCAGCGGGGGGGCAGCGTCCTATAGGTTAGTACCTAGAGCCTGTCTCTCAAAGAAGCCGCGGAGTTGCCTTCTTCATATCTAAAAATAAATAGAGCCGTTCGCCATCGCAGAGACGCCCGGCATAGATTGGTCAACCGAACAATCAACAGCCGAGTTGAATAGCGACAGAAAGTCTAGCCAGTGTTCCGGATAAAAGTGAGAGTGGTGGCTTCATATTTCAGACTCCCACCTGAAGAGCAAAGCACAGAAGGCAGACCGCGAGGCGCCACCGCTATTTACAAGTACTGGGTACTACCAAGAGCCTCCATCCCGCAGGATCTTATACCTCGGCTCCGAACGTTTCGAGCTTCAAGCCACATTTTCATTGCCATCGTGACCAGTCTACTTTCCCCTTGAACGACAGGTGGCAATGAAACAAGTTGTTACACAAAGCTCACATCCCAGTCGGCGTGTCGCTGACCACCCTCTCAGTCTCGACTGGGGTTCGTCTTGGTGTCTGAAGTGATCCTCTTTGGAATTTACAAATACGAGATCCATGTGAATATACCTACCAAAATGCTTCATACAATGGCTAGAGTGGAAGCTACTGGATACCTAGTTCACAGAAAAGCCGAATAAGTAATTGTTGTCTAGTTGCAGTTCATATTACTAGCTTCAGTGGTTGTATAGACCAGGCCAGGACTCTCGAATACAGACAAGGAAGTCGCACATTCGACTCTAATCTTCATCTTCACATCGTTGAGTAGGTAGACTAACTACTCATACACCGCTCAGTTTGATCTAGAACTAGCATTCTAGGAATCTACCTTCCTATGACTTACGACCCGAGGGGCTTAAGGACCCTGATGCGGTTGAAAGTGGGCGAGCGGTGTGTCCCGTCCGCCTCACTTTTGGCCAAGGGCCAATCGGATATTCAGGCCATTTGCCATGGATGGACGGCGGACACAGCGGCGCCCGCATTGCATGCTGACCGTGTGCCCGTGGCCCTACCAGTAATATTGGATATCTGAATGCGTTAGGCAAAGGTGCCCAAACGTTTCGAAAGATTCGCAGTTTCGTAACGCGCGGTATCCAAGTATTTAACGTAGCCTTTACCGCACCCGTCTCCTTCCCATTCCAGCCTTCTGCCGTCAAGCTTTCCCATTCTCGCAGCACTTTCCTCCAAACTCGAACTTCCCACGTCCCTCAAGGACTAGCACCCAAGTTATCTTGCCATTGACCCAGTGCTCCAAGATGCAGCAACTTTTTTGGCCAGGCGAGGACATGCAAATGATCCTACAAGAGCCTGTCAATCTTGCCCCAGACGACCCCGGGCCGATCCCAGCTGTTCAAGCGCATGCTTTTTCCCGGCCGCCCGACCTTCCAGACCCCGACGACTGCTCAAGGGATATCGTCACTCGCCCTGTATGGGATCGCCACAAACAAGTCATCGAGACCAATCATCCCTTGATGACTCTTCCCAAGCTCAAGAAGTTCATGGAAGAGAGCCATGGCTTCAAGGCTAGGTATATACGAAAGGCCCATCAAACCAAGGTATTAGTCACTGACGTTTCAGCAGCATTGCACAGTGGAAGAAGAAGTTGGCTGAATGGAAACTGACCAAGAATGCCCCTAAAGGGGTTGGAAGATTTGTGGGCAGGCGAGCACAAAGTCGCCACGTCGAAGGAAAGAAGACCAAGTTCGCTCTCAGGGGGGTTGAGCTGCCTGTTGACAAGGTCAAGCGGTACGTGCAACGCTCTCAGCAAACTGCCCAAAGCTCGAACGGACTCACCGGAGGTATGTAGTCCTTAACGGATGACCCTTGACATATTACCGTACCGTCGTCCTAACTCTCTCAACTCTTTAAGATACACCAGATGGACTCACATATATCACACTTGAATCTCCTCGCTCGAGCTCATCATCGCTGCGCCCGGCTGCCCAGCCGAGCCATCCGCCTCCTGCCCAGCCGAGCCAACCCTCGACTCAGCCTCCATTTCGACCACAGCAATTTCCTACAGCCACAGACCCTCCCATCACCTCCCCTCAGTTCACTTCGAGTCATCCAAGATTGGATCTTGGGCAAATCCAAATGGCATTCTGGAATGGTCGAACCGTTGACGACCTGCTGGAGGCTGCCCAGAATGCCAGCCACCTATCTGGTCAAGGGGAGTTCCTGAACGCCAAACCCATCTTCATGGAGTGTCTGGACGGCGTGGAATACCTGCTTGGACCCCTTCACGTACAATTTGTCGGCGTCTTGCAAAGCTACGTCCAGAACGCTGTCAAGCACAAAGACTTTGACGAAGCCACCGCCCGAGTGCACAAATCCTACAACGACCACAAGGACAGGCTGGGCTCCCACGATAAAAAGGTCTGGCGAGCTCTGGCGAGCCTCGGCATGTTGTATCATGATAGCGGTTCCATCTCTCAGGCCCTTCACATGCTTCACAATGCCAGGCAGGGTTTGCTTTCAGCTACTGCCGGGGATGCCGAGGAGGCGTATGCCTGCGTCCGGGACGTGAGCAAAACCATTTCTGAAATCGCCATCAACCAACAAGACTTCGGAGAGGCCGAGAAGGAACTACTTGGGCTCATCAAGCAAGCCGAAGATTTGGGCGAGGCCTACCAGGATGACACGCTGCGTCACAAATATGACCTTATTTGTCTCTACCAAGACAAAATTCAGGATCACCAGAGTCTTTATGGGCACGTGGCGCCCAAGCGGAGCGACTTGGAGAGACTTCTTTATGATGTCATACACTTCAAGGGCACGAACCAGCAGATCTCCAACATGCAGGCTTCCGCATGGAACAGGCTACGCGAATTCTACCAGTCAACCTGTCAATGGAAGAAGCTCGAGGGCGTACTTGACCAGCTCGAGGAGATTGTCAGTAGCACTAGCTCCCTGGGGATTCAGCTGCTGGCAGCCAGGACAGGCATGGTCGAGTCGTTTGTGAACCTCAACCAGCACGACAAGGCCGAGTGGTGGCTACTTCGTCTGATAAACGAGGTGGAACCGCAGACGCTCGAGCATCTGTCCATCAACATGCAGCTAGCGCGAGTGAACTTTCTGCTTCGCAAGTCTGACGAAGCTATTTCATACCTCAAAGAAGCTCGGAAGATAGGAAGTAAGATCCTTGCGGAAAATGACAGTTTTCACTCAAGTGTGGCGCGGGCGATTGAATTTGGCAGATTTGTCGAGGACAGATGCCCATGTTGTCATGTCAATACTCCAGGAAAGACAGCCAAGAAAGGACTCGATGTAGGTGAGCGAGAATGGTCAGAGGAAGATGACGGTAGTGAAGACGATGACGAGGCAAACAGGGAGGATTCGAGTGAGGAGGCTGACCACAACAGAGGGTACCAGCTGGTTGCCGCAAATGAAGCGACTGGCTAAGGTCCCTTCCAAATACCCAGCGTCACTGAACCCTGGGCATTGTGGCTCCGTACTGCATTTGAGGGCGGGATGGATACGACTATTCCAGAATGTAACATAGGTACCCCAAGAGTTTCATCATTGAATCCTAAGTACGTTGTGTTTACAAGTATTAACGGCCTACTTAAGAAACTGATGGACTGTGAACTTCCACAACTATTGTCGTATAGTCGAGACTCGGCCGCTATATCACTAGATCTCAATCATAGAGATGAATACATGGAACAAAGCTACTCTCTCCTTGTTTCTTTAAACAAGATAGGAAAGACTTCCATAAGTGTCCGGTAATATGAAGTACCTACAGATCATAACGTTGAAATTCCATTCCATCTTGAAAGTTAGCATAGTAAGTTGGATGTATCTGTTGTTATCTTTTAATTTTAGGCATATTCTGCAGACATGAAGTGAAGATACAATATGTATACGAATTGAGACAAGTACATAAATAAATAAAAATTGTTCTTCAAGTCTTAATACAGCTGAATACACCTAAAAGTCTGCTGGATGCTAACTTCTGAGTGTTTCAAGCCAAGCTTCTCAAAGGTGTCCAAAGGATCCCAAAGGTCTCGGTAGTATTCAACACGTTTCCAAAGGTCTCTACATTTCCGCGGAAGTCCCCAAAATATCCCAATGGTCTGCAAAGGGTCCCAAAGGGATCCCAGGGTCCTCTAAAGTAACCTGGAAACGAAGCAAACCAATGGCAAGCTATTTTCAAGCGTCCAACCACAATATTTGAGAAATTCATAACCTGTATTTAACGAAGCCATTTCCCCCGTCAAAAATCACTTACTCAGAGGATCGATACATTCGAGCCTCTACTTCTCAAGCATTCCTCATTTTATTTACCATCCTGTCAGTGAGACTCGCTGCTTAGCATTCTCTCGCCAGGATGGGACTTCCTTCGAAGAGAGACGGAAAAGCCTCTCCGAGCTCCAACGTATGTTCTTAAGTTTACTCGCGAATTTCCTATTCCACTGCTAACACCTCTCAGGAGGCCAGCTTCTCGACCTCGAAGGACGTTGGGGCGAAGGCTTCCTGCGACGCAGATGGTCAAGTGAAGCTGCATCGACCATCATACGGACTTGACAAGACGTCGCGAAAACTGCACAACATTTGTATGACAGGACAGAAGCGGCATACTCATGTCTCCTTCCAGCATGCGAAACTTGCAAATGAAGACGTCGATGGAAACAATTACATGATGGATCGCTAGCTTCAAGGTGATTCTGACGACGAACCGTACCACAATATGCAGTCTGTCAGATTCAGCAGTGGAAAACCAACAGAGAAATAAGGATGCGAGTTTTTAGTACGAACAGGTAGTTATCTTGCTACAGATTTCTTCATAAACAATGCGTAACAACTACCAAGTGATCTCATACTCGAACTTTGCGAAGGTCCGCTTTCTTTCTTCCCCATTCCATGCGACCGTCTGCTCGATTTGGCACCAGCCACTGCTCACCCTGGACCAAGCATCCCCTCCCAAAACGGCACTCCATCTCTACCATTTTACGAATAGCCTATATGGCTTAATTATAAAGAATGGGATCAAGGGAATATCTCAATCTCAATCGTGCCCGTGCAAGATGAATCCGAAATTAGGTCACAAGCCATGATGCCAAACACGGCAAGTCGGCGCCTTATCGAACCAATTCAAGGTTCCTGCTCGGTAGTGACGGAACGACGTCATCAACTTTCGCCGACCTGAGCGAACTCTTAAAAGATACAAGACACCTGCTCACTGACAATTCACAGGCAAAATTCGAGAATCCCAGCAGATTGAAGAGAAACATTAGTCAAGATGGCGACGAAACAGAGCGAAACGCCCCATTTCACCTCCAGCGACTATGTCAAGTTCTTTGGCGCGGGTGCCCTCGCGGCGACTTCAACGCACGCGGTATGTCACCTGGACCAACCAACTCAACGCTCTGCTCACGGAACAATGCCAGACGGCCACGCCAATCGACGTCGTCAAGACGCGAATTCAGGTCGACGACGCTCTCAAGGGCTACAACATGATCCGCGCCGCCCGCACCATCGTCGCCGGCGAGGGAGCCGCTGCCTTACTCACGGGCTTCGGTCCCACGGCGGTGGGATATCTCGTCCAGGGCGGCGCCAAATTTGCCGGCTACGAATTCTTCAAGAAGAAGTACATTGACCTCCTCGGAGGGCCCGAAAAGGCCGTGTCGAGCAGGACGGCCGTTTATCTGGGTGCCAGTGCGACGGCCGAGTTCTTTGCAGACATTCTACTGTGTCCGCTTGAGGCAACGCGCATTCGCCTCGTCTCCCAGCGCGGATATGCGACGGGCCTGGCTTCGGGTTTTGCGAGGATGGCAAAGGAGGAGGGGTTCAGGGGGTTCTACTCGGGCTTCATCCCCTTGCTGTTCAAGCAAGTGCCCTTTGCTATTGGCCAATTCTCGGTGCACGAGGCCGCAAACGAAGTCATCTACCGAACCATGGGCCCCGAGCGAAAAGCCAAGCTGACGCACCTCGAAAGCACCGGAGTCGAACTGACGTCGGGCATTGCGGCCGGCGTCGCCGCGGCCGTGTTTTCTCACCCCGCGGACACGTTGCTGTCGGCCATCAACAAGGGCGCCGGCGACCCGAAGCAGAGCGCGACGAGCCGCATGTTCCAGCTGGCGGGCGAGTTTGGGCCCAAGAGGCTGCTTCTCACCGGGTTGGGGCCTCGATTGGTCATGACGTGCGGTTTGGTGTCGGGCCAGTTTGTGATTTACGCCCAGTGCAAGGCCTTCACGGGGGCACCTCCGAGCATCGAGATTCACAAGGAGACGTCGCTGTGAAGCATGAGCCGTCTTACATGTTCGCTTACTCGGCGTTCGGGTTGGGTTGTTTGAGTAGGGTTTGGGACGGGTGTGACCTGTAGATCTAGACCGGGGAGATGGAGGGGGACACTTGGAAGATAAAATTCTCGCTATTGACACGAGCTCTTGTTTGCGCCGGGGTGATCGTGACACGTTGAATATGTTATTGACGATGGCGGTTGGGTATTCATCCAGAGGAACAAAGACGGAGGCGTTGTCTGCAAGGCCCGTGCCGGTTATTGAGAGGCTTAGCTTGTATTGGCGAGCACGGCCTCTGACCGAGTTGGTGCCAAACTTGAGATATGCGTCGACATTCGACAATGAATCCTTTGATGTTGGTGTCCAGTGCTGAGAAGCGCAAGCAACGTAAGGAGCAGGAGAAGGATGAAGGAATGAAGAAGCGCGACGCAGGGCGCGAAAGCTTGACCGTTGACCTGAACTTCAAGAACAATCTACGAATACAAGTTCATGATTCTTAGTGATCCTCGCAAGGATCTGGGTTATTTTGCTGCATCTCAATTCGAATCTGGCGCCAAAAGCGAATACGTTGGTCTTGTGAGCATGCAAGGACGAAGATACCTCGTCCCGCACCCTTTCCCGCCCCAAGCTCAGGTACCCCTCAACTGTGGCGCAGTCCGGCTAGGCTGCCAGGTCAGCACCGACGCGGCAATAGCTTCGCCCCACCACTCCCTGCACACGGAGAATCCCCTAAATTGGAGGCTAGAAGGCAGTAAAGTTGGCCCCAGATCCCCTATTTCCCAGCCCAGTCCTCAATGGTGCTTGCGAAGAAGGAACGAAGTCGCTCCGTCCGTTTGCACCTGCCTGGCCATTCGCAACCTAAACAAACGGCCACATCCAAAGTCTACGACGTTTATTAACTTTGACTCTGCCATCCGATTCTTTCTCCGATCACTCGCAACGTCCAGCACCACTCTCGACTTTCGCTCCTCGATCGCAGCATCTTGTTTCGACCCCACGAGGTACCACAATCCTTCCGTCGTACTGCACGAGCGCCACTGCGAGTTGCGACCACGTCAGAAATTACTGTACCCTCGTCGCAGCAGTTCCTTTCTGACAAGGCGCGTGGCATCTTCTCGACACTCTCCGCACGGCGACCCATCGTCAATCCGACACCTTCTACCTCACCAGCTCCCTCGTTTTCTCCTTCCCACAGGTCAAATCGTCCATCTTGATGTGTTAAACTTGCGCGGCCCGCTGCCACGCGTCACTCCTTCCCCCGACTTGAAGGGCCGTCCCCGTTCTCCTCCCCTCCGCCATGAAGATCTCGACTCTTCTCAGCCTCGCCGGGCTCGCCGCATTATCCCATGGCTCTCAAATCGCCCGAGACTATTCAAGCGGCGACTACTACGTCCTCCACCTCGACCGCTCAACCACTCCCGAACAAGTCGCCAGTCGCCTCGGATTGAGACACGAGGGTCAGCTCGGCCAACTCGACGACCACCACGTATTCCGAGCCGACAGATCCGACTACGATGTAGTGAAGACAGAGATTCGAGAACGCAAGAGGAGGAAACGTGATGTTGGCGGCTCGGATCCCCTGGATGGCGTCCTTCTCGCTACCAAGCAAAAGCCTCGCATGCATCTTGAGAAGCGAATCATTCCCCCACGACCGAATGGACAAGCGCTCCCTTTGCGCAGCAGCGATTCGGCTCACGATTGGGCAGTTGCGAAGCAAGCCGAGATTATGAAGGAACTCGACATTGCCGACCCCATCTTCACCGAGCAGTGGCATCTCTACAACCCGGTTGATATTGGACATGACGTCAACGTGACTGGGCTTTGGCTCGAGGGCATTACTGGGAAGAATGCCACCGTAGCCATCGTAGATGATGGTCTGGATATGAACAGCAGGGATCTCAAGCCCAACTACTTTGCCGAGGGATCCTGGGATTTCAATGACCACGATGCCAAGCCCGCCCCCGAACTCTCCGACGATAGACATGGTACTCGATGCGCAGGAGAGGTTGCCGCAGCTCGCAACGACGTCTGTGGTGTTGGCGTTGCCTACGACTCCAAGATTGCGGGCATTCGAATTCTCAGCAAGGCTATCACTGACGCTGACGAAGCCGATGCCATGATGTACAAGTACCAGGACACCCAGATCTACTCATGCTCGTGGGGTCCTTCAGATGATGGCCGAACCATGGAAGCCCCCGGGGTTTTGATCAGAAGGGCCATGCTCCAAGCTATTCAAAAGGGACGCGGTGGCTTGGGATCCATCTATGTGTTTGCAAGCGGTAACGGCGCCGGCAACGGAGACAACTGCAACTTTGACGGCTACACCAACTCCATTTACAGCATCACGGTTGGCGCTGTAGACCACACTGGCCATCACCCTTACTACTCGGAGCACTGTTCTGCTCAGCTTGTCGTCACTTACAGCAGCGGAAGCGGTGACGCGATTGTGAGTGTTAGCGATTTCTGGGACGAACTCAAGCTAACATGTGTTTAGCACACCACTGATGTTGGAGAGAACTCGTGCTACAGTCAGCACGGCGGAACCTCCGCTGCTGCCCCCCTTGCTGCAGGCATTTTTGCCTTGGTCATGCAGGTCCGCCCGGATCTGACATGGAGAGACATGCAATACCTCGCCATGGACACGGCGATCCCCATCGATGACGGCGAGGCTGAGTGGCAGGACACAACTATCGGCAAGAAGTTCAGCCACACGTTCGGCTACGGCAAAATCGATTCGTACTCTCTGGTCGAAAAGGCCAAGACTTGGGAAAAGGTCAAGCCTCAGGCCTGGTACTTTTCGCCTTGGATTCATGTCAAGCAAACTATTCCTCAAGGCAAGCAAGGTGTAGCCGCCAGTTTCGAGGTCACCAAGGATATGCTCAAGGAGGCCAATGTGGCCCGTCTGGAGCATGTCACCGTCACCATGAACGTTGATCACACTCGACGTGGCGACCTGAGCGTCGACTTGATCAGTCCCGATGGCATCATCAGCCACATCGCCGTGGCTCGAGAACTCGACTCTGACCCCAACGGTTATGTTAAATGGACTTTCATGAGTGTCGCGCATTGGTACGTCTTCTTCGCAATCGGGGCTTTGACTAATTCTCAATCAGGGGCGAATCTGGTGTGGGCAAATGGACAGTCATTGTCCGAGATACGGAGAAGAATGAGTTCACGGGCAAGTTCATCGACTGGCACCTGAAGCTCTGGGGCGAGTCCATCGACGCGGACAAGGCTACTCCTCTGCCTATGCCGGCCGAGAACGACGACAACGACCACGATGTCATCCAGACCACCACCGTATCAGCCTCGACAACCACCGTGGCAGGCGGATCTTCACCAACCAAGGTCCAGGGCAACCCCTCCGGTCACCCCGAGCGGCCTACCAAGAACCCTGCGAAGCCGAGCGGTACGGAGAAGGCGTCTCCCAGCGGAACCAGTGAGGCACAGGAGGCCACCTCGTCGGCGTCTTCCAACTGGGTTTCGTGGCTGCCCAGCTTTGGGGCTTCCAAGAAGGCCCAGATTTGGATCTACGGCGCCATTGGCCTCATTGCTGCCTTTTGCTGCGGCCTGGGCATCTACCTCTGGATCGCCCGTCGTCGCCGTCTCAACAACTCCCGAGACAACTACGAATTCGAGCTCATCGACGAGGAAGAGGCCGAGGGCCTGAACGCGGGAGAAAAGGCTGCCCGGCAGCGACGCAAGCGCGGCGGCGAGCTCTACGACGCCTTTGCCGAGGGAAGCGACGACGAGCAGTTTGAGGATTACCGGGACGGCCGCGAGGGGTCCTCGGACCGCTTGCCCGGCGACGCGGCCGAGCAGTACGTGGTTGGCGAGGAGAGCGACGACGAGGACGAAAAGGGAGAGTCAAAACCCTTGAGCGGCCGGCGATGAAGTGCATCCATATAGAGTGAGCGAGCGCATTACACAACGACCAGGAATAGGTGGACGGGGCATATACGGTTCCGGGGCCGGGTGGGAGAGAGGCCTCTGGCGACAGCTTTGCATGGGATGATGAGGAGTTTTCTGTGTTTTTTTTTGTTTTTTTTTTTTGAGTAATTGCAGTTGTTGCATTTTTAATTGATTGATAGAAGTTTCAAAAGGACGCGCCGTGTCGTCGGGATTGGATTCCAGTGAGGCTCTGAGACGCCAACCGCCGTGTACAGCCAGCAAGACGTCTCTACAAATAGACATTTCAACCAAACGGACGGGTACTTGTGAATGTGGCGAGTTCTCGCGACGCTACGACTTGGCAAAGGCCTCTCGCAATCGCTTCCCTTGCATGTCATTAATTCTACAAAATCCTTGAGCGACCTTCTAACCTCTCCCCCCCCACCCTTCCCCCTGAAAAGTTTTGCACCTTGAGAACGCCCACGGTTAAAAGTCAAGCATATTCATCCTCCAGAAACGCCAAACAGGATTATCTTCGAAGGCCGGCGACCGCGTCCCCCCTCAGGACGAAGCCGCAGCAGACACGGCGGCCTCGCCCTGCATCTCCTGGACGTAGCGTTCCCAAATGTCAACGACGTTGCCGTAAAAGTCGACGTGGGCGTCGGCAAAGCCGGCCAGCTGGTGCTTCATCTCGATGCGCTTGATGCGCTCAAACTCGGCCACCTCCTTGACCACCTCGTCGTCGAACATGTCGCTCGTGTTGCGCGCGCTCTCCACCTCGTGCGTCAGGTCCTCGACGCGGAGCTCGAGCTTGCGCGCGCGCTCGCGACGGGCCTGCTCGTGGTCGACGCCGCGGACATCCTCCATCTTGGCGCGGAAGAAGCCGCCGGCGCCCCCGCCGGTGCCGCCCGTCTGGAGCGTGTCCCGCTCCGTTGTGGATTTGTTAAGGTACTCTGTGAGCTGCTCGTAGTCGAGCTGCTTCTGCTCGCGGGCCTTGAGGAGGTTCTTGAGGGCAAGGCTGTAGGCCTGCATGTCGCGCAGGGAGCCGAGGTAGTCCTGGTCCGTCACGTCCTTGAGCTTGCGCAGGTCGGTGGCGGTGTCTTCGATGGAGGCGGCAAAGGCGTGGATGGAGGGTTCGACGCTGGGCTCGAGGGGGATGAGCTTCTGGAACTGCTCGGCGAGGTCGCGAAGGTCGACTTCGAGGTCCGTCTCGCGGCGGGCAACGCGAGCAATGACCTTTTCTATTTGACCGAGGTCGTCGTCGAGTTTGTCGCTCTTCTCCTTGACCTCTAGGAAGCGGCGATCGGGCTTGTGCACCTTTGTAAAGACGTTGATGAAGGTGTCGGCGAAGTTGTCAAAGACGCCCGAGGAACCCTGATCACTAGACGAGCTCGCCCGGGTGGTCCGCGAGCGCATAGTGGCGTTCCAGTCGGGGCTCTCCAGGAAGGTGTGCAGGATCGGCGCTCGGCGGAGGACGGGGTGGAGGGACAGGCGGGTGAGGAAGCGCTGGAGGGAGTGGGCGCGACGAGCGGTGAAGTCGGGGCCGAAGCGGTTGCCGTGGACGTATTCCATGCGCTGCCTGTCTGGGAGCGGCGGGATGGCGGCGGCGGGGAAGGTGCGGAAGAGCTCGTTGTAGAGGAAGACGAAGTCTGTGAAGCGGCGGCGGACCGAGGTCGTTTCTCGCTGGAAGGAGGGGAAGGAGGACTGGGCACAGCTTCAGCACGGCATTTCAGGCGGGGCGAGGTCAGAACTTACGTAGGTGTTGATGAGGTATGAAACAAACGCATCCTTGGTCCCGTCATTCTCCTTGATGGGTGTCCCCACGGTGCACTCAAGCGTCTCGCCCGACGAGTCGTGAGCGTGTTGGCGAGTGCTAGGACCGGCGGCAGCGGCGGCGGCAGCGGCAGCAGCTTCGACAACGTCGCCGGCAGCATCGTCGGCGCGGGCGGTTTGGCCGTGGACGTGCTCGCTCCACGAGACGTTGGAGAAGTCGTCCTGATCCATGGCTACCATGAGAGAGGGAGGAAAGGAGGGAGTCGCTCGCTTTGCGTGACGTTGGTTGGTGAAGCCGTCGATGGGGGGGCGGATGCGGCGGGGAAGCTTTTGCGCCCTCGACGGACGAAGGGCGGACGAGCAGGCGCGGGGAGAGTCTTCGAGCGTAGTAGAGTTTTGGGAGGAATAATGTGACGAGGCTGAGGATGCAGAAGAGTATACAATGCACGGAATTATGGTTGTAGCCTGGTGCTGGGAGAAGTCGACAATGGTGGAGAGTTGACAGAGAGATCGTCGGTGGCGTGGCGCAGGCGGTTGGCGATTGATGAGGGTACCTGGGCAACTGCTAGTTGGAGATGGAGCAGTACCGAGGCGGAAGGAGATGGCATCGAAAAGCAGAAGCAATAAAGGTGGAAGAAGGTAATAAAATTTGATAAGAAGAGAAAACCAAAGTCTACCTATACAGAATCATCACCTTAATCGTCTTGTTCCGCCCACATGTACCGAGTTATCGCATACCAGTCGACCCCGTCAAAGTCTCCCGCTATCACAAGCTCTCGAGCTGGAGCGTCGGTGGTGATGACGCAGTTGCGTCCAGGCTCCCGAATTAGACCCCTCCCTCACATCAATTCTACATTCATGCTATCGTGCAACAGAACTCTTAATGTGAGACAACTTGACAGTCAACCTCTCCTTATAATATGCCCATACATACTGTTTGTATTTTCTTCATGTACATAAAAAATCGTAGTGGAATCTATTGCTTTCCTGGTGTCGAGAATGTCTATGCCCTCCTCTGATCTCTCCCTCTTCTGTGGCCATCTGGTCGTCGTCCTGGCCAGGCAGGCTTTGTCCCTGGTGATACAGTGCCCAGTAGTTCTCGCTTTGCTATCCGGTTTGACATGCCATCCCATCAATCCCGATATCCATACCATACAGTCATACATATGAAACAACTCCGTAGTCGTGGTACACTGAAACGGTTAGCCGCTCCTTCGCCGTCGTCTCTCGTTTACTTCTGCTCGCTTTGCTTGGCCTTGATCTTGGCCTCCTTGTCCGCCACCTTGGCGAGCTCAATCTCCGCCTCCACCATTTCTGCCACTGGCTTCTGCTCGAGACCCGCAGCCTCTGCCGTCGCCTGTCGCTCCTCCTTCTCATCAATGTCTTCCATGTCTCGGGGCGTCGCGAATCCGGTGCTCTGGCTGGCGTGGTCTTGCTCAGCCTCATCCTGGATCAGCTCCTGCTGCTCCTTGATGACCTCCAGACGGAGCTTGTTGGTCGCTGCGCCCTCGGCGTTGTGCACCTCCAACTCAATCTCGTGGTACAACTCCTCGGGAATCGACGACAGCACGCCAATCAGCGCCTCAATCTGGCTCGAGCCCTCACCGGAGCCCTGTCCGTACATGTAGGCGTTGCTCAGCACCAGCAGCGTTGAAGGGACGCCCTCCTTAAGACGAAGGTCCAGCCAAGCCTGGAGGTCGTTGCGCATGCGCGCGGGAGACACGCTGTGAGTTCGGATACCGCGAGCGGCGCACGCCATCTGTAGCTCTCCGACCGTCAGGCTATCGATGCCCTCGTAGCTGATGACCTTGTCGTCTCGCTTGATCTGTCGCATACGGTGGCGGATCTGATATCGCAGCATCATGTCGGTTCCGAAGGTGTTCAGGTTCATGTACTTGCACATCGAGACGAGCTGAGGCCGTGACAGGTTGTCCAGAGTCAGATCGTCCCGGAAGACCTTGCAGACCTTGATCACATCCTCGGCGGTGGGCGTCTCGCCCGTTGCGCGGACCTTGCGGAAAAAGTTGGAAAACTCCTCCTTCTGTGTCGTCGCCATGCTGAGGGGCAGACCAGTCTCCCCGAGAGTCTGCCGTAGGAAACCGCTAACCTCCTTGCGGGTAGACCGGAGTAGAGCAGACTTGGCCTCCTTGGCTTTGGGCCCCTCATAGGTGCTAGGGAGCATGTTGGGGAAGAGCTTGAGGGCGAGCGGGAGGAGAGCCTCGCCCAGGGGGACGATGATGAAGACGGAGAAGGGAATGAGTCGACCCAGGTCCTGGACCGTTCGTTGCAGCTGCTTGTTCTCTCGTCGAGTGAGCTCATAGCCGGCCGTCATTCTCAGCGCCAATCTCCAGCTGATCTTGACTTCAGTAGCCAGGAGCTTGGTGCCGTCCCAGTAATGCTGTACCTCCTTCTTCACTTTTGTCCAGATTGTCACCTTGGGCTCTTCCTTCTCGGCCTTGACGACTTCTTGGGCTGTCGCGGCATCCTTCTCGGCTGCTAGTTCGGTTGTTGCGGCTTGCTTGACCAGCTCGGCGGCCTTTTCGGTTTTGATATCTGATTCCTTGGCTTTGACGTCCTTCTTGGCGGCTGTCGCAGGTTCTTTCGGAAGAGGCTTCTTAGCGAGTTCGGCGTTGAATCCGGGAGGAGGGCCAGCGGGAGGTCCGTCGGGGCGGTGGTGCTCGGTGCCCATGGACCGAAGGGGGATCAAGAGCGCAATGGCCGGGATTTTGGCGTGGCGGGCGACATGGCGACCGAGGATCGCGGGGGTCACGCCTCGCGAAAGCGCCCTTGCTGCGCAGAAGATCAGTACAATGGCTCAGGATAAAGCTAGAGGATCGGAGATGGCGGGGGGGTCAAGCGACGCCAAACTTACCGTTGCCCAGCAAGGGGTTTCGGGTAACGGCTCGGCGAGCGACGCTGGAAGAAGCGCTCATGGCGAGCTGGGTGAATTGAGAAGCAAGGATCGGCGTCGGGAGGTGTTTGATGACGGAAATCGCAATAGAATCGAGTCGCTGATAAGTAGATGAAGGAGGGACAAAGTGGGAGTGCAGCTGGATTCCAAAGACGCTGCCCACTGAAGTAAGTAATTGTGGTTCCCAGCAAAGAGGACGAGATGGGGATGGGATGGGGATGGGCGATGGCTATGGGCGACGGATTCATGCGCCAGGCGGGAAGCGGAAGAGTTGGCGATCCGACCGGGCCGGATGCCGCAAAAACGTTGACCCTTTTAATTTTGCTTCCCTTCGGGCGGGTCGCCGCCGGCCAGCCCAGGCTTTTCGGTTGTCCCCGGGGTCACGTGGCCGCATGCAGGTTTTGTTTTCCCGGGCCATTTCCATCTTGTTGGGAACATGACGTGCATGTGATTCTCGGCGTTTGCGTGATTGGCGAGGCGGGATGAGTCAGCAGTCGTTGACGAAAGCGGAAGACGCTGCTCAACAAAGAGGGGAAGAGATTGATGGAGAGCGGAAAGGGCCAGTGGGTGCGGACACGTTTGCAATTCGTCATTGTGAGTTGACCAGTTTCCTTTCGGGCTGCCTGGGCGATGATGGATGGACGGATCTGGCAGCCAACGAGTCCGTCCTCGACCGGAGCCACGGCTCCCCTGGTGAGCTGTCAGCGACATGGCAGTGAGACATTGGACGCACGAGAACGGGGATGCTCTGAGACAGCTGCAAGCAACCCGTCAGGCGCGGGTGAGGGATAATAAAGCGCGTACCTAGAGCGGCTCAGAGGTGAGGATCGGGAACAGGAGCCAGAGGAAGATGAACATGAAGACCACCATGAGGGGCATGTCTTGGCTGGGGAGGCAGGCTTGAGGCTTGGGGGGCATTCCAGGGTCGCCCAATTCCCGTGTTGGCCGTGGTGGTGACGGATCATCATCCATGATATCGTCCTTTTTTCCCTTCTCTCTTCTTACTTTTTTTTTTTTTTTTTTTTTTTTTACCTTTCCTCCCTCTTCGTTTCGGGCAGTCTCGTTTCGAACAGCACAGCTAAAAATCGTCGGATGCAGAAAGCTAGAGAGGGAAGCATCGAGGCCAGGCAACCGCACAAGTATTTATACACGGAATAAGATTTCTCATTACGGCATCTCTCGCCAACAAGGCATCTTCCGTCCAACTATGTACAACCAGACCTTAGGCAAATCCCTCAACCGCCGTAGCAAGACCCCGCAAGTCTTCAAACTGCGGCCAGTGTCCGACCCCTTTCAGCACCACCAAGCACGACGTCTTGATCCTCTTCCCCAAGTCTTCGCAGAGAAAGGGAGGCGAGACGGCGTCGTTGTTGCCGGTGACGATGAGCGTGTCCGCCTCGATGCCCTCGACCTCCAGCTCGGTCGTGGCGTTGGAGAGCGCCCACAGGGCTTTGGCGTACGACTCGGGGTCCTGGCCGAGGATGCTCATGCGCAGAGCCGCGACGGCAAGGGGGTTCGCGGCCTGGGAGTAGGCGGATATGCTGCCGTCTATGGTCGCGCCAATCACTGCGCTTATGCCTTTGCTTCGCACCACGGCCGCTTGGTCGCGGAACGACTTGGTGGCGGCGTCGGGTAGGGGCGAGGCAGGTGGCCCGACGAGGACGAGCTTCTTGACGAGCTTTGGGTTGTCGAGCGCGAACCGAATGGCCGCGAGAGTTCCCATGGAGTGAGCCACGAGCGTCGCGGGGTGGGACGCCGAGATGTTGGCGTGGTCAAAGACGCCGCGGATGTCGCTGGCGATGGACTCAATCGTGATCTCACTGAGGGGGTGCGTTGGGCTCAACCCGTGGCCCTCAAAGTCAAAGAGGTGCACGCTTCGTGACTCGGCCAAAGACAAGGTAGAGATGAGGGGGAGCCAGCCCTCCAGAGATCCGCCCAGTCCATGCACAAACACAACATGCGCATTGCCTGACCCGAGCTTCTTATAGTGAAGGAGCTTTGAGTTGATCTCCGTCAGAGACGAGGTTGCATTGGCCGTCTTGGCTGCGTTGATCAGCTTAAAGGGCGACTCTGCAGCGGGTGGGCTGCGCTCAGAGGCAGAGGCAACCGTGTTGCGCAGAGTTCCCAGACCAGTGACGGAGATGGCGATCTCGTCGCCGGGCTTCAGGTACACCGGGGGGCTTCTGCCGATGCCAACGCCGGCGGGCTGCAAAGGAAGAGGGGGTCAGCCGGAGCACGGTGACGCATCAACCAGGGGGAACTCGCCGTGCCTGTCGCAATCACATCGCCAGGCTGGATGGTCTGACCGGCGGATATGGTGTTAATCAGCGTCGGAATCGAGAAGATGAGGTCGTCAGTGGTGGCGTTTTGTCGAAGCTCGCCATTGACGCGAGTCTGGACGCAAAGCGTAGACGGCACGTCCTCCTTGGGCACGGCAATGGGGCCCTACAGAAGCTATTCAGCGACTGCGTGAGGAAGCACGCAGGCCCGGCCGGTCACGTACCATGGGGCAGAAGGTATCCGGCGACTTGCCGATGAAGAACTGCTTGTGGTCCCTCTGGCGTTCCCTCGCCGTCATGTCGTTGACAATGGTGTATCCCCAGACGTAGTCCCAGGCATCGGGCTCCTCGACGCGGAAGCCCGCACGTCCCACGATGACGCCAATCTCGCCCTCGTAGTCGACGGTTTCCGAGAAGTCCGGGTGCGGGTAGATGGCCTCCCTGTGCGCAATCACGGACGTGGCCCGCTTGGTGAAGATGACGGGGTGGCTCGGGCGGTCGACCTTGTCGGAGCTGTCGAAGCCGGAGCTGTTGAACTCCTTTGCGTGCTCCATGTAGTTCTTCCCCACGGCGAGGACATCGCGGCCCGAGACGGCGGGGAGGAGCTTGACCGACGACGAGGGGATCGGCGTGCCCGTGGCGATGATCTTGTCCGGGCCGGCGGCGATGACTTGGTATAGATCGGCGATGGGGGTGCCGGAACTGAAGGCCAAGGGCTGGATGGTGTCTGCCTCCAGGTCCAAGTGGCCGATGCGAGAGAGGCCGGTTGTTGCGTCGACGTAGGCGGCGTACTGAGTGAGAGGAGCCATATTGATGCAATGACCGAACGATTACTCGGTTGCCTCGTCGCAGTATGTACACACAAAGAAGCTCACATATCGGTCTTGAAGATATCTCCAAGAGCTACTAGCTATCTCTTCCCGCTGCGGGGAAACCCGATGTGGGAGGATGAGACGGGGATGACGCCTTTTGGAGGTGGAGTCGTCACAGAGGTATTTCCGTGTGACGCATTGCGAGATGCTACAAGAATTCTCCCATGTTGACATGTGTAGATGATATGCTATTGAAGTCGTGTCGATGAGTTGCCAAGGACTGCCCAGCATGGCATTTCTAGAAGATTGCACAAAGAGATGAACGGGTAATACTCCAGACTTACACCCATACTGTCAAGAGAAGCAGACACGCAATCAACATACTCTCCATTCAATTCTGCCTCGTACATGTCTTCTTGTTTAGATCCCCTCGGCCTCAGACCGATGGAAGTGCGACCGTGTCCGCATAGGAATTCGACACGCCCACAGTCCTATCACCACTCGCACCTCCCAGCGAGCTCAAAGTCGCCCTGATGTACGCATCCTCCTCCGCGCCAATCTCGACATCCAGCGCCCCCATGTTCTGCTCCAGATACTTGATCTTCTTCGTCCCCGGGATGGGAATAAAGTCGTCCCCCTGCGCCATGATCCACGCCAGCACGACCTGCGACGGCTCGCACCCCTTCTTCGCCGCCAGCCCCTCAAAGACCTTGACGAGGTCCAGGTTCTTGGCGAAGTTCTCGGGGGAGAACCGGGGCATGAGGCGACGGTTGTCCGTCGGGGGGAGGTCGTCGAGGGATTGGAAGGCGCCCGTCAGGAACCCTCGGCCGAGGGGGGAGTAGGTGACGACGGCGACGCCGAGCTCGCGGCACGTGTCGAGCAGGTTGGTGCCGGATTCGCCCTCGATGTCGAGCGACCAAGGGTTGTACTCGATCTGCACGGCAGAAATGGGATGCACCGCGTAGCCGCGTCGGAGTGTGTCGGAGGAGCATTCGGAGAAGCCAATGTTCTTGATCTTGCCCTCCCTGCAGCACATGCGTTAGTTTCCCTATGCAATGCCACCAGAAACGATCTCATGGCCGGTACAGCTCACCTTTTCAGTTGCACCAACGCCTCCATCGTCTTCTCGACCGGCGTGACGGCATCGAAACGATGAACGTAAAACAGGTCGATGGAATCCACCCCAAGAACCCGCAAGCTCTTCTCGCAAGACTCGCGACAGCACTCGGGGGAACTGTCCATGGTGGTCGTAAACACGCCGTCCTCGACCTTCCACCCCAGCCCAAACTTGGTGGCGAGGAAGATGTCGCCGCGACGCTCGGGATGCAGCTTGAACCATTTCCCAATGAGCGCCTCGTTGTCTCCGTACGCGGCCGCCGAGTCCCAAAAGGTCGCCCCGAGCTCCCACGCTCGGTCGAGGACCTTGAGGCGCTCTTCGTCTGGCCTTTTTTTGGCGAGTGTTAGCTGCGAGGCGTTGCTTCACTTGGTTACTGGACTCACGGGGCTTCGCCGTAGGCCACACTGAGTCCCATTAGCCCAAAGCCGAGACTGGGAACTTGAGGGCCGTCTTTGCCGAGTTGGCGGGTTGCGATGTTTCGCGGAGGTGCCATTGTGATTTGCAGATGGTGATTGTGTGCAGTTGTCGTTGTTTGAAGTGTTCTCTGTATTTGCGCGTAATTCAAGTCCTTTTATACATCTCCCATCTCAATCCGCCATCCAATGGCGGGGATATCGGACAAGTTACAACCATTTGACACCCATTAAGGGACTTGCAAACCCAGAGGCAAAATGCAATACTCGAGCCACAAGTACTCTCATGTTAACGGGGATGTGGCTGTGGCCTGCTTTGTCCTAACAGGAGTACTCTTTGGAGGGAACATTAGCCCCCCATGTGGCGTACTGGCTTACGGAGGTGCGCCGTTGATGGCGAAAGGAGATGTGCTAAGTCCGCTATCTCCAGGGGAGTGCAGATGGTGCCCGAGGGTGGTATGCTTATGGCCTATGGACGAATGGGATGGCCGTGGTCTACCCGGTGGTAAGCCATCCTTTCAGGTCGATGAGACGCCGTTCGAGCACAAAACGGAGAGGTCCCTAGTTGGGCTCCCTTCTTGGCGAGCATCAGGGAGGCGTTATTCGTCATGCCCAGGGAGGGTCTGATACAGAGGACAAAGGAGGTGAGAAAAAGAAAGCTCTATCCAGGATATACTCCGCATGATCCGAGGGATCGATTGATTATTGAGTAAATAGAAGACGACTGTGAGCAACGCTTCCTTAAAAGGAACAGCAAAAAATCTACTGCATGCCTCCACACCGGATTGAACGATGGACCTTTGCATTACAAGTGCAACGCTACTACCACTGAGCTATAAAGGCTTGCTTGATTTGGAATGCGACGAATGACAACGATCATGATGAATACGATGGCCTGAGAGAGCCAAGAAAGATATAAAGAAGGGCAAAAAGATTGCCCCCACACCGGATTGAACGATGGACCTTTGCATTACAAGTGCAACGCTACTACCACTGAGCTATAAGGGCAATGAACTTGCAGTGGCAAATCCTATCGCTACACATATGAACAGGCTACGATTGAGCTCCCCAGAAGCAACACTTGAGTCGCATACTATTTCTTCTTAACATCTTAGTAAGACGCATCAAAATCAAGAAACAGTTCAAAGGAGCCAATCTCCGTTGAAGCTTGAGCACCTTTGCAGCATATGAATGTACCTAAACAGTCCAAGTACCAGCTCGAGAACCACTCTAATCCCGCTTCTTGCTCTCTCTCAAAATCCGTATCGTTTCCTATCGCCTTCATGCCATCCCTTGACCGTGAGAGATCGCGCTCCTTGTCCTCCACCATCTTGGGCATGACCTTGTACGTTTCCAACAGACCTTTCACGATCTCATCTTCATCATCGCCTGGCGTGTTCCCTTCGAGACGTTGTCGACCATTTGTCTCTGCATCTTCGGTCTGTGAGCTTGGCAACTCCGAAGAAGAGGTTGCAAAGGTGACGGGAGACTCGGTGGCTGTGCTGTCGGTCCGAGCGACTTCGTCCCGAATCCGGTGCTTGCAGTTCTTGACATGCCGCTGCAGGTTCTCCGCTCGGTTGAATGACTTTCCTTCCTGCGCCTGTTTGCAGCCGTGGAAAGGGCAGGGAAAGCTACGTGTGCGACCAGAGTGCTTCAATCGTCGATGCCGCTGAAGAGTGAACGATGTAGCGAAAGCTCTTGAGCACTCGGTGCAGGTGTGAGTTGATTCGCACATATCACTGTTCTTCCTTCTATATTGCCGTTAGTATGCACACGGTACATCCAAACACTAATCAAACGATGCTTAACTACGGTGGCTTTTCCTTTGAACCCGGAGCCACTTTCGTTGGCAAGCCAAGTTGTCGTAGTCGCCGTGACTCTTCGACGTCTTTCTCAATAGCGTCTTCGATCCGGAGCAGGAGTGGCCGCACTCATCCCGGCCATTTGAATTGCCGTGTCAGGCATCTCCAGGCTCCCATCGTCAAAAGGACCTCCAAGCCCGAAATCAAACAGATCGAACGCAAGATTGTTCCAGTTCGAATCCTCGAGAACCTCGGACCCTCCAGTTTCTAGCGAAAACAGATTTATCTCACCTCAATGACCAACGCAGGGGACTGGGGTTCTTACCTTCAACAATCCCCTGGACAAGAGAATTTGTGGAATTTGTGATTGGGAAGGTTGATGAAGTAGGAGACCCTTTCTGCTCGGACAGCTCCGATAACTGATGGAACAGCCAGAAAACCGCCGATAGGATTCCTAAGACAGGGCGTGTAGTCCACAGCATGGTCATACCGCAAAGCCATACAGGGCCGAGATAATAAAGTATCATAAAGACTGGCGGCATGCGTATTCTTGCCTTCTCATGGTCTCTCTGAACCTCGACCTGGCCGGTTGGGCCCATTCGTTTCCTTTCGTCCATGGTTGTATCCTGCTTAAGGCTCGTAAAGGTAATTTGGATCTTGTTCGCTGAGTTCTCCTAGAACATGAGAGAGACTGAGGGACCGTAATCGAAAGGTGTGTAGAATAGAACCATATCTGCGTCACTCACTACCAGCCTGAGAGCGCTTCAAACTCTTGCGCGGGTAGTGAGTGACGTTTGGCTCCGAAAAGGCAATGGTCAATAAATTGACTCGTTTTTTCGAGGCCTAAGATGATGCAATAAGGACCTGGAATGCTTTGTCAAGAACAGCGTTTGAATCGAGTAGGTTAAGAGGTTCTTACATAGGGACGGTATTTCAAGTGGGTGGGACTCGGGAGGTGCAAGTATGAGGTGCGATTTTGAGGTGCGATTTGGTTGTCCACATGGCCTTGACCCCCGAGATCTTGTGAAGTGAAGTGATTGGTTTACTGAATGATGAATGAGTTAGCAACACTGACACGTAAGCCACATACATTCAGACGAAAAGCGATATTGTGGTTGCAATTCTTCGAGGTGCTGCTAGGGTTGGTTGCAGCCGCAATCTGAGGTGAAGTGGTCAAGTGAAACTTTTGAATCTTGACTTGTTGAAGCTCTGAATACTTCACCTCGTTGGGGAAATGGAATGCCAGTATAAAGGGAAAGCCTATAAGCACCGAGTCACCAACATCCAGTATCAGGTAAGCTTCATATTATTCAGTCTACTACTTTCTTCCTCTGCCTCTAGCAAACATCAAGCGCACCATCCGGCGCTAGAGACTCTACTTCTACCCTCTCGGCCTTCATTTATAACACTTCCACTGGCCCGACCGCCTTGTTCAACCATCGCATAACTCATCACTCTCATATGTCACCACCCCGGGAAAGCTTTGGCCTTGGGCTCAATCATAGACACCAGTCGAAAGAGGTCGTTCATGTTAGCTAAGGCAAGTAAGACCAAGAATAGGCCGTTAAAGCTGTTCACGAACGGGGCAGTAAGCTGCCCGAGTTTACCTTGACGACCTATTCTTTTCTTTTAAGTGTCGATTAGTTAACGTGGAAGAGCTCAACTATGAGATGCCAAGATAATAACGGCATCGGTGAGGCCATTCTTGCGTGATCGCTTCTCGCCATTATCAATCTCGCCGCCTGGGCCCAGGCTCATAACGTTAACGACTAAGGAAAATTATCAATGAATGCCAGCCATTCAAACGTATATATATCTAGTGTCCGCTTCTACAATCCTACCAGTATATGTAATAAATTCATTCTTGGGCCAGTCATCCAACGTCTCTATTCTTCGTTGCATCATTCGAATCATGTCGAAACAGCACGTCCTCCTAATTGGCGCAACAGGCGAAACAGGGAGTGTTATCCTCGAAGCTCTTCTCCAAGATGGTTCATTCGTCAGTTTATCCGCTCCCACACACCTTCAAGAAGCATCAACTAATTCATGACAGGATGTCACTTGCTTAGTCCGCACCGCTTCCATCGCAAAGCCGGCGGTCCAGGACCTCCAAAGCCGAGGTATCAAGATTGTATCTAGCGACCTCTCTGTCCCAGTTCAGAACCTGGTTTCTCTCCTGCAAGGCATCGACATTGTCATCAGTGCCATATTCCCCATCAACGCTCGTGACCAAATCCCCCTCATCGATGCCGCCGTCGAGGCCGGCGTCAAGCGCTTCTTGCCCTGCAACTGGGGCACTCCCGTGGCGCGCGGTGGCATTATGGATCTCCGCGACCTGAAGGAGGAGGTCCACGACCACATGTTCCGCAAGCGTTTGGGCTTTACCATTGTCGACGTCGGATACTGGTACCAGTCTTCGTTTCCCCTCGTGCCGAGTGGTAGGTTTGACTATGCGGCCTTTGTGCCGTTGACGGAGGTGTACGCTGGCGGGACGGCGCGGAATATGCTGATTGACAAGAGAGATGTGGGAACCATTACGGTTCGGATCATCAAGGATGAGCGCACTTTGAACAAGAGAGTGTACGCGTACGGAGAGGTGCTCTGCCAGAACGAGATTCACGCCATAATTGAGAAGAGGACTGGGGAGAAGCTGGACTGCCCACCTGTACGTCACAACGTCACCCCTCGAGTATTGTACAGCAACTAAGGAGAACAGAAATCAGCCCAAGAGATCTACGCCACTCTTTCAGCGGCAAAGAAGGAGTCGGAGGCCGACCCGACCAACCTGCCCAATATCTACAAGATGGTAGGGGCTCAGTACACGGCGACCAAGTATGTGAGGGAGGACAATACACCCGAGAACGCCGAGTATCTGGGATACGTCAACGGGCGAGAATTGTATCCCGACTTTGAGTTCCGGACGTTTGGTGATTTTGTCGATGAGCTGATTGACGGAAAGGCACAGAGGGTGTGTCCAAACGTGCAGCTGTGACGTACGAATGCATCTTGCTTCGAACTCATGGTTGAAGCACAGCTGATAGCCTACCCTAAATCAGACCCATGACAGATCCGACGAATTTCCCGAGTGGCTAGCGCGGCTGAAGATGACGAGGGGTGGTAATTAGAGTGGAACCATTATTGAAGGTTGATTTCCTGTCCATGATCCTGATGCTCGATCATGAGAGCGGGCACCGGTGAGGCTTCTCGAGAGTGATGGCTGTGCTGCTGTGGTGAGGCTGCATGGCCTACAGAGTGCGTGCAGCGTGCAGGATACATATACGGCTTCAAATAGAGGCCAAAAGTCGCCATGGTTCGTATAGAAGCGTTCTCGGGGTCACGGACCTAATTAGCACAGCCGGGTGTCTTATTCACCGCCAAGGTCAAACCCTTAGTGTAACGCGGCAAGTTGCAGGCCCTTTCCAGCCCAACCCGGCGATGCCCTCATCCAGAAATGACCACCAGCCGCCGGCTCCGAAAGCCTCCTCTCTCATGATTGAATCACCAAACCCATCGGCATCTTCGTCGCCGGTTCCCCACAAACCGATAGTGGGTGACGCGGCCGACACGCCAGTGGCCGCGTCCTGGGCTTCAGGGGTTCGCCCGTTTCATCCAGCTCCTGGTTCCTGTTCTCCCTCGCAAAGGCCTCTCTCTCTCCACCGCGCTGCACGCGCCATCCAATTTTTTTTTAATTTTTTTTATTGACGTGCACTTCGATGGGATCGAGAAACAATTTGTACATGAACCCGTCCTTGTCCACGTCGGCCTGTGAATGTTGCTTTTCCCCCTTCCCCCCTTGCCCCTTGCTTCTTCCTCTTTTGCTCTACCGGAGACCAGCAAAGTAGTCAACACTCTCCCGCCGTCCCCCTTCTTCCAATCTCCGTATCTAGCGGGACCGAATCATCAATCTGGAGTGACCGCCGCCTTGCACAATACGTATCCGTACATATCGATATAACCCCTGGATCCACTGCCAGATACTGCCCATCGCAACTCGTCTCCGAGGCGAGGCTGTCAGCATCTTCCCAAGCCTCCTCTTCAAATCCATTGCCAGAATGAGACCCTCTACCCTCTTGACGGCGGCGACTTGTCTCGCCGTCGCCAGCGCCGCCGCCATCAACAAGGACGAGTCGACTTCAGATCAGGGGCTCGCCAAGAAATGGCTTGAGCCTGAAAGGGGCGAGAGCCGACACTTCCCAGAGCCAAAATACTTTAGTAAGTCATTGCGTGCTATTTTTTATGCTTTTTTCTCGGGCCGCATCGAAGAATACGAGATACGCGCCTCTTTTTCTATACGATGAACTTGTATCCGCGTAGCTGGAGCGTGGCGGCTGACCAATTTCTCGCAGAGGAGTCTCGGTATGTCTCATGATGATCAAGTCAACAAGTCAGCACATGTTTTTTTTTGCCAGAAAACTAACCCCATGCGCCATCAAGAACACAGGCCCATTACGACGCGAGATTTGAAAAGGGCCCTCTCAGAGAGCCTGAGCAGCGAGAAGCCATCCGCATTCTCATCCAGACCTACCTCTCCACCTTTCGAGATCTCGGCGTCCAGACTTGGCTGATGCACGGCACTCTGCTCGGTTGGTGGTGGGGGAAACAGGCAAGTCGTTGTTGGTTCGATGGTCTTTGTGCATCCCATTAATGCCGATGCAGGTCATGCCCTGGGATCTGGACGCCGACGTGCAAGTCACCGAGGCCGACTTGTACTACCTCGCCGCCTACCAGAACATGACCATCTGGCACTACAAGTACGGCGAAATGGAGGAGGGCAAGTTCTTCCAGCTCGAGATCAACCCCTACTTCAAGTATCGCGGCCAGGACGACGTGCTCAACGTCATCGACGCCAGATGGATCGACATGCAGACGGGCCTATTCATCGACATTACGGCCGCGCGGTACGACCCCGACCACGCCGAGGGCGACGGGATCCTGTATGACAAGAGCGGACACGAGTACAGGGTGCGTTGGGCTCCGAATGTCGTTTGTCGTGCGAGCTGTTTTGCTGACCGGAGCAGGATACGTTTGTGTTCCCCCTTCGCGACACCACGTTTGAGGGCGTGACGGCCAAGATCCCCTACCGCTACAAGGAGCTTCTCACGTCAGAGTACGGCGAGAAGGCTCTGACCAACACCAACTTCCACTCGTAAGTATCTGGGCGGTTCTGATGCACCCGGCATAGGTAACTAACATGGGCAGCCACGACTTTGACCCGGAGGTGATGAAATGGGTTCCCAACGGGGACCTCTGAGCGACCACGTCGGATTGTCGCCGCGAGACATGTACAAATGCTGGCACATATAGCAACGGAGGATATTAATGATGATACCCGGCCCGGGTGATCGGGCTATTTGTACGACATGGGAACACGGCAGAAGGCGTCTCTGGATCAATGGCACTGGCTTGCATAGAATAGAATAACCTGGAATGTGGATCGGTTTATTGTATTGGAATGATTGTGATTGTCTTGGAATTAATCTCCTAATTGAACGTCGTTGAGTATCGTTTCATCTGCTGCCCCGCGAATCATTCAACGCGTCTAGAAGTCCCCCACGCGCGTCATCAACAGCGCAAACGTCGACCTTTCAACAACCCACCACCACCACAACCGAATCGCCTTCTTTCGCTGCTCTCCCGCGACTGCGTAATCGAACCTCGAATTGGTCCCAAAGATTTCCGCATGCGCGATCCCCATTTTGCCCGACCCAGCCGTTGAGAATGGCCGTCGCAGGTAAGCTCGTGCCGCTGAAGCACCCAATTCACCCAACGGCTAACCGCCCTTCAAACAGGCCAACAGGCGCGTCGAGATCGGCTCAACGAGCGTCTCCGTGGCGCCCAGTACGTTCCTCCCATGCGATCCCCCGAACCGCGCGACATCCGACCCAACTAACGCAGCTCTCCAGACGCGCAAACGTGCAAGACGACTCGTTCCATCTCGACATTGCCGGCCTCAACATTGCCACGTCCGATCCGTCCCAGCCCCCGCCCTCATCGGCGCGTCGCAGCACGCCCAATACATCGGCAAAGAGGAGGAGATTGGAACGCGACGAAGTTCCGCCCCCGGGATCTGGACCGGCTTCGGGGCGACGATGGAGTCCGCCCGCGGACAAGGATCCGTACGGTCTGCCCGAGACGTCTAAGGAATCTATCGAGCCGATCGCTGCGAAGGAGCCGGAACAGGTTGAACAGAACGAGGACAATGTTGGCGCCGAGGGGGGACGGGAGAACCAACGCGAAGAGGAACGAGACGAGGGACAACAACCTGCGATACCAGTAATAACGACATCGCCTCCCGAACCGCAACCGGACCCCGAAGAAGAGGATGCCCTGGAAGCTTTGCCTGCACACCCTCCTCCTCGCTCTTCCATGGCGAGACGCCTATCCCGCCTCACCGATGAAGTCGAAGAGAGTCCCCGCGATGCGCCAGGAGCCGGGAGGAGACGAAGCGTCCTTCCAAGCAGCATCCCCTCATCAAGCACTCGACTGGCAGCTGCGCTGGAGTCGGACAATATCGAACCACCCTCGTCGCCCTTGGTGAGCAAGGCCCGACGGAGCTCAGTCGCAGCGTCGACCCGATCAGTGAGAAGCCTTCGACCAAGTCCGCGACGGTCGGAGGCAGACGACATCGATGAATTATCGCCGGTGCAGCCGAGGGACGAAAGTGCGGCGGATGCGGATGTGTCCGAGCTTCAAGCCATCGAGGAGGGCGACGAGGAAGTCCGGGACGAGCCATCAGCGGACGTGACCGAAGAGCCCATGGCCGACGACGAAGCCGAGGAGATTAACGAACTCGAGGCAGCAAAGACTCTCGGCAGAAAACGACCGAGGAGGAGCCCGCGACGACACTCGCCAGAGTTGGGTTCACGGCCCCATGAAGAGGCCGATGAAGCCGATGAAGCCGACGAAGAACCCGCCCCGAAACGACGACGCGGGCGACAAGCCGTCAAGAGTCCAGCGAAACAAAAGCAACCCGCTACCAAGCCAAAGGTAAAACCGGCAAGTCGAAAGAAATCACCAAAGTCAGTTGCAAAGCGAGCTCCCAAAGCCAAGACAACCCCCAAAGCACGACGCGAGAGCAATCGCCGGCGGAGCGCAGACGACAACACGGCTTCCATCGAGGTGACGGTCCAACGATTCGTCAACGTCAAGAGGCGCTCCGAGAGCGACGACGAAGACGATCCTCTTCATTCCGAGGTTCCCTTCTCAACACGCGGCGAAACCGTCGTCGACGTATTTGCGCAGGTGTGCAAGGAAGTCATCGACTCGACGATAAACCAGCTTCACGAGGTCGGGGGCGCCACGGAGGACAGGACGAAGAAGAAGGAGTTTCGAATAAAGATGCGGGCGATTGAGGCGTACAGAGAGGAACTGAATTCGAGGTTGCTGCAACATGTGAGTCGAGGGAAACATGATGGAACGACACGAGACTAATGCAGCCAGGCAATCCATCTCAACGATTGGCACTCTTTGAAGAAGCGAGTCCGCCTAGCACAAAGAGAAAAGATTGGTCTTCGAGAGGAAATCATGCGACTCAAGGGAGAACAAGAGCAGGTTGCCCTGCGAATGGATGCTGTGCGAATCAAGCACGAAGAGGACACCAAGGAGTCCAAGGTAGCCCTTGATATTCACACCGTCTCAGCGGCAGCTAACATGTTTGTAGTATCGCCTAGATACATCCTCGGCCATGCATGATGTCGACCTGGCCATTGAGCGTGGCCGCGACGCCCCCGAACTCTCTCGCGCAGAGCAGAAGCAGGCGGAGCTCGCCAACCTCGACCTCCTCGTGTCTCAAATATCGGGAGAGGCGAGCTCACACAGCGCGGCGGGCGGGATGCTCCGGCAGGTCAAGGACTTTAACGCCTTTTTAGAGCGAGCTGCCCTTGCGTTGGAATCGAGATGAACTCTGGGGGAAACTCCCTGATGATGTGAAACGAAAAAAAAGCCCATATTGCCGAACCCGGCCCCTATTCACTTCTATTCTTTTCGACGTGCTTGGTCATGGATATCATAGATACATGGTTTTTTTCTTCATCAGTTAACCTTGGCGTTGCTAAAGTCCATCTCGGGATGCTGGTCCTGGAACTTCTTGAGAATGTCCAGGCGCTTCTGCTCGTCCGAGGTGGGCAGGCCGCGCTCCTTTTGCTGCTGGTCAAACATCATCTTCTCGACCATGCCGCGGGTCTCGCCGTCGAGGTCGGACAGCTTGGAGTTGTCGGGCTGGATCTTGGTCACATCGATCTTGGGGGCCGAGGTGACGACGTGCGCCCACCACTCCATCTTGTTGACCTTGTCGAGGTGGATCTCGACCGTCTTGGTGTTGTCCGAGTTGGTCGCGAGCGTCCAGGTCGAGTCGTCGACGATGACGGCGTGGGGGAGGTCGCCCTGGGGGTTTGTGTTAGCGAATGGAGGGGGGCTGAGGGAAGAGGGGGGGGTTGTTACGGCAATGATTGGATCCTGGCCCTTGATGCCGGCAGTGAGAGTGTGCTTCTTGATGACGATGACGAGATCCCTGGACTTGAGGTTTCCCGGGACGGTAAAGGTGACGTCGAGGTCGGCAATGGTTTGCACCCACTTGTAAGGGAGAGCGGCCTGTTCCTCCTGCTCCTTGGCGCGGGCGGCGGCGTCATCGGCGGGGGAGACGACGAGTTCTGTATTTGTCAGCGGGTGTTTGTAGACGAGTATACCCCGGGTAGTAACACGGTCAAACGCGAACCTTTGTCACTGTCAGCCATGGTGAGGTTTTGCGGTCTTCTTTTGGGGTGGCGGAAGGCGATGGAAACTGGCGGCGTTGAGAAGGCTGAGGGACGGGAGTTGTCATGGAGGGGCAGTTGTTAATAAGCGGGGCCTAACCTCGAAGCTCGGGCCAATAGGAGCTGGCAGCCATGGTGCCGGGTACGTACCGATTAAAGGTGTTATTAATTAGGGACTCGACCCTTCACTGTACAACTTAGAAGCAGACATGCCATGACCCAACAACAACATCGACAACCACCCGCCTCCCGCCTCCCCAACACCACCCGCCCGCCGCGACAATGTCCCGCCTAGGAGGCGCCATCTCGGTGCGCCACGCCACCGCGTCCACGCTCTCCTCGGCGCCCCCGCCGCCCGACCAGGACGAGACGTGCCCGGTGTGCAAGACGACGCGCTACTTCAACAAGGACATGGAGTTCCGCATCAACCCCGAGTGCTACCACCGCATGTGCAAGACGTGCGTGGAGCGCATCTTCAAGGACGGGCCCAACCAGTGCCCCTACGCCGGCTGCCACAAGACGCTCCGGCTGCGGGGGTTCAAGTCGGCCTTTTTCGGCGACCTGACGGTCGAGCGCGAGGTGGACATTCGTCGGCGCGTCGCCGCCGTCTTCAACAAGGCCGAGGAGGACTTCGAGACGCTCGACGCCTTCAACGACTACCTGTACATGGTCGAGTGCCTCACCGACGACATGGTCAACGGCTCCGACGACGCCCGCCGCAAGGCCGACGCCCAGCTGGCCGAGTGGGAGGCCCGGCACCGCGCCGACATTGAGCGCAACCGCCGCCTGGCCCGCGAGTCGGACGAGGCCCGCGTGCGCCGCCTCGCCGCCGAGGAGGACGCCGCCCGCCAGCGCCGCCAGGCCGACCGCCAGGCCGACGCCGCCGAGCGCGCCAGCGCCGCCAAGATGCGCGAGGAGGTGCTCGACTCGCTGGCCAACTCGGAGGTCGGCCGCGCCACCGAGGCCATGAACAAGATCCGCCTCAAGAAGCGCGGCCAGCAGCGGCGCGACGCCGTCCTGGACGCGGCGGCCGCCGCGGGGGCGGCGGGCGGCGCGGGCGGGCTCTCGATCCGCGGGCTGCGCGACCGCAAGGCGCCCGTCGTCGACGACAAGCCGTACGACCCCTACGGCGGCCTGGCCGTGGCGCCCGAGCGCGTCGACGTGGCGCCCGCCAACCTGGCCGGCTACTCCAACGAGTGGGTGGAGGCGACGCGCACCAAGACCGAGTTCCGCGCCGGCGGCTACAGCTCCGACGAGTACCTGAGCCGCGCCCTGTTCGAGGCCTTTTCCGGCCTGGGCGTCTTCGTGTGCGAGGAGAAGCCCGACCGGCGCGTGTCGACGGCGGGCGCCAAGGAGGCCGTCACGGCGGGGAAGATGGACCTCGACGACCCGTTTTAGGGAAACAAAAGAGAGACAATGGTTGATAATTCGAAAGGCGTTGGGATGTTTCAGAGACACTCAGGCGAGTACGTACACATTTTCGGGAGGCATTAGCTACGGCGTTTAGGTTGGATGCATTTATATACACAAAAAAAAAAGCACATCAAGCAGCGGGACAAGGGCGGTTGGTGGTGGGACATGTAGAAAACGAACGAGCATCAAGACGAGCACCATGATGGGCAGAGGAGAAACTCGGCATAGAGACACAGGCTCGAAACAAGATACCACAGACAATTGAACTGAGGGCACAAACTAAAAAAAAAATAGTTAAAGATATGGGGACATGATGGGCCGGAAACGAGAGATCCAGGGCAAGAATGAGAATGATATTCAGTACGAGATAATGTCTAAGAAATGGCTGCTAGATTAATAAAGAATCCCCCCCCCCCCCACCGCAGATAAAAAAAGAAGCAATCACGCCGAGACTGGGAAAAGGGGTTGATGGGATGAGTACGAATACTTCGTTCTCCCAACAAGAGGATCTGCAAGTGGGATATAAGATGATTGGTTGAAACGTGGCTGTCGCTAGCTTTTCTAGAGCAAAAAAAAAAAAGGGGGATAAATAATAAACGAGTTTCTTGGTTGAAATATGTGTTTTGAAGCTCAGCTTTGAAATGGTAATCGCCAGCCGCGCGTGCCTCCGCCCCAATGCAAATATCAATCGATCCTCTTCAACTCGAGTCCTGTGTGTGTGTGTGTTGGTGTGTGGTTTGTTGGTTGATTCGATCCCATTCTTTGTCTTTCTTTTCCCATCTTATCCCCAGAAACGCCTCGCTGACAATGCGGAAAGGGAGGAGGTACAAATATTCGAGAAACGGGTTCCCTTCTGGGAGGAGGGCGCGAGGGAGAGGGGAAGATGGAAGCCCAGGAGGGTGTATATGTGGTGTGGTAGGTTAGTGCTGGATTGTGATGGGGAGACTAATCCATCGGCCCGTTCTATTGTTGCCAAGGAGTTTGTTGCGCGGGCCGAGGAAACACTGGTACAGTCTCGAGTTGGTCAATGCCTCCGCCAATGGGCTGTTGGTTATGTTGCCAGCCCATTCCCGTGTTGTGGTTGACGAAAGCACCGTGACGGAACGGATTCGTGCTGCCGGTCGGTTGAGCAACGAGAGCGGCGCCCGCTGTTTGTGGACGTTGCTCCTGCGTCTGAGCGGGAGCCTGCGTCGCATGCCGAGCAAATGGGTTTGTGCCGGTCGCTGCTGGGGCGAGAGGTGCGGGGGGCGGCGGGACTTGCTGGTTGGGTTGCTGGAAAGGCGAGCTCGACGTCGAGGAGAAGGGCGAGGTGTTCTGTTGATTGCGGGCAAAAGGATTCGTTGATTGGCGGTTGGGGTTGGCGCTGAGGGCAGGTGTAGAGACGGACGTAGGCATCGATGAGACGGGCATTGACACGACAGGCATTGACACGGCAGACATTGACACGGCAGGCATTGATGCGGTAGGCATTGGTGCGGCAGGCAATGGCACGGCGGGCATGCCCGTTTGTTGAGCCATGAGCATCGACTGGCGGAACGGGTTGGTGCCTGTGGCCATTGGTTGGAGGCTTTGAGGCTGGCCATTCTGTATAGGTTGTACGGCGGTAGGGCTGGCGGCTTGGAAGCTTGCGACTGTGTTTTGTGGGATGGGAGCGAGCGAGCTGGGTTGGAAACCCTGCTGAGGCGAGAAGCTCGCAAACCCCGTGGTGAAGCTGGGCTGTAGCAATTGAGGAGCTTGTGACTGCAACTGTTGGGCGAAGCCGGTTGGTTGTTGCTGGAATGGACCGTTGGAGGGAAACCCTGTGGGCTGAGGGCCAGGGCCGTTCGTCGGCTGGAAGCCTATCCCGGTGGGCTGAGGGCCAAAGCCGTTGGTCGGCTGGAAGCCTATCCCGGTGGGCTGTTGGAAGCCGGTGTTTACCTGTTGCTGAGGCTGTTGGGGTGTCTGGAGCGGTGTTTGGTTCTGTTCGATCGAGTCAAAGAAATCGATGAGGTCGGGGTCGGGGCCCTTGTTCGCCTGCGGCTTCGGTTCGGGTTTGGCATTGCTCGAGCTTGCCTTCGGGAACGGGTTGTTCGACGCGGGTTCGGGGAAACCCGTCTCCTTCCTCCTCGTCGTCACCACTACCTTGCTGTTTGAGCTGGAGCCACCCGTCTTCTTGACCTCCTGTTCGGCTAGGTACTGTCTCCTGTGAACCTCGAAATCCTCGTCGTTGAGATACTCCTCGAGCTGTTTGCCCAAATTAACAGGCGCATGCTTCAGCTTGGGGACTTCGACTCGGGTGTGATGCTCAAACTGCCTCGCGACGCTGAGGTATTGGACGACTTGGTCGGTTTGACGGGTAAAGGTTCGGTAGATGGCCATTGCTCGCTCAGCGTCGACTTTGGACATTTCGAAAAAGTGGCCTAAACAGAGGGTCAGTCAGTGGGTTGAGACATGAGGCATGGACGTGGCGGACCAAGAATGCTAATCAGGCCCTGGTTGAGCACTTGGAACAGTGCTAGAAGGTCCAAGACGAGTAGTCGGAAGACGGTGATTGTGATTTCGTTTTCGGGTTCATTCTCCATGACCTATTCGAAGCGCCGTTAGCCCCTGATGCCATCACGGCAGTTGCTCGCGAACATACATCGCACTTTAGCAGAGCCGTCAGTTGGTTTTGGACCACCTCTGTCTCGCGCAATAGGCCTTTCTCGACCGAGAGCTTCTCGAGCCTCGACTCAGGAGCGCGGACCCAATCCGTCTTGGTATCTCGAAAGGCTCGCGATCGCTCCGTCAGGTACTGCGCGTAGTGTCGGATATTTTGACCTTGGGTTTGGGCTGGAAATTGATCAATTACCCGATTCAGTCACCACTTCAACCGTGCGAGACGTACCGTCGGTAAAGTTGCTGATGGCGAGGACGTTTCGACGGGTGGAAAGAAAGGACAGGGTGACGTCTGCTGCGCCTTCGCGGATCATGAGGTGGACGGTGATGAGACTCTTGAAGACGACGGTCCATGTTGAATCGCGCAGACGGTACTGCAGGGCCCGAAAAACCTCACCGACGCCAGCTTCACCCGAGTGCGTAGCTATGAGGATGTGTTCGATGTATTTCGTCTTGGGCGGAGCGTTCTGCGCAGCCGATTAGCTCCATCGTCGGGATAGCCGCTGTTCCCCAGCAGCTGGACGCACCTTGATCTTTGTCGCGCCCTTGACGGACTTCTCGAAGGAACTGGACATGGTGCCAGATGAGGTGTTCGACGGCGACGTCGGAGAGGATAAGAGGTGGAAACGAAGACGAGAGGTCGGTGTCGCGGGGGAACGGGGCCGGCGAAGACGGCGATGATGATGCCGAGAGCAAACACCGGCGTTCCGGGAGAGAGAAGGAGGAGGGGGGGAAGAGGAAGTGTTGTGGAGCTGAGCACGCCGTGAAGCTCGTCAAGTCGTCGTCGGCCTTCGTTTCGTTTGGGTCGCCAGCGCACAACTCAACACGGACGCAGCAGCAGAACGTGAGAGAGATCCGCATCCACGGCCGGGGGGGGAGAGGAGGGACGTGGACGACACTTTGGGGGGGGGGGGGGGGGGGGGGGGNNNGGGGGGGGGCGTGTGGAATCTCTGAGTGTGGCAGGTCGAGGCAAGACATGGAGCGCCCCAGCCTACGGTCACATTGGGGAGCGTCGGAGGTTGGAAGTTGGTCCGTCAGGCTCTCTGGTGGGCTCTTTAGTGGACTGGCTCAACTGGCAGTGGGCTCTCCAGTGGGGTACCGCCTGGGCCGGCTTCTTTGCAGGCCGGATCGAGGCCAAGGTCTGAGATTGCGAGATACTTCGAGAAGGAGTCGGTGCGGGCGAATCTTGGTGGTGGCTGGACCGAGCGACTCGCGTACCACGCTATCTCGACGCCGTTTGTGTTGGACTGCCTGCCACTGTAATTCCAGGGGCTGGATGCTGGGGGTCCTCCTGGGGGTGGATGTCGTCACCAACAAGCTGGGCTGCGAGCAGACGGCAGACGGGATGAGAGAAGAGCCAACGCGGGAGCTGCTGACGAAGACGAAGATGAAGCTCCACCGAAATGATTTATTCAATAGACAGACACATGTGCCAGTTTGGAAGAATCTCCATATTGTAGCAACAATGCAAAGACCAGAGATAAGGAGAGGCCACGGGTCAAGGCCTACAGCAACAATCTCATTGGTTTGTCTGGCAGAGCCAGGCAGGCATCTCGTTGCTTCTGTCCTGCCGATTCTCTGTGTTTCCCTGTAACGTGCAGTTCACGTGTCACGACGCGGGGGCTGTGACTGGGCTGTGGACTGCGAAATCCCGATTCCTTCATTCATGGACACGGCAGATGCAGCATGGGAGCAATTCGGAGGACGCAAGGCAGACTGATTCGTAATCGGGGAGGCGGAGGGAGATATTCCCCGTCGCCTGTTGAAGAGCACAGCTGGCGAATTGTCGCAGGTAACATTGCATTTCTCTATCTGAGCTCTGTTGAAGACACAGTTGCAACGCAACATCCGAAAAACAACAGGGAATACGCATCTTGTCTAGCAAGGTGCGTCGCGGTAACTGATAGACCTACCTTTATTCGTCCCGTGTTCGAAACCAGACACGCAAACGCCATAAGAATGAAACACGATCGATCCATGCGCATGCCATCCGGACAACGCCCCCAATCCCACAAGAAAATCTTCCATTCGTCATAAGTCAGAGCTTTTTCCCATCGCGTCCGATGCAAACAAGGTCGGTGTGTCGAACGCCCATTTCATGATGCCACAACTCCTCGCCCCGGAACCGCTTGAGCCCCCGAGAGGGAGGGTTTCGAGGTCCGGAGAGGTGGCATCTACATCATATTAAACACGCGGTTCTCATCATCTGCAGAAGTTGGTCAGCAAGGCGGAATTCGAGGGCGAAATTGGAGATACTCACATTTATTTGAATGGAAGGGTCATAAGGAAAAAAGAGAAAAGAAGAAATCTCAAGCGGGAATCCGAAATTTAAAGAGGACCCGGCGGCGGAAGGCGCGTAGTGGGGTGCTTCGGCATAACTTTTTCCCCTCCGGCACCTCAACTCCATGAGAGTCGGCCCACCAATGCTTGAGCTTGAATCATGACTCAATTACTTCAATTCGAGTTTCCAGCTCTCCTTCTCGGCCATGGTGCTTCCTCTTGGTCGCTGTAGCTTTGCGATACGCCGTGGGACTCGGACGGGCTCTCTGGCATGGCTCGGGGCTCGACAATCCCTCTCGAGGAGCTTCTCCCAGAGCTCCTTCGTTCACGCTAAACGGGAGGACCTCTTGGGCGCATGGGATAAATGTACGAGTTCCAATTGAGCCAGATCGTGAGGTCGCCATGGCTGACTTTTTGGTGACTAGATAGCAACGCCGATATACCCCTCGAAGACGGCGCAAATGGCAGGCGGATTGGTTTCCTCGGAAAGAAGAGGAATGTTTCCAAGAGTTTGTCTTTTGCAGACCTCACCACACCCTCCGGCGAAGTGATTCAAATCTGTTCCGACGCTGGTAACGATGCCGAAGCCCACTCTCTCTTCCGCCAAATTCCAGCCAACAGCCCCGTTCTTGTCAATGTCAAACAAGAAGACGCCGACCCCTCCCGCGAGGCCCTCAACGAAGCTTCCTCCAAGACCACCGTCTACCTGAAAGGCATTCGAGCTCTCAACACCGTCCCGCAAAACCTCATCGTCACCCCCGAAGTCCAGTTCCCACAAACCAAGCGCCACTATCAGATCCGCTTCCACGCAGAGCTGCAGGCCCGGCTCAAGTTCCGGTCATGGCTAAAGGGAGAGCTCACCCAAGGTCTGCTCAAGAAGGGTTTCACGGACGTAGAGACACCCACTCTCTTCAAATCCACTCCCGAGGGCGCGCGAGAATTCCTGGTACCGATGCGCCAGAAGGGCATGGCCTATGCCTTGGTTCAGAGTCCTCAGCAGTACAAGCAGGTCTTGATGGCTGGAGGGGTGTCGAGGTACATGCAATGGGCTCGCTGTTACCGAGACGAAGACTCTCGTGCCGATCGTCAACCTGAGTTTACTCAGCTGGATATGGAATGGGCGTTTGCCGGGGCTCCAAGGGTTCGCCAGGACGTCAACGACATTATCCTAGGTGCAATTGAGGCGTTGCGTCCTGCACACAGCTACAAGGATATCCGAGGAGAACGAGTCCCTCTGGTGTCGGAGATTCCTCAGACTCCTCGGGAACCGGGCGAGCACGACGCCCACCAGTTCACGACTCTGAAGTTCCAAGACAGCATCCGAGCTTACGGAAGTGACAAGCCAGACTTGCGCATACCGAACCGAGTAAGTGTCATGATTAGTTCTCGAACCAAGACGGACAAGTTGACACTGCATAGATCCACGAACTGCCCGACCTCGGACCCTACCAGCAATTCGTAGGCATGATCACCCACCTAGAAGATCCCATGGTAGAAGCCTTCACCTTTCCTCTCAAAGACTGCTCCCCCGAACAAGCTCGCCAATTTGTCATCAAGTTCATGGACGACCTCCCTACAGCTCTAGGGGAAAACCCGGACGGGAAGCCTCAGGTACTCATTTGCGACACGAGTAAGCCCCTCGGCGGGTTCTCCTCCCTTGGCTTCGAATTCCAAAGCGTACTGGATCTCGTCTCGGGAGGAAAAGGGCTGAACGACGGAGACCTCGTCGTATTCCAGGCCCGAGAAAAACCTTCCGGTCAATACTGCTCGGGTTCGACAAAGATTGGCGAAATCCGAGGTGCGCTCTGGAAGGCACTCGTCGAAGCCGGATACATGGAAAAGCCTCGCATGGGCGACCCTGGATCGCTCCAGTTTGTCTGGGTGACGGAGTTTCCCATGTTTAAGCCCACGGAAGAGGGCGAACCGGGCCAAGAAGGCGCTGCTGGAATCGCCGCCTCTCACCACCCGTTCACCGCCCCCTTTTCGAAGGAGGATCTGGAGCTGCTCTTCACCGACCCCCTCCAGGCCAAGAGCGCAGCGTACGACCTTGTGCTCAACGGCGTCGAAGTCGGCGGCGGCAGCGAGCGTATTCACATTGCGGACCTGCAAGACTTTATCATGCGCGACATCCTCAAGATGGCGGACAAGCGAATTGGGGATTTCGCACACCTCTTCGAGGCACTGCGCTCGGGGTGCCCACCCCATGCGGGATTCGCGTTGGGCTTTGACCGACTGGTGGCGCTCATGACGGACACGCCAACGGTCCGAGACGTCATGGCCTTCCCCAAGACGATGAAGGGCGAGGATCCGTTTGTCAAGGCGCCGAGCAAGTTGACGAATGAGCAACTCGAGCCGTATGGGCTGCAGCTCTGTCGGAAGGGCTAGTAGACGCGCACGCCGTCGCAGCCTTTTGCCACGAAACTCCGGGTATCCAGCTGTTTTGTACGACAATGGGTGGAAATCGCGACTCATCTCCGTGGCATGGTTGGGCCTTTTGGTTGACGTTGGATATGAAGCGCTTGTGTATAGAACTGTAAACTACTGTCCATACTAGACGATATATGTACCACTAGACGAGAAAGACGAAGAAGCTACATTCATATTTCCGCCCTCATCCCATATCTCGTCGAGTGAGAAGAGTGTTGCTGATCTGCATGCGACAACCCCGCCTCTTCGATTCCAAGTCTCGCTCGCTGCTCTGTTTTTGCCGTCCCTTGGCATTTCTTGTCTTGGGTATCTAGGTCGTGGGCTTTGGCTTTTTTGAGTTGGGTTTCACCGTAAGCGGCCTGCATTGCTGCGGCGTCGGGGACAAGGGCTGAGAGGGATCTGAGGGCCGGGATCACGTTCGTGCGAGTTTCGAACCAACGTGGAATAAACGTCGAACCAACTGCTCCTGCGATACATACATACGCGTTGTTCGTCTGCAGCTCCTAGCTTGGTTCAACATGTATTCGTATTCCTCGGATTTGTCAATCTTTTCAGTCGATGACGGCTCACAAGCCACTCAATCGCTCGAGACAGAAGTTGCATCACTTTGGGAGCACACAATAAATGAAGAAATGTCGTGTTGGTATCTATTAAAAAAAAAGACAACAAGGTTCTCGCCTGCTTTCACGCAATGCCATTATGCGTGTACCGGTTTCGATATAGTACAACCCCCCAGCCTTCCGTGCCGTGTCCGTTCCGTCAAAAAAACAAACTCCTCGCTGTGCGAGTACGTGTTCCGGTCAGCCCGCGATTGTGAGGGCTCGTCTTAAAAAACTCCGCGCATGTGAGATCAAAAAAAAGGGTGTTTGCGACTCTCCCGTCGCAAAAAAAAAAGTGCAGGGGAGTCGAGATCGAGTAGGTTCTTTTCAGTCGCGTAGGTAGCAGGCTTCTTAGATCATGAAGAAGCCAAAGGCGGTGGCGCCGAGGGCGAGGGCAACGGCCATGGCGGCGTTCTTTCCGCCGTGCAGACCGGCGGCGGCGTTGTCGTCGTTGGCCGCAGCCGAGGCCGATGCGGCGGCGTTGTCCAGCTTGGACGAGGCGGCGGCGACCTTGGTGGACAGCCACGTCTCGGCGCCGTCGACGGCCGTGGACACGTGCGAGGCGGCGTCGGAGTAGACGCTGCCGGCCTTGGACTTTACGCCGTCGGCCCAGGTGGACGCGTCCGACTTTACGCCGTCGGCCCAGGTGGAAGCGTCCGACTTGACGCCGTCGACCCAGGTGGAGGCGTCGTTGAGGGCCGAGTCGGCCACGTCCTTTGCCGAGTTGATGATGTCGTCGACGCCGCGCTTCTCATCGGCGACGGCGCGGGGCAGCTGCGGAGCGTCCGTGATGGCGGCCTCGTGGGCGGCGCGGATGGCGTTGCCGACTTGTGCGCTGCGGGAGGGGACGTTAGTAAGGGATCGGGGATTGGGAACCGTGGGTGAGATGGAACTTACTCTTGGTTGGCGGCGACCATGCCGGCGAGGGCGAGGGCGGAGACCTTGGCGAAGCGCATGATGGTGGTGGTTTTAGGTGTTGTTGTTGATGTTGTGGTAGGTCGAGGGTGGTGTGTGCAAGGTCGAGGTGTTGTTGTTGGTGTTTGCAGGTGTTAGTTGGTGTTGGTGTGGAAGAAGCGACGCGAGGGGGGGCAGGTGCTTTATGGTTAAACGACGATGACGGTGTGTGAGTGAATGGGTAAGTAAACAAGATTTGAGGAGGAGGGGGAAACAGGGTCAATATATCTGTTTCAACCCGAACCAGCACACGGCATGAAATTGAAGAGAGCACTTGTTCGGGGAGGCTTGGACGGTAGCGCAGGCAGGGCATTCCCGGCGCCGACTGGGCAAATCTGGGCGTGCCAGGGGGACGGGGGGGGGCGTCCAGGGTGCGTCTTTCGGATCACCCGTGTTCATTTCAGGCACGGCGAACACGTGTGGTACGCGGGTGTTACTGCGGACGGGCATGTGTCTGGGAGGCACGTATCCGTACGGGATAATGATTTGCGAGCTGCTGTGTCCCCTGTGTCGTCTGGTGCACAGTTGCATGTTGCATGTTGCACTCGTTGTTCTCGTCGTTGTTGTTCTTGTTAGCCGGCATCCGGCCCTGCCCTGTCTGCCCTGTCTGCCCTGTCTGCTCCCACGCGTCGCTCTAGATTCTCTCGGCACATACCTTATTACGTAGCATGCCACCTTGAGCTTAAGTTAATGCAAGAAAACGGCACCTTGGTTTCGAAAAGCTGCGCCATGCATTTCAGCTGCCCTTGGATGGCAGGGTCCCAAAAAAAAAAAAGAACAATCCCTTGTCAAGCAAAATCAAGGAACCCGACAGCAAAATGCCCTCCCTCCTCGCTCTACCCCGGGCCCACCAGCAGGGGCCCGGCTTCCGGCGTGTCCAACTTTATTCCAGCCATGCAGCCCATCGCAATCCTCATCGACGCAGAGGGAGAAAAAAACCAAGCAAGGCAAAAACATATGGCACGCGCCACAGCATTACACGTCTACGCGCGTGGCTGTGCCCGTCAACTTCCAAGCACCCGTTCGTCCCGATCGGGGCACCTGACGTTTTCCATGTTCCCAACCAAGGAAAGCCCCAATGTCGATCAAGCTCACACAACGGAGAGGCCAATGACGGGAAAGTCAGCCTTTGCCCATCCCGTCTACGGTCTGGCGTCGTCTCCTATTTTCGGCATCATTTTGGCCCCAGCGCCACTTCGGGCACCAGCCACATTACGTCCGTCTTTTGCCAAGAACCCGGTGGGGAATGTGTGGCGGCGCAGCCCGTTCGTCGAACCCGAGGGAGGCCTCTAATTTTCCCACACTCAAGTCGTCCAGCGCTCGAGGGAGAGTATTGTTGTTGTTGTTGTTGTTTAAGAAACCAACTCCTCCAGACTATCGATGCGTGCATTTCCAGCTCATGCAGTCACCCGTGACGTGGCTGTCCCAAACGGCCCAGACCTCAGCTCCAGCCGCCACTCGGACTTGGCACAATGAGCACCGTTTCCCATGACGATGGCCCCCGCCGTGGCCGGCTGTCCCTCTCGCCGCAGCAACGTCATCCTTGCGCAGCAGTGAGACGTTAAAAGCGAAAGCGGAAGCGAAAAGCTTCACATCAAATGTCACGTCTTCGGGCAAACTGGCTTCCGCAACACAAATGTATTCGCAACTAAGCGCTATCTGAATTGCTGTCAACGCCTCGCTACCGAAATAACATCCAATGCCATGTGGATACCATCGCTGACTACCATCTAGTCTTGGCTAATAATCACCGTTTCTAGTCGTTGTCATTAGAAATGGCAGCCTCTTGTTTGGGAGGGAATAGTAGTACCTTGACTCCTCTTCCGACGACCAAGGGTCGGCTATCCTGCTCAGTCGCGTCGCCGCGTTTTGGAATCTCCCTCGCGCCTCGTCAGACAGAATGACCTGCATCCCATCAGTCGTGACTGTTCTCTCCGCCCAGGGGCCATCACCACATACCTGGGCGACACTGGACAGGAAGGCAGACGCTTCGCGGATGGTGCGAAAGCAGTCGCGTCTGGTAAATTCTTCCGTCACCGAAATAACGGCAGAGCCCACGACAGAGCCCACAGCAGAGCGCCCGGCATTATCATCCCCCTCGGCCCAATCACGAGCGAGAGGTCCAAGGAACTGCCCAAGTATCGTGTCGATGCGCAGTTGTTGCCCTGCCAGGAGTTCTACTGATCTCGCCAGAGGGTCCGGATAGGCGAGCAAGCACAGGTCCGGTTGAAATTGATCGAATATCCCCCCCAGGACTCGTTCGTCCAAGCTCAATCGCTCCCAGTGCTGCTCGATCGTGGTCAATCCGTTGACATGCTCCGTGTATGGAGGCTCGTGATCCAGAGTCGGCCACAGAGCATTCCAGACGGACGAGAACAAGAGTTGGTGATCCTGCCTGAGGCATTGCTTCCACCTCTCGCTCTCGGCCGGAAACCTGACCCCCCTCAACATGCGTCTCTTGACCAGACACCGGCATGCCGCGTATTCAAGAACCGAGAGAGCGAAGACGGCGCTGAAGTCCCGCGTCACTATCCTGCCGCCGTGTAGCTCAAAAGAGTGAAGACCGCATTCGTACAGCCGCCGGGCGTCGCGGATGCCGATGTGAAGTGGGAAGACGCCCGGCGTGTTCGGCACCAGCCCCGTGACCGCTGCCCACACCATCTCAATCGACTGGTGCATCTCGGGAAGAAAGCCCGAGAGATTGAATTCTCCTCGGTTCTTGTCCGAAAGAAGAGTCGACCGTACGCCTTGGTCTTCCATTGCCTTCATGCATAGCAGGCCGACCAAAAAACCCCGACTCACCAAAATTTGACTGGAGGTGACCGCATCGTCCCATTCTTGGTCCGACATTGTCAGACGTTGTTGCATGGCGAAGAGTAATAAAGGTACTTGTTTCGAGGGTTTCGTGGCTTTCCGTCATGTGGATAGGTAAGGAATGGTTGATGAATGCTGAACGGGAGTTATCATGTCGCGAGATGCGGATGTCGTTGGGGAGCAGAGGTTCGGGCGGAGCGTCGACAAGGTACTCCAGGCGCGTCAGGAATCTATGTAGAGGCGGGAAGTAGCCACTGCTTGGTCGGGGACAGAGATGGAAAGAGCTCCATCTCAATGGTGTTGAGTCGAGTAGGCACCTCCTTCGCAAAGAGCAGGATCACACAGCACGCGGCAGGGCAGGGCAGGACTGTCTTCACATTGATATAACGGCACTCCAATTTCACCGTCGGACTTCTTCGACCAGACAGATGGGGCCTCTATTCGGCGCGCCAAAGACCCGGTATCTCGCCCAGCAAAACGGAGAAGACGCTCCGAGGACTTGTCCTACCCTCAACCCTATTAACCAGCCCCAACTCGTTCGCGGCATATCGAAAATTGGAGACAGTATTATGCGCGAGTAGTAACAATCTAATTCTAATAGCGCTAACAATGGAGAAAATGTACTGTGGCAGCCGCGTTCCATACTACGCTTTGTCATTCGCCCCTTACGAATCCAGTCCAACGCAACTTGTTCAGTCTACCCCAGTACGCCCTCTTCGGACAGTGCAGTGTCCGATGTGCCTCTTTGTTTAATTGGATTTCCAAAACGATCAATCTGATGCAACTTTTCCATGTGACGGTGTAGATTCGATCTCCTCCCAGCAATCTCTTGGGAGCAACGCTCACAGATGTATCTCCTACACCGTCACGTTAGTCTAGCGTTCTGATCTGACAAGAAAGGCAGACTTACTTCGATTCCTTCTCCTGACAGGCATTCTGCTTGGGTAGTTTCTTTGCCTTCCGCTGGGCCTTTTCCACCTTGCTATAGAAGGCTTTAACCTGCGACGAGCCGTCAGGGAACAAAGACTGTCATGCACGAAAGTCAGGAATTGTTCGGAGGGGGTGTGGTACGGGAAGCAACTTACAGTCGCGAGCTGTTTCATGAAGACAACCGCCGCATCCAGATCCCGAAAGAATCGTTCTCGACAAAACTTCTTTGTGACCGTCACAATAGCTTGGCATTGAAGGTCCCATTCGCCCACCTTTTTGGATGCGAGGAGAGGTCGAATGAAGTACTCAATGTCGTTCTTGGTCTTCAAGTACCGTCTCTCCATCTCTAGATCATCCTTTGCTGCCACGACCCTGCCGACAGACAAGTCAAATGGCAGCTCACCGAGATGATCGAGGAAGTCGAAGGTGTTCTGGAGGAGCCTGTTTTCTTGAAAAGGAACGGCGAAGTTCGACACTGCTGGCACGTCCGCGTCGCTGAGAGCCCATCCAAGTGGCCCTAGAGTCATGGCATTGCCGTTATCCTGGAGTTGAGGACCTGACCCAGCCCCAAAGGTGGGTGGATGGTTCATGTCGGCAGCGCCAAGGTCCGTCAGTATGATACCGGGGCCTTTGCGAATGGATGGGGGGACTTGAAGATGCGATCCCATGGATTGGTACGAGAGTAGGTCCCACGGCGGTGCCACTTCATGACCAAGGTTGTTGGTGTTTGATGTTGCGGCTTTCCCAGTCTGGGGATCAAAGGCGCCCACCACAGCCCAGCTTTGGCTGTCGAGACTGAAGCCTTGTCCTGCGTGGGCGTTTGGGACTGGCGGGGACGAGTAGTAATGCTGAGCTTGTTTGAGTTCCGCGGTAGACAACCCCGCGGTGTATTGTCCCGTGGTGGACGGCTCTGCGGTGTATTGCCCTGCGGTGGACAGCTCCGTGGTTCTATGTACTATGGTGGATAGCTCCGCGGTGTATAGCTCCGTGGCAGTCGGCTCTGCGGCGTATTGCCCCGCGGTGGACAGCTCTGGGGCGTACCGCACTGGGGTGGACAGCTTCGTGTTGTATCGCGCTGCCATGTACTGTTCAGGCGTGTAGGGCTCTGCGTTGGGCTGCGCTGTATCACGAGACAGCTGAGGCGTCTCGACTTCTTCAGTGTGGGCGTTCAGCAACGGAGGCTGGTCCAAGTCGGGCCATATGTCTTTCGAAAGGTGGTCGAGAAGCACTCGCTGCCTCCGCGTCAGAAGCTCCGCTCCCCACAGTCGATTGTCGATTGGGTTGTACCTCTTCGGGTGGTGCTGACTGAGGTGGGAAGACATGCAGTTTGACACGGCCATGCGGGCAAAGACGTTGGTGAAATCGTTGTCGGGCCGTCCCTCCTGGGCAAGTTCCAACATGAGGAGGCCGAGCTCATACAGTCCTTTGGCATCGCGACAATCCAAAAGGAACTTCTCAATCTCCGGGCTTGGATCCATGCCCCTCCGGCTCTCCAGCTTCTTCCACACCCCTGCGCATCTGGTCTTCAGGTCCTGCAGAGGAACCCAACCGGCATCTCGATACGACGGCGGGGAAGCCTTCTTCGAGGAGGGGGCCGTCTGCTTCAAGGAGGAGACCGTCTCCAGGTATGACATGCCGGCTTTGACCCCACGGATCTGAAGGGCTCGGTCGTGGGGGCCAATGGAGGGCTGGCGTCCGCGGCTTTCTGTGGCCTTGCAACCAGAGTGGCCGGTGTCGAGGAGGGGGGGCGCCATATTCTGGGGCTGCGGGTGGCTCGCTCAGCTGACGGTTCCTTGGGCAAACAAAAAGGGCTGGTAAGAAGAAGAAGGCAATCGAGGCATCCAAGGCGGTTGGGACTTGGAATTGTGGAAATAGCCCGACGATTTTATTGCGACTGGAGCGGGCGGGCGAAGGAGCTACGATTCAACCTGCGCAACCTGCGGCTCAACGAAGTGACTGGAAACCGTCGCCATGCTTGTTGGGCTACTTCGCACACTGCCTCATGGACTGGCCATGTCCGCTACCTACTATAACCCCGACGACGTCTTTGGGGGCACCCATTGGCTGGTTTGGCTTGTCAGGGGAGATGACGGCCCCTCCAAAAGAGTGCTCTTTGCGAAGAGCAAAGGACTCTCCAGGTGAGCTCGACGGTCTGCAGCCAGGAGCCTGCCAGTGCCCCTCACGGCCAAGTGGACCAGGAACAACGCATGAAGGTGAAAAGTGTGTGTCGGTGGGGTCCTTTGTTGGAGGGAGGGGGAGGAGTGGCTGTTTGGGTGATGGGCGATGGGCGATGGGCTCCTGGGGGGAGAGCCCCGTCAGACGTGGCCGGAGCTGGAGCGAAGCCATGAGGTGCAGCGGGAGAGCAGGTGGGAGCGCCGTTTCTAAGCAGTCTGAGACGACTCTCGAGTCCATCAAGGTGAACACAAACAAGAGGCCACTGGCGCGCTCCCCCGAGTTTGCGTTGTGTGTGACCTTGCCGCATGATACTCGAGACTCGTTTTTCTCTTTGGAAATGGCGACAGGCACCCACTCGCTCGTTCCGAAACGAGGAGAGAGGCCTATGGGGTGTCTTGGTGCGCGGCGGAGTCTGAGGCGGTTGAAAAAGCTGTGAATGGCATCTCTCTCGGGGAGTCAGGGATGGAGAGCTTGTCGGGGGCCCGGGGGGCCTTCTGGTGCGCGTAAGCCGTAAGCTGCGCTCGGATGACTAAATAAAGGCGGCTTCGTGCATGATCAGACCTTAAAACCCGTCAAGACTCTCGCCCGAGCAGAGTGTGTGGCATGCAGGAGGCGTGGGTACGTGGAATGCTGCCAAGGAGGCCTTCTCAAACTTCGGGTGGGAACCAGATATGTTTGTACTCGAGAAGGGGACGTTGCTATTCATGTGAAGGGTTACTTCAGGGTTAAATACTCGAGAAATCAAGGGCGATGCCTAATACATCATTGCACATATCCAGTGATGCCCAAAATGACATGGACGAGACATGATTTATGCAAGCTACACATGTACGCGTACATTAGATCCGGACGCCGCTGCGGGGTTATGCAAAAGAGGGCTGTGTTTTATGATTCGAAACTTGTTTTTTTATTTCACGAGAGCACGAAGGGAAGCAAAACAGACGTGTGATGATGGTGGCGACTCTGGGTGCGTAGTGCAGCCTGACCGATCAAGTGCTGCACTCGGGTGCTCCCCCGCTCTCCGGGCGGACAGCAACTGAATTTGGGTCGCAGAAAGCAGCCCGGCGATTGATGTTTCTCTCCAAAAGTCCCCTGTATTCTTCCGCAAGTGCTTTGTGTGCCGCCGAAAAGTCGACTTGGGGGGGCCTTTCATGCAAGCCACCTGCATTATCACAATGGCACCCCACGGCCGGATCAAGACCAGGGAATAACTGGGTGCCGATGCTCACATTGAGACGAATCTGACGAGAGGAAGCAGGTCCAGCAAACGGCGTCAAGGGCAACACAAGACTTCAAGTCCTGAAGTCGTCGTGTCCGAGTTGATGTTGTCAACCGACTCGAGGCTGCCCCCGGTTCCATCCCGTGTTGGCCGCTCGGCGAGGCCATAAACCCCCACATCCACGAGCCGTGGGTTAAGGCTGAACAAGGAAAGAAACGGCCTGCAATCGATCCCTGTAGTTCCGGGCGCAGTGAGCTTCAGTGGTCTCATCTGAGTCGCAGGCGCTCTGTGTCGTGGTTCAGCGCCCCCAAACCGCCACTGCACTTCTGACTGAAGCCAAGACATTGTGCTGTACGTATCTAGTTACTGGGATATTTACAAGAGAACTTGAGTGCATGCCGCAATTGAACCACTGATCATTCTTGAATGATGGAGTTTCACTGGGAGAGGTTCGGGTGGTGTGCCAGGGTGGTGAGTAAAATGGTCGGTTCAACTGAATCCGATTCCAGTCGTGGGCTCGTGGATTAGACAATACGTACGGGGTAGATACTGCAAGGCAGCACAAGTTGCGAAACGTATAATATGTATCATTCAAATCAATTCATAATATCATAATATCAAACTGAGAGTTGCCTCCTTCATACACCTTAAGCCCTTAACCAAGATCCAAGTTACCAACCCTTCATATCCATACACATGACGACATGAACAATCTGACCAAATCCCAATCCCAAATCACAAGCCGCTCGCTGGGCTAGCGTTGTTTTTCGCAACCTTTTACAAAAGCAATCAGAGAGTAAACATCAACGCGTGCGCAGAGGCAGCGTCCATTGAAGGCCGGGCGGGAGAACCTCTGCCCCGGGGCCTCTTGCAGGTCTTCTCGTGTCGCCTGATATTAAAACTTCGATTGGAGTGCTTCCCACAATACTTGCAATGAAGGTTGTGCCTCCGTGTCCGGGTCGGATTCGCCCGGGACTGTGGGTGGGCGGCAGAAACTTCAGAACGGGCCTGCACTTGAGAGACGGCCGGTGCGTCTGCGCCATACACTCCGTTCTCTCGACGCAGAACGTGCTGGTCGAATTCGGATTCGAGACGTTCTCGCACCGAAACGTGTTGGTCCGGCCAGAGCTGCTCTATTCGTCAGTAACCAGTCTCCATGTCAATTGACATCTTACGTTGGGGTCATACCGAAATGAGAAGCGAATACTCTCGAACCTCGTCATCAGTCTTGAAGCAGCCTCTGTCGAGCAGCTTCTTTGCGGCAGACACGGCATTTCGGCATCGAGGATCCCCCTCCAAGCGACTCTCCAGCGGCGCCAACCGACCGATCATGTTGTTGATGGCCACCCGGCTTACCTCATCTTCATTGTATGCAAAGGGCAGTTCGCGCAGTTCCTCGTCGAACAGCCGCAGAAAATCATCCAAATGCTTAGTCGCCGTCATTTTCCGGGGCGTTGCGGGGAACGTGGCCGTGGGATGCTGCTCTTGGCCCGTCGAATCCGATATCTGGACCTCTGGTGGGTAATGTGCGGGTGTGGAGGGCATCAGGGAGTCTCCGTCGGGGAATAGCCCAGCAAGATCATCGTCGTTGGGCAGATCCGGCATAGATGGGGCGTCCACGGGGACCGCCGGAGCAGGATACGGCGTCTGCGAGCCCTGGAAGCCGCTGTCGCTATAGCCGGATGCCGTCGATGCTCCGTAGTAGGCATTGTGTCCGGGCAGGTAGACCAGAGGCGAGGAAGGGACCAGAAATTGGGCGCTCATTTGTTCATGGGGGGCGGAAACGGACAGTTGCTCGAATGCACGAGTCATGCCTTCTGGAGAGGGGGAGATGCTTCGCTGAGAGGCATTTCCCCAACCAGCAGATGGGGGACCAAGAGGGAAGTTCACTTCACTGGGCGTGAAAGAACCTCCGCCGAGGGGACTGGATGGGTACGACGGAGCACAGCGTGGCGGCTGCTCGTCGATCAAGTCTGGCCAGACTTGAGTGAAGACCATGTCGATGTATAGCTTCTCGCCTTCATCAAACATGTTCAAGTGTGACTGATATGTGCCTTGTACGACGGGTAGCCACAGCTTGCCCATCTTCATCAGGCAATGAGAAGCAACCTGGTCCAAGGCCACCAAGCGAAGCCTGCCGGGAGAGTCGGAGAGGCCAGAATGTCGCATCTGCTTCTCCTTGTCGTCAAAGGCATGGTCCACGAATCCTTCAAGGTCGCCGCACTGCTCGATGACGCTCTTGAAGAGCGGGATGGGGATCAGTTGGGTGTTCCGCAACACATCCCAGATTTTCCCCATGTTGTTTTCCACATGTCGCGCGACGGGGAGCAGACCATAATCGGGGACCGAGGATGGAACGACTCTAGAGAGGGTGACAGCTGTCCGGAGGCGCTGGATGTTGAGCGGATCGGCAACCGGGTTCGGGATGGAAGGGGGAGCCGTGACAAAGTCCATGGTGTGGTCGTCCGATCAGTTACTGGATAAGTTACGCCTCTCTTTGTGGGGGATCGGATGTGGGAAAAAAAGAAGGCGTGCTTGAAAATTGAAGCCTCGGTGAGCATTGTGCAGCGTGTGGGCAGGACGAGATCTTATATGAATCTGATGGTGCTGGGCTTCCCTGACCTTGCATCATCCTTGATCAATGCCATTCCCCCCAGTACGTACCCTGACTATGTACTCGTTTGCGCAAGTCATGTTTGTATCGCTGGGGCATGGATCAGATGCCGGACTCGGGATACTTAGCTACCTATCCGGAATATAGGCACGGAGCAGATGGGCGGTGCAAAATAGTTGTCTGAAGCTCATTGGCCTGGCAATAAACCCTTCCCGCCAAACTTGCTCTAGGAGAGTCTCAATGTGCTCGCTCGTCGTGCTCGCTCCGAGTCGGCCGTCATGTGAAGTCTGCTCCTAATTTCCGAAGCGCTCGCTCAGCGGGCAAAACAAGCCTCTCTTGTTCAGATGCGGGTCCATCTATGTGTGGTCTACGTGGACGACGTTGGGCTCTCTTCCGTCGGCTGTTCACTTGTGTACTTCATACAGACCGAACTCAGCTAGCGACAAGATCCTTCTCCGCCTTGCAAGTCTCACACCCTCCTCTAGAGAAGCCGAGCTAGCAAATCATCACTTTGCTTTTTCGAGCCTCCCCGAGTCCTCGACTCTCAGCGACCAGAGCCCAATGATATAGGCAGGTGACAGTGTGTGGGCCACGTCGCGAATGATGAGGGACTGACGGGCGTAGGTAGGTCTATCCTGCTCTTTACGTAGTTGTTCTCTTGTTCCCCCTTCTCTCTTCTCTGTCCTTCACTCCCCTCTCGTCACTCCCACACCACTTCGTCACTCCCGGTGAGTACCTGGTCGGTGTGGCGGATACGGGGGGGGTGGCCAGGAAAAATATCGGGGATGGAGCGAGCATTGAGAGATGGGTGGGCTGCGCGAAGCAGAAGAAGGGTCGGCGGCCCTTGCGACTCGAGGGGTACTCCGTAGCCAGAGCCAATCATGGGGAATTCGTCACTCAGGGAGGAGGGACGAGGAGGTAAATGGGTGTGGCGGGATGTGTCCGCAAGCGCGTGCAACGAAACCTTGTAGGACTTGTTGTGTTTACAATGCAATGCCATTTCCGAAAAGACAGCACACTCTAAGATCACGTCCTACGTGTACGTTGCTCAACTTCCAGACTGCAGGTTGCGTTCAGGAGGGGATGAGGGCACAACGGGGCAGCGCGCACAATGTGGGTGAGGCGAAGCAGCCCTATCCGGAGGGTTTGCAGGTGTTGGCGATGAGGTGCGCAAAGCACTGGAGAATCGCTGGAGAACTATTGGAGAGTCGTTGGGTAGACCTGGATGACTTTGCAAGGGAGTGAGTGGCGGAGATGGAGGCGTTTCGATCACTCATGGAACGACGACGCCACTGGCATCTCACTCTGGAACGGCGCCCGTTGAGCCTTAAAGTGCGACCCTAACAAACAGAGGAGACCGGTCCGGTGGCCGAGTTGGCAGAATGTGTGCCCGTGTCTCAATGGTCTCGGCAAGCAACCCACCAAATCCACCGGCCTGCAGGTGACCCAAAAGAGCGAGTCGAGCGACCCAGGACGCTTCGGGGTTTTCCCATGGAGCTTTCTACGTGGCTCTGCTAATTTATTCCAGAATGCCTTGAGAAGACGTTCACAAAAGATCATCTATCCCAAGGCCATGTCATCGATTGCAGACGGCATCACGAGTCCGACATGACTCCATCACCCGGACGCGACTCAGCCTCAGTCTTAGCCCCAAACCTGTCGACAGTGGGACGCTGGGCCTCATCGGTCGGGGTCCATTGGGTTTCAACACGAGTCGCCGAATCGAGGCCCGACGGCGGTCCATGTGGCAGACACTCTTGGCAGGACTTCTGCCTGGGGTTGTGGGAGAACGGCATCTGCCCTGCCAAAGGGCTTTGAGGAGATGATTGCGGCATGATCGGTCATGTGTGCAGAGGTAGCTGCGAGGCATTTGACAACTGGCCGAAGCCATGTTGATTGGTATAATGGGAGCCAAGGCAACCATGCTTCAGAAGCAGATCAACGTGGGTGACAACACGGAGAGAGATGGATGGTTCGGTCTAATAATCTCACTATACCTCAAAAGGATGAAGGGTTCAAATTGAAAACAGAAAACTCAACGAACAGAAATATCCATCATTGACGCAAGGAAGTCCCGCCAACCATCGTAGATAAGATGGCACCTTTCCCTTTCCCATCAATTCCTCCAGTCCAAGAACGCCCAACTCTAGGAACTCCCGGACGGTGAGTAAAACTTGGCGGCTCGCATATCTGGTTGTCGTAGCTGGGCGTCGCACACTTATACTATGCTCGCTTCAATGTTGACTTGGTGAAGATCGGCTGCCAGGTGCTGAAGGCATTCGGGCCAGCCTCTGCCTCGCACCTCTCGTTCCCGATCCGTGGAGAGCCTCAACATGTCTTCTCAGGTTGAATGTCCGATCGAATGAACTTGAGCAGTGCTCACAAGTGAAAGGCCGCCTATATGTACATGGAATCAGTATTGGATGATCAAAGTCACCCATCTTATACCGGTGTCGCCACTTACCCTATAGCTGCGCGGCTGCGCGCTGTGGCTCGACCAGATGGCCGAGAAGTACGTCGCGGACGACGCGAGGACGATGCACTGCCTTGGTTTCCCTGGAAATTCATTACCCATTCTAAGAACTCATCGTGAGTCGTGTCATCGAACACCTCCTGTGAGATATTGTGAGTATCGCATTACCTGTGTGAAAGAATTGGGGATAGGCACCTCTCCAAAGTGAACCATGTACATCTTCACCTTCCAAACACTTTTCAAGTAGCCAAAATTCACAAGTCTCTTGGTAACCTGGGCGATAGCCTGGAATGACAGGCCCTTCTCTTGGCTTTGATCCAGAAACGGCTCTATGAAGCCGTCAACAAGGTCGGCAACGCAAGACTGCTCTCGTTGTAAGTATGCGAGAAGCGACGATTGGGAGTCCTTGGCGGTTAGGCCATAACCTGAGAGAGTGAATGGAAATTCTCCCAGGTGATGGAAGAGATCGAAAAAGGCCTTGGACACGTTCATTGAGCGGAGGCTCTCTACCGATGGGGTTGACACTTGGCTTGTCGGCATTTGAGTGGCTAGGCTAGGGGGAATTTGGATTTGATCATCCAAGTCCCTGAGGAAATGATCCATGTCAACCAACCATAGTGCTGTTGTGTCATTCGCAGCGGGGTATTCGACAGGGGCAAAGCTGGTCGAACGGGCCGCTCCCGGCGACGTTGGAGCGACACCAGCGACTCCAGTGTGGAGTTGGACCGTTGCTTCTGGCCACAGCCGTTGAGCGATGGCGAAGAAGGCATCTCGCTCGTGTTGCTTGGACATGGCATTGGACCAAACGTGGACACCAACAAAGACGCCGTTATTTTGAAGCTCTTCGTTGCTGTACAGCTGGGTCGACACAGCGTAAGACAGGCAGGCAAAGGCGAACCACGAATTGAGGTCGTTGGGGACTGTGCCAGTCAAGATGCTTCGAAATGCCGAGACTCCGGCGTCGCGAAGCCCGGTGGCATCGCGGTACTGATTGCAGAGATGGGTGATTGCATTGAGATTGACCTCGGGGGCTAACTGCCGAAAGACGGCCCAAATGTCCTCGATTGCATTGCCGACATTGTGAATGATGGACCATTCGGACCGTTGCAAGTGGTTGGGAGAGGCGTGGGCGGCTTGCTGGGAAATCTGGTTGGCTGAAGGAGGCAGCAAGTTGCTGACATAATCCAGGCCGGCCACAAGCCCATCAAGCTTGGCTAGGCCTCTTGTGCCTCCTAAAGACTGCATACGAGGAGACCAAAGGGATAAGGACATCTGGTTAGGGAGTAGCGAAGTCGGTCAGAAGAAGAAGAGTTAAGCATGTCCATAAGAAGCCTCGGAAATTGAGGCCCCAAGGTCTTCATGTATTATACCCGGCCACGCCCTCAAAGGCCCAACCACTAAGGTAGGCTTCTCTGCCTGACAACCACAGCTCCACTGTGCTTCATGGCCGCATGGCGAGCGGCCGTGGTACCTCTCCCCTTTTGAGGTCTTACGGAGAATATCTCCAGACGAGGTGTGGGATCCTGGAGAGGGATGGACGGGCGTGGGGGTGCGTTGCGACTCCACCTGGAGAGAGAGGCGGGGGCTGAGCAAAACTGAGCCGCATCTGCGAGTGGCTGGGGACTGTCAGCGTCCGACCTTGGCCTAGGGCCGGAGCTGGTCGGCTTTTCCGAGAAAAGACCTGGTACGTACCTGCGTGTATCCGGATAGGAATGTCCGTCTCGTACCAAAATGAGGCTTGCAAAACAAGATGAGTCCAGTGGGATGTGGCAAAAGAAGTTGACCGGGGGAGAGTTCGAGTTGAAGACGCCCTTAGTAATACGTACCGCCCCCTCGCACCTGCCAATCGGAAAACGCTTCCATTCATCAAGCAACAGACGCGCCAGGTACGAGGAAGGGCCGGATTCTGAGGGTCCCAGACATTATCTGGAGATGAAGGCCTGGACACGATGCTGCAGAGGTGGCCTTGACATGATGGCATCGAGTTGAAAGCTTCCAGGTGAAACAGCCCGCCAGACGGGCATCACATCACTGGCATAGCCAATCAACAAGCTCCTCGAATATGCTGACTCATCAGCCGAAGGATCAGGCGTACACGTACATCTAGGCAACCAACACCTGCAGCTACCTCGACTTCCATCTCCTCATTCTTCATTACTCGAAATCTGCTGCGACTGCTTCTGGTTTCCGCTTGCCTTCCTCCTAATGACTTGATCCAGCCTCACCTTCCTCAGCCTGACCAGAGAAGCGGCCCTCTCTCCAGACTCCGCCCACTCGACATGTCGTTCCCCAAAGGCAATAAGAGCGACAGCGACATTGACGCTGTAGTCATCGATCGCGACGACATCAGTGACTACAATCCAGAGCAGATCCTACCCGAGGACCCCGAAACCATCCAGAAGATCCGAGCCTGGCTGCAGCCCACCTCGTACGACATTGGGGGCGGGGAGTACCGCAAGCACCTCGCTTCTCATGTCGCTGGCACGGGAGCATGGCTCACGTCGAGCGCTACTTATCGGCAGTGGCTGCAGAGCGACGAACATGGGCTGCTCTGGATCAAGGGCATCCCGGGCTCTGGAAAGTCCGTCATGGCCGCCAACCTGATCCACGAGATTGCCCATGCCAATCCAGGCTGCCTAGTCTTGTACTTCTTCTTTCGCCAAATCATCGACGCAAATCACGAGCCCGAGGCTTTGTTGCGCGATTGGATGGACCAAGTGCTGAACTACAGCCCTCCTCTGCAGAAGCAACTCAAGGCTTACCTGAAGGCCCGCCGATCCATTGACAGTATGTCCATGGAAGACATGTGGAAAGATCTGAAGATGGCCTTTGCCAATTTGCCCGGGAAGGTCTTCTGCGTGGCCGACGCGCTCGACGAGATGGATCGAGGCCACGATGGCTTCCTCCAGGCACTTGGCGCACTCGGCCAGTGGCGGCCGAGGAAGGCCAAGGTCTTGATGACGAGCCGCCCGGTGGTGAGCGTGGAAGCGCCGCTTCGAAAGACTCCTTGTCTTCACCTCCGACTCGAGGAAAACCTGGTTGACCTGGATATCTCGACCTATGTGCAATTTGCCCTGTCACACTCGGCAATCCCCAAGAGCGAGTGGCAAATCATCACCGATGCAGTGCCTGGCCGTGCCAACGGCTTGTTCCTCTACGCCAAGCTGGCAATGGATGCTTTCCTTGAACCCGGTGTCGACGTCAGCCAAGTGCTCTCTCACCTTCCGGCAGACTTGAACGTCTTGTACACTGATCTCCTGAAGGAGCATGCGCAACGATCCGGAGTAGCGGCAGACATTCAGCATCTGATCTTGCAGTCCGTCACCCATGCGACGCGACCTTTGAGGCTTCTTGAGCTCGCCGAAATGATCCGGATCAATCGTCCAGATGGATCAAAGCGAGACCTGAAGGCTACGAAGGAGCTCATCAGGGCTGCGTGCGGACCACTCCTGGAAATTCTAGCAGACGAGACTGTTTCCGTCATCCACCATTCTTTTACCGAGTACCTCAAAGGTACTACTCGATCCGAGGACGCTTCAGGATATCCGATTCTCCGGATGGGACCGACACATGCCCAACTCGCTCTGGCATGTCTGCACTACTTGCAATCTGGCTGTTCGGAGCTAGTCAAGATCGAAGTAGGGGAGGACGAGGACGACGACAAAGACGACGATGACGACGATTACAACTCATTCGTGTCGGCCAGTCAGTTCGGCGATGACACTTGCGTCTCGGAGTCAGAGGTTCAAATGAGACTGAAATATCCCTTCTTCCAGTATGCTGCCAACAATTGGCACAGTCACATCAACAGATCCGACGTTGCCGGATACGATCAAACCGAGCTGAACTCGGAGATCAGACGCTTTTTAGAAAATGACGGGAGCATGACGGCGTTGCTTCGAGCAAAGGGGCGACATGGGAAGATGGATTCCGGACGCGCTCAACAACTTGATGTCGCTGCCAGGCACGGCCTGGCCTCATATGTCAAGGAGCTCCTCAAAGGCATCGCGGATGCAGGCGATGCTCCTAGTGAATCACCACTGTAAGTTCTCCTCGCCTCATCCGCGACCCCTCGAGCCGGCACTCGACGGCCATGGCTAACGTGAGACTCCAGTTGGGAAGCTGCTCGCGGAGGCCATGCAGCAGTCATTCGTGAGCTGATTGCAGCCGGCGTGAACCCGTCTGAAGCCGAAACTTCAGACGGACTCAATGCTCTGCACTTGGCAGCGGATGAAAACCGACACGAGGCTGTGCGGGTGCTGTTGGAGGCGGGCGTCGACCCTCTCACGCCAAAGACGAGGGAATATCCTGGACAAAGATGCGGAAACGCGCCTTCGACTAGGGGCCACACGCCGCTGATGTACGCTTGTCACCACGGCCACTTGGAGACGGTAGAAGCGTTCCTCCCCTTCCTCAAAGACGATCAAGTCCACCAAGCGTTGTCGTGGGCAGCCGAGCAGGGAAGATCCAAAGTGGTGGCTCGCATCCTGCAGCATCCCGGCGTCGACGTCAACGCCAAAGTCCGCGGCGACACGGCTCTGTTCCGGGCCTGTGGCGGTTCCGATGTTGCCACGGTCAAGGCTCTTGTAGAGGCTGGGGCCGATCCGAACTTGATCTGTGTGAAAGCCAGAAACGAATTCGGCACCATATGGAGCATGAAACCCGCCCTCCGGGGCGGACCAGAGCAGGTAGATTGGATGAACTGCATGCACCGGCTTTGCGGCCTGGGAATCAGAAAAGGACCTCGAACTCGCTTGGACGACGAAGCTGCGCAGAGCATGTTCTGCCTGCTCGTCCAAGCTGGCGCCGACATCCACAAGCCCAGTCCCATCGGCCTCACCGCACTGCACGGCGCAGTGAGTTCATCGGTGCTGACAAGGCTGCTTCTCGATGCCGGCGCCGATGCGAACGCCACGACTTCCTCGGGCGCTACTCCCCTGCACGGAGTCAAGACAGTCGACCCTATGGTTCTTCTCATCGAGCAGGGCCATGCTGAGCTTGACCCCGTCCAGGACGATGGCAAAACGCCTCTTCTCTGCATCCTGGAGACGTGGGGCAAAGAAGCCATTCTCAAGTTCCTGGAATACAAACCCAACTGCAACATACTCGACAAGCACGGCAACGGACCGCTGCACATCTCGCTTCAACAGAGGAGTTCAGACATGGAAATCGTAAAGGGCCTTCTCAAGGGCGGCGCCGATCCAAACCTGAGGAACCGCGACGGACTCACTCCTTTGCACTGCCTACGCCTCGACGAGAAAGACGCCATAAAGATGGCAGACGTGCTCCTCGAAGCGGGTGCAGACATTGATGCAGTGGACAGAAATGGAATGACGCTGTTGTTCAGCACGTTGAGAAATCACAGGTCTCACTCGACTCAGGAAAGTCACCAAGACATCAGAGACCTGATGGATCGAGGAGCCTCGATATTCGTCCGCGACTTTGATGGCCGTACATGCTTCCATGAAGCCGTGAGAGTGCACGATCCGCAGCGGAGATTTGGCCAGGACCCCAACAACACCAAGTTTCACTTTCTTCTTCGTCAAGGTCTCGACCTCAAGGCCGTCGACTACCGCGGAAACGGCCTCGTCCACGAATACGTGCTGCGAGGAGACATCTTCCGTCTCGAGGGTCCGAAGTTGTTTTCCTTTGTAGCAGAGCTTGTCAGCCTCGGTCTGGACCTGGAACAGAAAAACTACGCTGGGCGGACGCCGCTGCACATCTTGTGCACTGGCGGCTCGCAAAGTAAAGGCTTCATGGGGGGCGATAGAGCGCCCATCGATTGGCTTATTAGGCACACCAAGAACCTTGACGCTGCTGACCACGACGGCATCACGCCTTTGCACATTGCTGCGGCTGGCGGAGAGGCATACACGAAGAAGCTCCTCGATGCCGGTGCCGATCCCGCCGTCAGCACGCACGAGGGACTGACTCCTCTTCACCTCGCTGCCCGATGCAGAGAAAGCAACGTCGTGGGCCTCCTCCTGGATGCACTGAGACGGAGACAAGGCGTGGCCGACACGTCGACGGCCGTGGAGGGGGTAAACGCCTTGGCATTCCCCAAGGGCGGCCAGACAGACGCCATCACGCCGCTGTACTATGCTTGTCGGTCAGGACGACCGGAAACAGTGGCGCTTTTGCTTGAAGCGGGCGCTGATGTCACGCTCGGAAACATGTTGCAGGCCGTCTTCGAATTTGAGGAAGAGGAGGCCCTGTGGAGGCCCTGGGAGTCAGACACGCGGAAGAATGGTTACAAACCCGCAAGGGGAGCCCCTCTCAAGCTAGATGATTCGCGCCGTCCCAGCAAGAACTCGAGCCATCGATCCTTCTACGACTTGGCGGCAGACGACACGACCAGGCTTGAGGAGATCCTGCAGATGCTTGTCCAACATGGTCTGGATCTTGGGCGCGAACTTTGGGGTCGTGGGTCAAACAGCGCCATTCTCCAGTGGGCGGACAGGCGCAGAAGAGACTATACGGCATCGTGCTTGAGAGCCGAGCTCGACAAGCTGCGAGAACAGCCGGTAAAGAAGGCCTCGTTTGTACCTATCCGTGATATCTTGCACCAGTCTCTGAGGACTGCTTCGGAGCAGACATTGCGGGACTACGCATTCTTCAGGCACGGGGCAGACAACAAAGACACATTTGTCCAGCTGCTGGTCCGGAAGGAGTATCATCTCATCGAAGAGCTTCCTCGATTGCAGGTCGAGTTCCTGCCTGTGTCGACTGGCAATCGTACTGCCTCCAACCTAAGCATCCTTGTACGGCTTGGATTTGCTTCCCTTGTGGACAAAATTGGCACTTTTGCAGCAGAATCGAAGCTCGAAGAGGGCAAGTGGCACGCGTTTGGTAACAAGACGCAGCCCGGCCTCTGGTTCGCAGACAGAGAGGCTGCGGATCTCGACAAGAACAATCCCTTCCCCATGCCTTTTCTCCTCGAGGCCGTGAGGCGAGAGCTGCCCAATATGGACGTGGTCCGGCTGCTGGTGGAGAAGTTCAGAGTCGACGTCAACGAGATGGACTACGGAGTCGAAGCCAAAGAGATGGACTGCAAACTCGTCAAAGAGATGGTACCGTCCGACTCGGCCCTCTTCTCCGTTGCCCGCGGGGACGCGTGGTGGCATGTTCACCAAGCTCTCCCGTATCTACTCGAGCATGGCGCAGACGTGCACGCGCGGAACGGGCGTGGGCAGACGCCTCTCCATGTCTCCCTCCAGGTGGTTGGCTGGAGACTCGGTTCTTTCCACAGAGAGGCAGCCAGGCTGCTCGTCGAGGCCGGAGCAGACGTCAACGCAGTGGACAATGACATGGAAAGTTGTCTCGCGTACGCGCAACACGACGTGGGCTTGGTTCGGCTCCTCAAGGCCCGCGGCGCAACAGTGACGGCCGAGGCCATCCTCGGTGCCATCGAGGCCAAGAGCGCCGAGGTTCTCCGGGAGCTGCTCGCAGGAGGCATCGACGCAAACATGCGGCCCAACAAGCCAACCGAAGACGACGATAAAACGAAGAAGAGGACGCGACATCGCGCCTTTGCGGGGGGGATCCGATCGAACCTGGACCGACACGAAGAGTATCCTCTCTATCGTGCGGCAAGGGCCATCTCGAAGCCACCCGAGGCAACGCCTGCGGAAATGGACCAAGTCAGGAGAGAGATGGAGTTGGTTCGCGTGCTGCTGGACCACGGGGCCGATCCGTTTGCAAAGTTTCTGAGGGAGGAAGATCAGGAGCCGAGGCATACGACATGGTCCAGCACCACGGAAGCCGACACTCCTTCCATCGAGGTGCCCGCGGGCTACCAAGAGTGCACTGTATTGCACGACCTGCTGCTCCAGGCCAAGCTGGTGGATGATTTCCTCGCCCTCCCAGGACTGCAAGTCAACCACCGCGACGCAAAGGGCCGCAGCCTCCTCCACGTAGCTTGCGGCTGCTTCCACGGCCCAGACCACGTGCTGGGCCTGGAAGAGGGCGCAAGGAGCGAGGGCGTCACCATCTTCCAGAGGCTGTTGGACTTGGGCGCCGACATGGAGGCCCGCGACAACCACGGCCGAAACGTGTTGCACTGGATGCTCGGCGGCGGCTACGGCCACGACTTTGACGTATTCGCCAAGTCGTTTGCGCACGTCTTGGAAAAGGCACCGCACCTCGTCAACCAGGCCAACGCCAAGGGAGAGACGCCGCTGCACTACGCCGTGACGCGTGCGGCCAAGAGAAACCCGGTGGTGGCCAACAAGCTCCTGGCGGCCGGGGCCGACCCCCTGGCCGTCGACGACAAGGGCGACGGCGTGCTTCACCTGCTGGCCAAGAACCTCAAGACGGACAAGCGGCGAGACCTGTTCCGCGACCTCGCCGGACGGGGCGTCGACGTCAACGGCCGCAACGCGCGAGGAGAGACGCCGCTGTTTGCATTCTGCGTGCGCGCTAGGCGGTCGGCGAGCGAGCGAGACTTTGAGAGCCACTACGGCAACAGCGGCAAGGAGAAGGCCAAGGAAGACGCGGCCGTGCCCATGCTCAAGGAGCTGGGCGCCGACTTCTTCGTCCGGGATCCCAAGGGCCGCGGGCTGCTGCACGTTGCCGCGGCCGGGGACGTGGACGTGTTTACGAGGCTGACGGCCTTGGGGCTGGATGCCATGATGGAGGACAATGCCCACCAGACGCCCATTGACGTGGCTGCGGCGTGTGCGAACCAGGAAGTATTGGCCTTGTTTGAGAAGAAGGATTAGAATGTTGCAGCTTGGAAAGACTGAGATGGTTTGTTATGGACGACAAGGACGGAGGCAATACTAGTAACGAGCTGGCTCCTAGTACTCAAGAATGATTCATGCAAGATTCCAAAAAAGGACATCTCGTATTTGCATTAAGTCCTACTGATTAGTCCTATTTTGTTTTGCGAGCATCCAAGGATCGCATTTGCCCGTCCCAGTCCCAACGCCGCCGCCGCCCCAACGCCGCCGTAGTGCAATGTATATGTACAGGTTTTCTCATCAATACAATAACAACAAGCAAGGCCCGGCTCACGACGAGCCGGACCTCCTCATGGCGTGCCCGGCCGAGTTGAACACCCACTTGTCCAGGTTGAGCAGGTCCTCGTCGGAGAAGACGAGGAAGAAGTACTTTAGCGTCTGGCCCATCCACCAGCTTCCCACCGAGTCGACGTGCTTGATCTGCTCCTTGGTCACGTCCTCGACGGCGGCGTAGGCGTCTCCCGCGCGGCCGACGTCCTTGACGGCGTCCCACAGGTTCCAGGCCAGGTCGCGCCACTCGTCGTTGCCCGTGACGCGGTACAGGGCGAAGACGGCGGCGGCGGCCTCGGGACCCAGGGCGTAGCCCCCTTCCCGGACGCGGAAGCCGGGCGGGCGGGAGCCCGAGTTGGGGCGGTACTCGCACGGGTCGAGGTCCGGGCAGGCCTGCAGCAGCGACGAGTCGGGCATGACGCGGTTGGGGAAGACGGAGTAGGCGTAGGTGCAGGCGCGGGCGAGCTTGTCGCCGTAGACGACGTGCTCGTCGTGGCCAAAGACCTTGCCGGCGATGGCCACGGTGGCGCCGGCGGCGCACGAGGCGTGGTCGAGCTGGGCGTGGAAGTGGCGGGTGCCCGACGACACCACCTCGGCCTGGCCGAGCATCAGCAGCTCCGTCTCCTCGGGGAGGATGGGCCGGAAGAAGAGGTGCTCGACGAGGGCAGGGGCCGCGTCCCGGTACATGTCGCCGTACATGGGCTCCTGGCCCTGCAGGAGGACGTGCTCGTCGACGAGCAGGCGGTACAGCGGGGCCGAGTCGCCGGCGAAGTTGAAGGTGTCGCCGTCCGGGCGGAGGCCGCCGTGGCGCGTGTCGAGGTGCGTGGGCCACAGGCCCGGCATCAGCGTGCGGTTCTGCGAGCGGTCCAGGGCGCGGCCGATGCGGTCGACGACGTCGTAGTACTTGGGGTCGTCGGTGAGCTGCGAGAGGCGCGTGAACTCGAGCGTCATGCCGGCGAGCGTGGCCGCGCTGGACTGCGCCTCGGGCCGTCCCCTGCCGGTTCGGAGGTGGTCAAAGGAGATGCGGCGCGGCGGCAGGTGGTCCTCGTTGTCGAGGGCGGCGTACAGCAGGTCGCCCAGCTCAATGGCCTTGCGCAGCAGCGCCTCCTCCTCGCTGAGCTCGTAGGCGGCCAGCAAGCCGCCGAGGCTGCGCGCCGCCGTGTCCGCCACGTCGAAGCCGTCGCCGGCGGTGCGGTTCCAGTCCATCTGGGCCACGTGGCGGACGGCCTCGTGGAACTCGGACTCCATGCCCATGAGCCACAGCGTGTCGAGGGCGTCGATCATGGTGGCCGCCCAGCCGCCGCGGTTGTCGCGCCCGCCTTTGCTCAGCGGGAGCAGCTCGTCGCGGCCCCAGGCGTGCTTCTCGTAGGCGTGCCACGACCGCCGGAACGCCCTCCGCACGTCGCCGCGGCGGTCCTCGAGCGCGTCCTGCTGCTCCCCTTCCTCCGGCGGCCGGAAGAACTGGTGCTGGATCGTCGGCAGCTCGCGCGGTGCGCCCCGGGGCGGGTACGTCATGTTCTCCCGCGGGATGGGGAACCGCAGCGAGTGGTTGGCCCAGTCGTAGGCGGTCGGGGCGAAGGTGATGGTGGCGAACTTGGAGTAGAGCGGCACGTCGGACACGTTTGTGAAGAAGCCGACGATGAGCATGAGGGCGATGAGGAGGCAGATGATGGCCCGGTACGGGTTGAATGGAAGTCCGACGCCCATGGTGAAGGTCATTTAGGAAAACATCAAGGAGAGAGGGGGAGGGAGGGAAAACGCGACGTGTGTCTCGCCAAGGAGGGGAAAAGATGGAAATTGAAACGGAAATGGAAATGGAAAATAAATAAATAAAAAGGAGCGAGGGCCCGATGATTCTTTCTCTTTCCCTTCAAACAAGACGACCGACGATCCGCAGGCAGCTCGCGAGGGAAACACGGGGCTCTTTTGTATGTCGTCGCCGGGAACTCGTAATACAAGGGGGGAAAGGCCGACAGGGATGGACGGCCCTACATCTGGTCCGTCTCCTGAGGCGGTTGTTCCCTGTCGCGAATGCTTGTGCCTCGTCTCGTATATTATCCACTCCTCAGGGAGACGCCGCGCGTACGCGTATCGAGAGTGACCGACGACGTCCACACGAGTGGTTGATCGAGGACACCTGCAGGGAGGGGGAGGGAGCTTGCTGAAATCTGATTGACGTGGTGGTGTCTGTGTGGTGCTATCGTACTCGAAACAGAGCCTGGTGCCGTTTGGACTCGTGAACCGTCTCGAGGCTATCTAAACTGACCTTCCAATAGAGCCTGTTAGTGAAATTGTAAATGGTTCGGTTGGCCTGAACGCTATATCTGTAACCCCCAGAGTCAGGGCCAGAGCTTGGCGAAGGAACGAACCTCCTCCATGGACCTCGGAGGACGAAGAGGATTCCTTCGAGATGGAAAATCTCCAGCGCTGCAGATGGGTATTGGTCGGGCAATTAATTAATCCACATTGTCCTCATGCGTCGATTCATTGAATTGTCTGGTGAAGAGCAACCGAAACAAAGCAACATCTCATGCAAAGCGTCCGACTCTATCTCCCACTTTATTTCCACTTAAACTTGGCCCCTGAACCCGTATCTGTGGCTGGTGCCCAGCTTCTATTTTTATCGTCCTCAGCCACATCAACCATCCCGTCCCCTCACCGCCAAAAATTTCAAAAATTCTGCCACTCCAACCTCGCACAACCAAAGCGGCATCAATCAATCAGCCGCCCACGACGACATTCACACCTCCTCACCTTTGCCTCACAACGCGACAATGTCCTCCCTCAGAAACGCGGTCCAGCGCCGCCCCCACCGCGAGCGAGCTCAGCCCCTCGAGCGCCGCCGTCTCGGCCTCCTCGAGAAGCACAAGGTCCGAACCTCCACCCCCGCCATCCCACCACCACAGACTAACACTCCGTCAGGACTACGCCCTCCGGGCCAAGGACTTCAACAAGAAGAAGAAGACGCTCAAGAACCTCCAAAACAAGGCCGCCGAACGCAACGAGGATGAATTCTACTTTGCCATGCTGTCCCGCAAGGGGCCCAGCTCGTCCAGCCTCATGGGCGGCAAGCGCTGGTCCGGCGTCGCCCAGGGGGACCGCGGGAACAGGGCCCTCGACGTCGACACGGTGCGCCTGCTCAAGACCCAGGACGTCGGCTACGTGCGCACCATGCGCCAGGTCGTCGCCAAGGAGGTGGCGAGGCTGGAGGAGCAGATTGTGCTGACGCGGGGGTTCGACAATCTCGACGCCGAGGACGAGCGGGACGCGGATGAAGACGACGACGACGGCGACGACGACGAGTTTGACTTTGCCGATTTCGACTCAAAGCCAAAAGCCCCGCGAAAGATTGTCTTTGCAGACGACCAGGACGAGCGAGAAGCGACGATACAGGACCAACCAGAGGACGAAGACGACGCCAATGGGAAGAAGGAAGCCGCGGATCCCGAGCGGGTCGAGGCCCTGGGCCGCCTGCGCAAGCAGCTCAACAACGCACGCAAGAAGCTAAAGGGTCTCACCGACGCCGAGAACGAGCTCGCGGTGCAGCGCTCAAAAATGGCCAAGACGGCCACGTCGGGCGGGCACACGCGCAGGGGGAAGAAGATTATGGTGCGGACGCGGAAGCGGTAGACATTTCAGAGACGCGGTGGCGTCTTCAATGGTGATTTGCTTGGGGCGTCTGAGATGCCCTTGATTGATTGATTCGTCTTCTCATGAGTGTCCTTTGCTACCTAGTTGACAGAAATATGGCCTAATTCGATACCCCTTGACCAAAACGCCCCGGATTTCGTGATGCTACGTGATACAGTCGAGGCAATGCTCGCCTTGTCCCTCGCTCGCTTTGCAAGCCGCCCAGAGGGTTCATGGATGTGCTTCCCATCAATTCCGCGTCAATACTTTGACCCGACGCACTTGTACAACAGCTTGCCCACGCCCCCGACGCACTTGAAGACGAGCGTCAGCGCCCAGATGAACAGCTTGAACAGGCCCTTGGCCAGCTTGACCACGGCGCGCACCACAAACGGCAGCTTGTCGTCGTCGTCGGCGCCCGCGGCCGCCGGTTTAGCCCTCGTCTTGCCCAGGCTGTCATTCTGGCTCTCCAGGTCCAGCTCAAACGACTCCATCTTGCGACGCTTCTTGCCCTCGCGCTTGCTCGCGCGGCTCAGGCGCTTCTCCTCCCTGGCCGACAGGGCGACGGGCGGCGGCGGGGCAAAGGCCTCGGCGGCGACGGCGGGCACGTTCTTCTCGTCGGCGGCGGCCACGAGCAGCAGGGCGGCCACGGCCACGTCGACCAGGTAGTACGACTCGACCTTTGCGGCGATGCCCGTGTCAACCTCGAGCCAGCCGCCGCCGGTGCCGTCGCGCGTCAGCTTGGCCACGTGCTGCGGCGACTCGTTGTGCTCGAGCGTGTACTCGACGCGCGACCACGACGGGTAGCGCTCGACGGTGACGCAAAAGGGCGTCGCCAGCGCAGGGTGCACGAGGAAGTGGTTGGCGCTGTCGTCGTCCCACACGAGCCGCGCGCACTCGCGCTCCGCCATGACGACCGACGCGGGGTCGTGCTGCTTCTCGAGCGCCACGCGCGTCGCCGCCGAAGGCATCAGGAGCGCCACGAGCCCGTCGTTGGGCGGGTGCCGCCGCGCCTCCTCCTCGAGCGACGTGCTGATGGCCTCGTGCCAGTGCTTGCCGTCCGGCGGGGGGCTGCCGCCGCTGGGGCTGCCGCTGCCGTGGACCATGTCGCTGATGATGCTCGAGGCCGACGACGAGGGGCCCTTTCCGGCGGGCGCCTTGTGCACCTTTGACGGGTCGTGCCGCGCGAGGGAGACGCGGGCCGAGGCCGACGTGGGGTCCAGCCGCAGCTTGTAAAAGGGCTGCGACGCCGACGACAGCGTGTACACGGGCGCGTCCTTTTCCTGCGACAGCTTCAGGCAGTAGACGCGGCCCTCGGACGGCGACGCCTGCCAGCCGTTTGCCACCTTCCACAGGTTCTTGACCTGGTCGGTGGTGCTGGTGGACGGCACGACGGGGGCCTCGTGGAGGCCGGCCATGGCGGCGGTGGCGGCGGCGGCGGCAGCAGCAGCGGCAGCAGCGGAAGAGGAGGAAGCCGGCACGGAGGCGGGCGTCCACCGGCCCGAGTTGGCGGCGCTCGCGGGGCTGCGCAGGGGGCTCAGGAAGGGCGGGCTGGCGTGGGCGTGCTCGTGGTACGTCTGGCGGCTGACGACGGCGCGCGGGAGCACGCGCGGCGGGCTCACGGGCATCGGCCCGTACTCTTGGCGGTCGAGGGGCACGTCCGGGTTGTAGGTCGGGAAGATGGACTGGACGGCGGCGGGCGAAGGGCCGTGGCCGTGGTCGTCGAGCGGGGGCTTGGCTATTGAGCTCCGCGACTTGGCGCTGGGGCTGCGGATGAGCGTGTTGGCCTGGGAGAAGGCGGTTTCCGAGCGGACGGGGACTTCGGCGCCGGGGACGGGCTGCTGGACGGCCGGGGTGACATGTCGGGGAGGAGCTTGTTGGTGGTCGTGTTGCCGTGACGATGAGGCCACGGACGGATCGAACTGGATGGGCGAAAAGGCGCGGTTCTGGGCGTGGCTGTGGGGGGCGCGGCCGTTGGTGTAGGGGTTGTTGTCCTGGTGAGGCGGCGTCGGGGCGGGCGAGGATGACGGCTCGGGCGAGGCGGCGGCAGCGGCAGCGGCGGAGGCGGAGGCGGGAGTGATGTTGCGGTCGCGGGACTCGGAGCGGCGGGGCTTCGGCGCCTGGTTCCGGAAGACGGGCGGAGGCTTGGACGAGTTTGGGCTGGGGAAGAGGGAGAAGGCGCTGGGGGTGGGAGTGGACATGGTTGGTGATGGAATGATGATGGAAAGGGGAGGAAGGAAGAAGGCAGAGGGTATCTTGAAGTCTTGAAGTCGTCTATTAATTATCGCAGAATAACCAAAAAAAAGGACGGCGGGGGGAATGGTGGATGTCGAGTCTGCTATCGGGTCATGGTCGAGTTTCAATTGAGGCTATTCGCAGAATATCTCGACACGTTTGGGCAGAGCAGCAACAACAACGAAGAAGAAGAAACAGGAACGAAACAAAAGGCCCGACCCTACGACAAAGTTATGTATGTTTTTTTTTTTTTTTTTTAACCCTCGACACCCCAGAAACAGGTTCAAGCACGAGGTCCGCACATTTTCGCAAGCATTAAGCGCTCGCAGCCATTTGGGCGTCGTTCAAGGTTGTTGAAGGGAGCCAGGGAAGGGGGACCCGAAATAGCAGCCCGGGCGGGACGACCCAATGGGAGGGCGCATCACACTGCAGGCAAAGGATTTTAAGCGCCGGGGGCGAGGGGAGGGGAGGGGGCGGGAGAGGTGTGGAGGGGGGAGGGGAAGCCGTGTCATTGGAGAATTGGGAGGTGGAGGAGGCAGAGGGAGATGGTTTATTGGAGGGGTTGGGACGAATTGTGATGTCGGTGTGAGAGAGAGTCAATTAACGAAAAGACCGAATCAGTTCAAGATGCTAAGGCGGGGAGAGACCATGACGGAACGGAACGGGGCGTTGAAACATGGATGCAAGTGGCCTGATGGTCCCTCATACAACTCTACGACTTCATCACTGTCACGTCTTTCAGAACATCTCCTCTACCTGCCCTGATCCTCCCGCACCCATCCGGGCAAGCCACACCGTCTTCATCACTCCTCACAAAAAGCGTCTTACTGACCACATGCTGCTGTAAATCGAGTGCAAATACCATGGAACTGACCAGACCCGCCCATCAACCGCGAAGCCTTATGCAGCCGCCTCCAGACCTCGTCGTTCCGCAGTGCCCAGCCCCCCCAGAGCCTCATGTATGTGATGACTTGGCCGAGGCGGCTACGAACCGCATCGACTAGGCCTGGGCAGCGTCAGGGCTGGGCGACAAGGCACGTTGCGAGATGCAATTCGGCCCTTGGCATCTGATCTAGTCTGTATTCGTATTCCATCGTAGAATAAGCTTGACGCGGCCCAACGGCCGGCCATGCAGACTATGCGCCCCCGATGTATTCGTACATGATAGTCGAGCCTCGTCAACATCCAGCGCGCGCCGCAACCACAGCAGCCACCCAAGAATGCTCTCGAAACGTCCGACATTGTCTCTCGTCTCTTTTGTAAATACTCGTACACACGTCTCTTCTCAATGCCAATTGTTTCACTGTCCAGTCCGCCCCTTTCCATACCAGAGCGGCGTTATATCGAAATTTACCCCCCAAGAACGCCACAGATGCAACAACACTCTTCCCTCTTCCCTCTCCCCCTCCCTCACCTCCCCTCGGACCGCTCCTTCTCGGACCTCTCCTTGGCCGTCAGCCCGTGTATCCTCTCCCCGCGCGACTCCATCTCCCGCTGCCTCGACAGCCGCACGTGCTCGGGCAACCCCCACCACTCGCGCATAAACTCCTCCTGCGCCGCCGCCACCTTGCCCTTGCGCTCGCGGTCGCGCTGCCGCTCCAGCCGCAGCGCGAACCACTCCTCGCGCGCCGCGTCGTGCTCCGCCTGCGTCGCGTGCAGCTTCATGCAGTTGTTCATGACCCGGTGCTCCGTCCGGCACGCAAACGAGACGGTAAAGGTTCGGCCGAGGGCGCACGCGGCGAATGCTAAGACGGCGAATTGTGTAAGTCTCGTGTGGCCAAGGAACGGTTGTTGGAGTGGTCGGAGGTCGAAGCGTGGTCTGATATCCGACACACGCCCTCCCCAAAAGCACTCACCTTTAATCTCGTCGCCGCACATCTGCCTCACTCGCTGGTAGTAAATGTCCCTGACCTGCGCCTCCTGCGATGCCGACAGCGGCAGGGGATTCCGGGACGGCACGCCGAGCTTCTCCCCCTCGGCGGGCGCCATGGCGGCCATGGGTTTTATTTTGTTCGGGAATTGCGGGCGAAGAAGTGCTCTCCGCGGGGGGGGGAGGGGGTTCGAAAGAGTCGGGGCGGGCGGCGTCGGGGCCTTTGACGAATTGGGCGGGGAGGGATCGCGGAGGGAGCGTTGCTGGCCCGGCTCGAGGGATCGTCGCTGGAGATGTGGGATGAGGAGCTTGGGGGTGGAAGTCGTCGACGAGGTGAGGCCATGGGTGGTGGCGGCAGAAAAGGCCTGACCGCCTTCCTGTTGCGGATGCCATGGGCGAGCTGGATAATGGCTGGTAAGGTCGAGAATTCACCACAAAATGAAAACAAGAGCAGAGCATTTATTGAAGAAGCGTGTTTAAAATTCAACTTCAATTGATTGATTAATGTCGTCGAGTTTTTATTGCACGACTGATGACGGGCAAGCATGTCTCATCGCTTCACCAAGCTCACCACTTACACCAGACCCGATAATCAATCTCAATGACGCATCACAAGTTACCAACAGCATCTCGTTAAAACCAAGTGTAGAATTTGACGACAAATGTATTCTAAATGTAGCATCCACCTAATCATTCCAACGTGCTCGCAAGACCCATCCAAAAAACAATTAAGCCCAACCCCCGGAAGACTCCAACGCCGTCCCATGGCCCAACCCATTCCAAGACAGAAACACATCATCCTTGACCTTTCCCCCAGCTCACTGGTGTGCGTAAGGCTGCTGGTAAGGCTGAGGAGGCGGCGACACGGTCGAGGGAGGGTACTGGTGGCCGTCGAGCTCGCTGCTGTACGTCGTCGACACGGGACCGCTGTGGCCCGTCATCTGCGGCTGGACGGGTTGCTGCTGCTGGTAGGGCGCGGGCTGCTGAGGCGCGTACTGGTTGAAGTCTTGCTGCTGCTGCTGCTGCTGCTGCTGGGCGGGATAGGGCGCGGGGCTCTGCGCGGGAGGGGGGTACGCGGCCTGGCCCTGCTGGTACGGGCTCTGGGGAGGCGGGTACGGGCTCTGCAGGTTCTGCGGCGTGGGCGCGTACTGCGAGGGAGGGGCCTGGTGTTGTTGTTGTTGTTGTTGTTGTTGTTGTTGCTGCTGCTGCTGGAACTGGCCCTGGGGCGCGTCCTGGAAGGGGACGGGTTGGGTCTGCGGCTGCGTCTGGCTGGGGTACGTCTGGGGCGACATGGGCTGCGACTCCTCAATCTTGCCCTCCATCTGGTAGTTGTTGCTGGGCGTCGTGGTGCCCGTCGTCGTCGACGCGTTGAAGCGGCCCTGCTTGCGGCCCTGGACCCAGCCCATGACCTCCCAGACGAGGCAGGCGATAAAGAGGAGCCTGGACGGAGGGGGGGCTAATTAGCAATCTTCTCGCAGTATCATCGACAGTTCCGAACTTACCACATGAGCGCACCAAGACCAGCAATGGCGGCCGTCATGGCCAGGCCGCTCTTGAACAGGATGACGTCGCGCTTCATCATCTTGTCCAGGGCGCGCCGGCGCACGCACGTCTTGCTGTCGACCAGGTCGCCCGAGTCGTAGCAGTCGCTCACGCTCACGGGCACGACGTAGGCGGCGCGCTTGGCGGCCATGGAGGCAAAGGCGGCCAGCCAGAGGACCACGAGCAGCGAGTCGACGACGACGACGGCGATGATGTGGTAGGCGCCGCGGAAGCCGACGATCTTCTCGGTGAGGACGATGTAGCCGATGCCGAGCCAGGTCAGGAGGGACTGTAGGAGGGGGGGGAGAATTGTTAGTACAATATACTCAGTGATGGCATGGGAGAAAAGACGTACCACGGCCAGACTGAAGCCTTCTTCGTCGAGGTAGGCATCGTGGATCAGGTCGCAGCAGAGGGCGAAGATGATAAGAGAGATCAACAGCTGGAAGCCGCGAAGGATGGACACCCAGAGGGGAGTCTGCAGGACGTGGTCGTCGGGACCCTTTGCGCGAGTCTGCTCCATTGCGAGTGGCGTTTGTCTGTGAGAGTGAAGTCTTTGACGTGTAAGTGAAGCTCAACACTAATAAAGCCGCCCTCTCGCGCCGTCGGGGGGAGGAGGGCCAAGACAAGCCCCTTATGTACGACAAAAGCCTCTCCCGCGCTTGGCTCCCTTGGCCTCCCTTGGCCTCCCTTGGCTCCCCATCCGGAAGCAAACGCCCTCAATCAAACACGCTCACATGCAGCCAAGGCAGACTTTCTCTCTGCCCTTTTCTTCTCCCTCCCCCGGCGCTACTAAGGCACGCATGATTAGCGTCCTTCAGCCGCACCGCCCAGCATCCTCTGTTTGGCGGCCCTGTGGAGACGCGGGCGTTCCCAATCCAATATCCCCAAAGGCGAGACGCCCGAAGGAAAAACGTGCAGGCAAATGCGGCAAAGGGAAGAAGAAGGCAGGCAATCTCCACCCCCTTGAAGAGTGCATTCGGCACAGCGGCAAACATCTTTTTTCGTGACACGGCAGCCGGCACACAAGCTCAGAAAAGAGAGACGTCTCCGGGCTTGTGCAACATTCCTCGCTCCCTTTGAATGCATTCCACCCACAAGTCGACCACGACGGGACAAGCTCCCCGTCCATCTTTTACTCTTCTGAGAAGACAGCACATCACAAAGCAGCATCCCCCCCTCAACTCCGCATACTCACGGGACATGCCAGGCTCGAAGGATTCCAACGCAATCTGCACAGATGCGGCCAGCGCCAACAAGCTTCTCACTCTTCAGGCCGAGATCCGCCAGTGGTCGGTCCATTTTGCCTATTATTAAACGAGGCGTTTTCTCGAGTCTGGGGTGATTGTACCCTCCGTCACCACCCAGCGCACACACACATCTCCCTCGTCCCTCATTGGACACCGGCAGTGCCAACAGGGATCGCGAGGGCTGTGCCGGGCGGAACGCCTTCAGCTGAGCGGAATCCACCCGAGACTGAAGCCTTATCGTCGGGGTTACCCCTGGTCAGGCCCCAATGGAAACACTAAGATCGTGGCTTGTGCCAAGACTTCAAGCATAACTGACACTGGCATCGACTGAAATTTCTTCATTCATGAAACATGCTATTCTTCGTTGGGCAGAGTAGTCGCCGCTGCCCGAGATTAGTCAATGTCTCTGCTGCCGTCCGACTGTAAAGGACTGTGTGACTCGGCCTTGCATTTGCTCCCTTGCTTCTCCGTCACCACAATCGTGTCCAGCCCGAATCTTGCATCAAGCTTCTCGACCCGGCTGTTGCCCGTCTTCCAAAAATGGTATACGCCCCCCTTTTTTTGTGCCGTTTTCTGCCTTGCCATGCTGGAGATTTGTCACCGCCTGCCCATCGCTGCCAAAGTTGCTCCGTCTAATTCCTCCGTCTTGGGGCGAACCTCATAATCGGGACTCCCATTCTTCCCGTCTACATCACCGCTTACTCCTCGTTGGGGCCAGCAATCAGAACCTTGATCGCCTCTCCTTCCTTGACCTTCTTGAAAGCCTGCTCGGCCTCCTCAAACTTGACAGTGTCCGTCACGAGCTTCTTGACGTCGACCCGACCGCTGGCAACCAGCTCAACCGCCAGAGGGTAGTCGCCAGGGCCGTATCGGAAAGAACCGCTCATGGTCATCTCCTTGATGCACATGGCCATGATGGGGAACGTGATGTCCGACTTGCCCATGCCACCCTGCACGTAGCTGCCACCGACCTTGACAGTGTGGATGCTGCACTGGATCGAAGGCTCGGCACCGCTGGCGTCAATGACGACGTCGGCACCATCGGGCAGGTCGGCGAGCTCGAGCAGCGCCTTGGCGTTCTCCTCGGGAGCGATGCGCTGCGAGGAGTAGATGTGCGTCGAGCAGAACTCCTTGGCGAAGTCGAGCTTGGACTGGACAATGTCGACGCTGACAATCTTGGTAGCACCATAGGCCTTGGCCACGGCGGCGCAGAGGAGACCGACGGGACCGGCACCCATGACGACGACCGAGTTACCGGGCTTGACGTTGGCCTGCTTGACAATGTGGACGGCGACGGCCAGAGGCTCGATGAGAGCACCCTCCTGCAGGCTCACGTTGTCGGGCAGCTTGAAGCAGAAGTCGGCGGGAGCCGCCCAGTATCCCGTCAGGGTACCGTCGTAGGGGGGGGTGGCGGCGAAGACCATGTCGGGGCAGAGGTTGTACTTGCCAGCCGTGCAGTTGGTGCATCGTCGGCAGGGGTAGCCAGGCTCCAGGGCAACGCGGTCGCCAACCTTCAGGTGCGTGACGCTCTCGCCAGCCTCGACAATGGTACCGGCCGACTCGTGGCCGAGGACCATGGGGTTCTCGACGACGAACTTGCCAATGGCACCGTGGACCCAGTAGTGGACATCGGAACCGCAGATGCCAGTGTAGTTGATGGCGACGATGACATCGTGGGGGCTTTTGAGGGTGGGCTTAGGGCGCTCCTCGAAGGTGACGTCGCCGGGCTTGTTGAGGACGAAGGAGAGGTTCTGGAGGAAACGACACGTTAGCAGGTGCACGACTGTGGGCGGTGGTGGGGATGGCCGATTAGCGACGACTCACGCTGGACATGGTTGCGGTTGGGAGAAGTGGTGAGACGGAAAGGTTGGGAGTGAGGAGAAGCGAGGGAGGAAGCGACGAGTTCAGGAGGGGATCGGGCGTGGTTTTCTATTCCCGGTTGCGGTGGGTAAGTGAGGCTTGAGGGTCCCCAGCTAGCTGAGTTGTTGAGAAGACGGGGGGGGGTTATCGTGACGTGAGGAGCTGTGGGTGTGGTGAGACTATTCGTATCGTCAGGTGGGAGTATCGAATTTTCCTTGCCGTCTTATATGGATGCGTGGGATGACGGGGGGGCATGGATTGTCAACAAGACGGAACGTGTCGATTCCATCCGGCCGAGGAAATCTGCTGATAAAGTAGAAACGAGGCGGATGGACTGATGAAGCAGGCGTAACACTGCAGCCCTCCGTCCATCCATCCATGATGCGATGCCGCCCTCCCGCGCAGCTGTCTCCCTCCAGTCTTCTCGCACACCCCACGCGCGCCACGATGCACGACGCATCGACGCCGACACACACCGACCCAGACCCCGCGATAGAGGAGGGGTAGCCAAGACGAGCTCGCACCAATGGCGGGAGCCGTTGCGAGCTGATGGGCGCCGTCCACCGGCAGACCAGACTCCACCAGCTGCACCAGAAGTCGTCAATTGGAAGCGTCCTGTTCACATGTTGGCGTGTCGCCCCTCCTCGCCCTCCCAAAGGCCGCACTACGGAGGTCGGCGGCGGCCATTGAACTCGGTGACGGGTGCTCCGACCCGTTGGAGCTCCTCGAAGCGCTCCCGTAGTCTGTCACTGCCATGGAGGCTCGCGGGAAGATGAATTTATCCAGCGACTTTAGCCGCGCCAATGACTGAGCTCGAGTCGATCCACAGACGAAAAACTCGACGACGGAGGGGGAAACGGCTTCAATTCGCACTTCGGAGGTGCAATAGCGATGGCGGATTGTTGGGGAGCAGCCAGGCGAATGGCTTCCAGTCGTTCCGGCACCTCTCGTGTTTGTTGGCGGTGTTGCGTAGAGAGGTGGTGAGACCTTGGAGCCACTTGCCAATGGGAACTCGGGTGTGGGGGAAATCGTCCATGCAGCCGGGCCGGGGTCTGAGGAAAGGAGCTCTCCAGGCTCGAGCAGCTCCTCCTCTCGGGATACCCAATATTTCCTTCCATGATCCATGCTCGCTGCCAATGAATGCTGCCAAATGCTGCCAATGCCTCCCGCCTTCCAATGCATCTTGAAACGCGCCTGCCTGACGAGGCCGGGCGGGAGGGAGGAAGGAGCGAGTGTCGAATCATTTCCACCTCTTCCCGTTGCCCACGAACTCGCTCAATCGTGCCCCTCTCGTTGTTACGTCATAAGGCTCGTGCCCATGATATGACCAACGGCGATTTGGCAGCGGGCAGTCACGACTCAACTCCTAAACACTAGCACACAACGCATGAGCCGTCTCTCGTCTGTAAATTATCGCCAGGAGTCGCAGACAAACGACAATACCTAATGCAATGAATCAAGGTCGTTTCCGGGGGGGAGGTGGCAACAGCGGGGCTCATCGGCGTTGGTCTTCCGCTGGCGTGAAGGGGGAAAGTCCCGGGGGAAGAGAAGCCGACCTAAGAAGGGGCGTGTATCCGTACCGGCTGAGGTGCCGCTGAGGCTCCAAGCTTTAGTGGACTTCCATCCGCCCCCAGCCCTTCAAGGCCCCTGGAGCGTTGGGGGCACAGACCCCCGCCGAAGCGATCTCCGCGAGGAACCTTGGAAAGAATGGGAAAAGAGTCCAGCTTTTTGGCTGAGAGCTGGCGGGCTGAAGACGTCCCTTTATAGACAGATCATGGCGAATTGCAACCTTGATGGCTTATATCGTCATACCGCTGAAGAAACATAGAATCGGTTAAGTGAACACGTCCGACAGAGCACAAACTGCCACCATGGCTGCATCCCAAGACGGCGACGGCCGCCACACGCTTTCGGCCAAGGAAACCTGATATCACTACTACTCCGTATGCAGCCCCGACATCCCGATCCAAGGACGAAAGGAAAAGGAATCTCTCATTTCGTCTTGTCCTCTGGGCAAATCAGTTGGTCCCCAAGAGTGAATTGACGGAAAAGCACTCGTCCTGCGAGCCTTGACCATCGCGCCGTGGCGTTCTGATCGGAGCAACGGAATTCATGCATGTGCGAATCAGCTCAGTTCCCAGCGACGTCCCATCGTACGTCGAGACGCGTTATGCGACAATTTTTGTTGCTCGTGTCATCCTTGGAGGAGGGAAATCTGACCGGTACATGCGCATCGGGAGGCACCTGTGTTATGCATCTTCCCCAACCAAGGCACGCACTCTTCTCCCTCCCAGATCCCGGTCCGCGTCCGCCTTGAATCCTACATCCATGTCTAGCATTTCTTAAGAGGCATGTCCAATTGCTATAAGTGTTGTTGCCTTCCGCTGTCCCGGAGAGTCAATGGTTTGTCTCGAGGTGTTGAGTGACGGAGGTACCTCGAAGGATGGTCTTACATGACGAGGGACGTCTCCTCCATCGGCAGAGGAACGGGGTCGACGGATTCACACTGTCAAGAACGGGTCCATTCTCCAGAGTATGGGGAGAGTTGAGGGGTGCTGCAGCTGTGGTGCATCTGACATGGAGACATGTCAACGAGCGGATAATAATAGATGGAAAGAAAAGCAAGGTCATGTTTTGCACAAGTGTCCAAGTAACTCTATAAAGTAGCCTAGAACTCATACGTTTCTTTGACCTTTACCCCATTGATGCCACATTTGTCTCCAACCTAGCCGTATACCTTCATAGTCTCTCAATCTACTTCCCACAGCAACCAACGATCCACCTACACAGGCGACAACGCCTGCAATCTTCCGTAGTATAGTGGTCAGTATGCAAGCTTGTCACGCTTGAGACCCGGGTTCAATTCCCGGCGGGAGAGGTCCGCCACATGTGTTACACATAACGTTGAATTTTTTGTCCTTTCAGCAAATGCCTCATCGCATGAGCAATTGTTGGGGGGGGGGGTTCATTTTTTTAGGACGGGAAAAGATAGAGAAGGGTTCAAAGGCTATGGCTTGTGCTTCCAAACGAGGAGGAACTCGACTGTAGAGAGGTTGCTTGCGTAGTTAATAGGAGAGAGCTCAATCAAGGGGGGCGGTGTAAACCGTTGGGCGAACTCTCCTTTCTCTAATATATAGGGTATTGAGTTGTCGAAACCAACCCAGTGCGACTTAAACTACATATCCTTGCGAACTCGTAGTTAGTAAGTAATATGAGAGTAAACATGTCCGAGGATTAGATTTATCTCTAAATAGATGTCTTGCGGAAACTCTTGTCTCCCTGTAATTCCATAGGCAATGTACATTACCCAGTTAAGTGTCCTCCATCACGCTTAAATCAACTAGAGCACCCAACGACCACGCTCTACCTACTCTATAGTCTAAGTAAGTAACAATGACACACTCGCCTGGATCGAAAGTCTTTATTGAACCCCAGCATCTTCATTAAATCCCCCTCATCGACATCCTACCCTCCCTCACCAACCACGCGCCAACTCCAACAAGAACAGCACCTCCCGCCCACGGCATCACCGCCTTGACGGCCCCCCACGCATCCCAGAGCACCTTCCTGACCCCGGCGCGTCGCAGCGCAGCCGCCTCGTTCAGCCACGGGAACTCGGTGTCGGGAACGGGCTTGTCCAGGAACTCGCACAGCGGCTCCCACCCGTCGCCCATGCGGTACTCCAGCAGCCTCCCCGGCGGCGCCGTGTCTCGGATCACGGCGTGGTGCTGGTCGTAGGTCGCGCGCGCGTTGGCCCGACACTCGTCGACGCTGCGCGCCTCGAACAGGCCCAGCATCTCCTTGCGCACGGCACTTGACGTCAGCCACCGACGACTCGGGCAATGACATGGGCTCTCATCCAATATTGCTTGCATAGGTATGGGTTTGGCGGCTGACGCAGGGGTTTTCTTGTACGGCTCTGCAGCCTTGGTACTTTCGTTGGGTGACTCCTGACCAGCTTTGCCGAATACTTGTGGTACTTTAGCCATGTCAGCAATTGCTATCATGATGACGTGTGTAAGTTCCTCATCTACGAGCGTCCCGCTCCTACCGGGAATCACACAACAATCTGTATCGTCGCTCTCCTCCGCTCCCTCTTCTCGCCCGGCTCGTCGGCCGACAGCCCGCGACGCACCCTCGGCAACCCCACGCCCTCGACGGGCCGACTGAATCGATTACATGCGATAATGGTAGCATCCCGGCCGCGCACCGACGACGGCCACACCTCGACGGCGTCGTCGTCGTCGTGGACCGGCTCGACGCCGAGGTGCCGGTAGAGCAGGGCCAGCGCCGGCATGGACAGCCCGTGGACCACGACGGAGAAGATGACGAGCCAGTGCACCACTGGCCCGAGGAGCCGCACCAGGCGCGCCTCCTCGGCGTTGCCCTCGCCGGCGGGCGGGAAGAGGCGCTTCGCGTACTCGGCGTAGAAGACGGCGCCGGCGCCGATGGGCCCAAAGTAGCCCATGAAGAGGGCCTCGCGGCCGTTTGCGCACGCGGGCCGCAGCAGCCGGTGGGCGGCCAGCACGGCGGGCACGCGGCGGAAGGCGAGCAGCAGCAGGCCCAGCAGCAGCAGGCGGCCGACGGTGAGGCCGGTGCCGTCCGGGTCGTGGAAGTCGGCCCACGGGAGGACGGTGCCGACGTGCAGGAAGCCGCCGAGGTTGAGCAGCGTGACCAGGCCCGGGTTGACGTCGTCGCGGCGCCGCGTCGACTCGGCCAGGTAGCGCCCGTCCCAGTTGAGCGCGCACCCGGCCACGAAGCACGCCAGGGACTCGTCGGTGCCCACGGCGCCGCAGCTGCCGACGAGGGCCAGGCCGAGGGCCAGCGGGAAGGCGAGGTAGGACTCGTTGTCGATCCATTTCCTGTCAGTCAGTCAGCCTTGTCGCAGGCGGACGGCGGCTGCGAAGCTCACCTTTCCAAACAGTAGCGGATTCCCTTGCACGCCGCGAAGCCGACCAGCGCGCCGTAGCACACGGACAAGGCCATCATGTACAGCCACGTCTCGAGGAGCCACTCCCGCAGCGCCACGCCCACGCCCGCGCCTCCGCCGCCGGCGTGCCTCATCAGGTAGACGGCAATCATCAGGAACGGGAACCCGAAGCCGTCGTTGACGCCCGCCTCGCACGACATCATGTCCCGCAGCGGCCGCGCCACAAAGGCGTCGGCAAAGGGGCCCTTGGCCACGGCCTGCGAGAGCACGGGGTCGGTGCTCGAGACGCAGGCGGCCACGACGAGCGCCGGGCGCAGGGCCAGGTCCAGGTCCGCCGTCATCAGGAGGATGCACAGCGCCGTGGCGAGCCACGTGAGCGTCATGACGGGGAGCACGCACAGCGAGACCTCGCGCCACCGCGTCCGGAGGTACTGCGCGGGGAGCTGGAAGCCCGCCACGACGAGCTGGACCCCGATCATGACGCGGGTGACGCCCTGGACAAGTTAGCCTCGCGGCGAGGAAGAGAGTTGGCGAGAGCTGACCAAGGTGATGTCGCCGGCTTGGCCGTCCTGCCCGCCGCCCCATCGCGAGCTGTCGATCAAGTTTGCCCCCGCGGGCCCGAGGACGATGCCCACGACGACGGCGGGGACTGGACGGGCGTGTCTCTTTGTCAGTTGGCTGCGGGTAGAGGCGGCCGGAAGACTTACGTGCGACGCCGAGGTACCGGACCAGCTTGGTCTTGACGGAAACCAGCCCGGAGAGACCGAGACAGACGCCTGCAGGACGACACCCGGTCAGCAAACTAATTCTTCTTCTCGGTTGATTGGCTTGGGTTTTGATGTACCCAGCGCCCCGAGGACAATGTTGAGATTGCTGGTGTCGAGAGTAGGCATCCTAATGTCTGGTCGAGTTTTGCCTCGAAGCATTGGGAGAGAACTGGAACGAGACGGACGAAGAAAAGACGACCAGAAAGATGAAGGCGAAAGCCCTCTCCTCATCTATCCGCCTCCATCCCGTGTACAGAGGCATCCATCTCCCCGTCCACGCACAGAATGGGCCGCCATGTCTACACGCACAATGGATGCCGGTAGCCGACGAGGGGAAGAGCGAGGGCGTGTGCGACTCGACCGACGACGACAATGTCTTCATTTCCGGGCGTCCGTCGAGAAGCCGCCGTCGTACACGGCAGCAAAGTTCCGGGTCTTGGTTTCAGTGAGGAACAACAGGCCTGTCTGTCCCCGACGAGGAAGGCCGTTTGCGGACGAGAGTTGGCCGTCTAAGTAACTGCCTGGGAACAATCATGCTTCAAGCAACACGAAACAAATACAAGCCGTCAGTACATATACCTACACGCAACACAAGTACTCCCCCGTCCCGTCCTCGAGCTATATCCGCATGCCGCTTTCGCATTGGTGGATTATGTCACCTCGCATATCCGAACAATACATTTCCTAGCATCGCCGGGAGGCCGCCCATTTCGCGCCTTGGGAATTATCCACGCTGCCAATATTTCCCTCATAATTGCATCCGCCTACTTAAAGCCCGCACTCTTTCCAAGAGAAGTACCACATGATTTTACTGTTTATTGCATTGTAAACTATTCGTTTCCTGCATCGTCATTTGACGCTTTTCCCCTGCGCTGTCGCGTTTCTCAGGTACGTTGCTTTTCTGTCCAGTCCATCATCCTGCACAATCTGGAATATCTTCAACCCTTCACCCCGTCACAAACTTCTCACACCCTTTTTCCTTTTTCCTTTTTTTCTTTCTCCCTCTCTTTTCTGCCAATGAGCTGTCTCACTGTTCCTCAAACCACAACCTTCGGATGATCCGGCAAGGAAAACCACATGCCGCCAAATCACTCCCTCGGTTCGTCATCCTCTCTTCAAGATTTACCCCCTCTCATCTCCATCCACAACAACACCTCGTGTCTCTTCCCAACTCCTCCCGGCACACGAGGGACACTCGTCCGTCACTCTCAAACACACCAGTCTAGCCCTTCTTCTGCCTCAAGGGAATGACCGGGGGCACCGGAACCTTCTCCAGCCCGTGTCGAACACTGGGATTGGTCGACTCGCTTGTGCTCAGGTACTCTCCGAATGCCCGCTGCTCGAGATCCAGGTCTCTCCAGCTCACGCCCTTCTCCCGACGAGCCTGCATGCGGAAGTAGATGCGCTTTAGCCACTTCCAAAACTCGACGCCAGAGAAGAACAGCGTCGCACAGACAAAGACGATGCCCCATTCCCACGAGATTGGCTTGTGCTTGAAAACGACCTTGTTGATGACGGGAATGTAGATCAGGGGGAAGAGGGTGATGAAGCCCACCATGATGGCCCAGAAGAGGAACTGGTTGCGCCAGATATCGTGGATCCATTGGGTAAAGTACAGCTTCGAGCCGGGCTGCATGCGGAAGAACGACCTTCTCTTGTCAATCATCTCCCACGCGAGGAAGAGCGAGAACCAGGTGAGGCAGGCAAACGTGGTGGCTCGAGATCGGAACACGGTATCGCAGCTCTCGCTGTACCGCTCGTTGCATCCTTCTCCGAGCTCGCCGTCGCCCCAGGCATACATGCGCAGCAAGAAGGATCCGAGGCACAGCGCGGCGATCCAGACGCCGTACACAATCATGTCGCAGATGAGCTCGAGCGAGAAGACACCCGTCTTCAGGGACTGCGGCGGCCGGCGAAGAATGTCCGACACGGCGCGCTCGAATCCGAGACCCATGTCGGGCAAGCCAGACGTGGCCATGATGATCCAGACCACCTGCACCGGAGCCAAGGGGAAGACTGACAGGCCTGTGCGGTCCTTGAAGGCCAAGCCGACGAGAAGGACGCCTGCTTGTGCGACGTTGGTGGCCAGCACGTGGAGGATGAACTTCTGGATGTTGTCAAAGATGCGGCGACCCTCCTCAATGGCGGCAACAATGGAAGCAAAGTTATCATCCGTCAGAACAATGTCCGAGGCATTCTTGGCCACATCGGAACCAGCCTGACCCATGGCAATACCAACGTCGGCTCTTCGCAGCGAAGGCGAATCGTTGACACCGTCGCCAGTCTAATGAATTAGCAAACCTGTCCGTCCATGCGTGGAGCGATGCGAAACATACCATGGCGCAAAACTTTCCCCGGCGGTGCAGAGCCTCAATCATCCGGACCTTTGTGTTGGGTGCGCATCGGGCAATGACTAGTGGGAGGAAGGGCAACTCATCGACCTCGCCATCCGAAAGACCATCGAACTGGGTAGCCGTCATGACCATGGCATGGGCGGTGTCTTCCGCCACCATGTCCATGCGAGTGGGGAGGATGCCGACTTCGATGGCGATGGCCTTGGCCGTCTCGGGGTGGTCGCCAGTCAACATGTGCACGGAAATACCGGCCTCGTGGCACTCTCGGACGGCAGGGCCGGACTCGGGACGCGGGGGGTCGTACAGGCCAACGAGACCTCGGAAGACAAGGTCGCACTCGACCGTGGTACGATCGACCTCGTCGCCCTTCTTCATCTTGATGTGGTACGGCTTCGATGCGAGAGCCAAGACACGCAGGCCCATACCGGCAAAGGCTTCCATGTTGCGCAGAACCTCTTCGCTGAAGGCCTCCGTCATGGGGACCAGCTCATCAGAGTCGGCCGCGCAGTATGTGCTGCAGGCTCCGATGACACGTTCGACGGCGCCCTTGGTGAAGGCGAAGAGTTTCCCAGAACGGTTGTCCTTCATGATGACGGACATGCGCTTGACGTCAGAGTCAAAGGGCAGCTCGGCCACCTCGCTGTACTGGTTGTGTCCGTCGTGGCTGGTCAGCTTGAGGCGGTTCCAGTCGAACCGAGAAGCGAAAACCTGAATAGCAATCTCGGTTGGGTCACCACGGGCATGCCACTCGCCATCCTTTTGGACAATGGTGGCCAAATTAGCGAGGGAGGCAACTTCGAGGAACTTGGTAAGACCGCTCGCGCTCTTGGAGAGGAGGTTGGAAGCGCTATCGACGGTGCCACAGGCATCGCCGCCCCGCTTGAAGGGGATCTGGTGCGGCTGGCGAGCGTCGTATCGGATGTCACCCTCAGTGGGGTCAAAGGGGGAGTTGGAGTTCTCGACCGTGTAGGTTCCCATGCCGGGCATCCAGGCACCGCGTGCTACCATCTTGCCCTGTGTCAGGGTACCCGTCTTATCAGAGCAGATGTCTGTGACGGCGCCCAGGGCCTCGAGAGACTTGAGGTTTCGGACAATGACGTTTCGTTCAACCATTCGCTTGGTTCCGGCAGCCATGGTGATGGTCAGTACAACCACCAGACTCGCAGGAATCATCGAAAGACCGGTTGCGACGGCATAGATAATGACCTGCTGGTTGGCATCGAACTCGTTGGCGGCGAGCACGATAATGGCACAAACCACGGCGACACCGAACAGGAGAATAGCCAGTCGAGACAGCTTCTTCTGCAGAGGAGTACCGACGTTGACACCAAGGAATCGACCAACGGCATCGGACAGAGTCAGGGTATACGCTTCGAGATATCGGTGCGGCTTGGCCGAACCGTCGGGCTTTCGCTTGACGGGTCGGACCTTGCTGTCCTTTTTTCGAAGGGCACTGGCAATGGCACCGATCTCAGTGCACACACCGGTGGCGAAGACGATGCCCTTGGCGCGACCCTTTGTCACAGTGGAGGAGCTATAGGCAACGTTGATTCGATCACCAGGTCCAGTATTGTTCTCGAAAACGGAGTCTTCGTCCTTCCTGACGGGGAGGGACTCGCCGGTGAGCATGGCTTCGTCGGTTTCGAAGTTGATGGCCTCGATCAGTCTGGTCCCATTAGTCTTCAAGTCAAGGACAGGTAGGTAAAGGTAGGTAGGCTTGCTTACCGGACATCGGCAGGAATGGTGTCACCGACCTTGATTTCCACAAGGTCACCGGGGACGATCTGAACCGAAGGCACGACTTTGGAATCTCCGCCGCGAACGACGGTGGCAGTTGGAGACGACAGAGATCGAAGCGAATCCATCGTCTTCTCAGCCGAGTACTCTTGGAAGAAACCGACCACGATATTGAGTCCGATGACAAAGGCAACGACGCCGCCTTCGATCCAGGACTTGATACCAAAGGATACAGCCATGGCGAGAATCAACACCTTGGCCATGTTAGCCAATTGTTTCGCGGCCCACAACTGGCACGATGCGAAGCGGAATACGGACATGCAACAGAGGCATGACTGCACAAGGCTGGAGAAGGGCAAGGACAATAACTTACCATGGTCATGGCGTTGGCCACTTGAGCGAGGATGATCTTGAGGGGTTGGACACCCTCGCCCTCACCAAGCTCGTTGTTTCCATACTGCGTCAACCGCTCACCGGCCTCGGTCTCGCTCAGGCCGTTGAGGATGTCGGCCCTGAGCTCCTCGGCGACCTGTTCAAAGGACAGGGCATGAGCAGGTTGACTAATGGGGGTGTTGCTCTGGCCAGAGACATGAGTCTCGGGAACCTCAGCAGCCGGTGCCATCTTGTCGTGGACGCTGGCTGGGTGCCAGGAGTAGGACACTGTCGTTGGTGCGTTCTTCAGTGGAGGAACGAAGTGTTTGTTGATGCTAGGTAACCCCGAGTCTTAGGGTTCCTGGCCATGGGTAGGTTGTTCAGTTCATTGATCGGGGGAGCAATCGAGAAGTCCTTGGAGAGGAGGTTTTCAACAGACAGATCGACGACTCGGGTCGGGGGATGGCCGTCTTATAGTTGCCACTGGCAACTTGGCGGATCGTCAAGACGACTTCCTCTCCACGACACCTCCTCATCGAACATGATTTCCTGGAGAAGACAACTTCTCCAATGGCCCCCCCACACGGTCAAGGGTGCTCAATCTCTGGTTCTCGACCTTCTGCTTCTATCCCAAAAGGCGGGGTTCGAACTAGAGCAAGTGTCTTGGCGATAAGACCAACAGAGTTGCCCTCGGTGTTGTTGTCACAGCCGGTCCTTCCGTCGACATAACCGGCCTTCTCCGGTCAGAGTTACCGGATAGGGAGTGTCGCTATTCAGGACGATGAAAGCTGATTGGCCAACCACACACGGCGTTGGCTTGCTGGGCTCTGAACGGAGCACTTGGACGGTCGGGCAGGCCCAGGTCCGCACGTCATCCCAGCCCGCCGACCAAACTGACGCGGCGAGGTGGATTCGGCCCCGGTCGACCCCTGTGGAAGGCGACTGAGAGATATGAGCAGGACGGACCTGGCGTTGCTTTTGGAGCACCGACTCCGACGCCGAGAAACGATACTGGCCCATGAGCGTCCGCAACAGCCATCATGGCCCCAGAACGACTCCAGAAAGTGTCTATTGCTTTGACCGGTGGTGGGGCGTCCTCCATGGCTGCATCGGGACTCCGTTCACAACCGACGCTGGACGGTTCTGGGGGCGGATTTGGAGCGTGTCGAATGGCCACCCCCCTTCTCTCGTGGAGTGCCTAGACTGCACTTTGAGAGGGGGGGTGTCCATTGGGAGGGTCTGAAGGATCGCATTGGGGACTGTATTTCCGCTGGGCACTCCGTTTCGTACAATTTCGCATCCACGGGCTTTCCCCCTCGTAGGGCGTGTTTTCCTTTCCCAGTTGCGCCGTGGGCCGGCGTCCAGGAGCCGTATTCCGTACAAAGTATGGTGTCCTCCAACGTCCGCCGGCGTCGAGTCTCCCGCGGGACACTTGCGGCCCTGTCTGCACGCTGCCCGCTGCCCGCAGAGCCTCCATCCTCCACCGAGAAAAAAGCTGGGTAACTTGTTTCCGTGGTCTCGTGACCGTGGGGAGATTCAGATCTCGATCGGATCTTCAGCAAACGGCCAGTGCCAGACGAATCCGTGAGGTCGAAGGAGACGTGCCTTGTTACGGCCTCGGCCAAGGGTGAGGTGCAGGCACTGCCACAATCGTGGAGACGGGAATGGGGACATGGCGACTTCGGTCTGTTAGGATTCCAGTGCGATAAGTGCCTAGAACGTCAAGATGCCTTAGCTGCGCCAAGTATCGCATGATTAGCGGCGGCCATGAAGCCGGGGTCGGATCTGCGGGTGCATGTTGCATGGTTAACAGGAGCACGCTGGGGAGGGCGATAAGGATGGAGGTGGCGATAGTGCGTTATCAGCCACGTGACGCTTCTGCGTTGTTTCTAGAACGGCTGGCGCCAGGGCTCCGCTAGGAAGGTACCTTGTACGTAAGCAGGCGTCTCTGACTGGATCTTCCTCAAGGGCCTCAGCATGACAATAAGCTTAAAACCACCCAACTTGGGCCGCTGCCCCACGAAAGACCAAAGGCTCATCCCGGACTTTGTCGTCCGCGCCGTCGAGACAGCCTCAGGGACCGCGTCAAGCGTCTGGCTGATGGAGGGTCCATGCGACTGCGTGCGACTGCGCGGGTGACTCGCCGTGACTCGCTGGCTCTCGCTGGCTCTCTCACCTTCACCCACGGTCAGATATAGAATCGCGCATCAGTTCCCCCTCCTTCATTGGACGTCCACCCCGGCCGCCCCCCGAAGGGTCCACGCCTCCACGGAAGGGTCCACGGCGACCACCCAGTGCCAGCTGCTCGTATGCGACCCTGCTGCCGTGTGCGGGGGGTTCCGGAACGGTCGGCGCCTCGAGAGCAATCACGACGCCGTTGCGGAGTGAAGCGGAATACTACGGGTGGAGCGAAACCGTCGTGTTATTGGATCTGCACCTCGACTGAGCACTCAACTTGCTCAACATCCCAGCCTGACGCCGCCGTGGCTTGCCCTTGTCTGCTGGATTTGCCGTGTTGCCGGCCAAATGTATTATCAGACACACCAAGAGGGTCCTTTGGGCAGCCATGGTCCCTTCGGCGCGGGTTTCGGCATTTGATATCAATCTTTTGACGCGCGGAAATGGCGGCCAATGGTTGACGCCCCCTTGATTGACTACTTAGAGAAGCCAGGGTGAATATGGGGGCCGACGAGATACGGCCGCTTGAGAATTGGAGATGATCTTACATTATCAGCAGACCCGGAGATTGACATGGGCGAGTTTGGTGTCTCCAGAATGCTGCTGGATAGTGTCGAAGCCAAGGCTCGGACATGAGAAGCATGGAAGCGAGCCCGTCCGCTCCGTGTCCCTTCTATTTTCCCAGCCGGTTGGGAGGCGACGAAACGTGCCAAGCCATTTCATGCAGGGCCTCGGACAGGCCGTCCACCACGTCCGTGATGAATATAGCATCGCGACCAAGATTCCTTCACGTCACATGAACAAGAAGCTGAGGCGATGGCCCCAAGTGCGCTTGCATCCCGTCCCGCGTCGCCGACTTGCGACGTACGCCCCCTCCACAAGATAGTGGCCGCTATGACAGGTTCAATGGCAACTCTCTCTGGCATTGTTCGAGTTGAAGCACCCCCCTGCAAGGTTTCCCCAGTCCAGCACGGCAAAGAAGTACCGGCGAGCATCAACCAACATGCGATCTCCCCGTGCTGCAACCCACGTGCTCTCTTTCCATGACGAGGTTTCATTTCGAGATCTCGGAGCTGTCCTCCGGGGCCGACTTATCCGAGTCGGCTTTCATGGTCTGCCGTCTCGGACCCGTAGCTGCATTCGCGGCCTCGAGGCGACTACTGCAAAAGGCAGGATTGAGCGCCGGTATCGTTGCAGCTGCACCACGCTCAGCCAGTCCCAGGAGACGGAGAGAGGGGGCCCGATATGCAAGACGTCGTTCTTGTAGTCACGGCGACAAGTGACGAGGCAGAATTTACTTGCCGGGGTCGATCCTCTGCGAGTATTGAATGGGGGCGCCGCTACTTGGGCCGACTACAGACGCCCTGGTCTGATCATGTCGAGTCCTTGGGGGCTAATTCGTCGAGACGCGAGTCTAGTCCCACCGTGAGACTGACTGAACCAACGCTTATCAACCGTCCCTCGATGGCCGTCTCTGTTTCGAGCGGTTGCAGGTGAGAAAACTATTTCTCCTCCCGCCCACGCCCACGGCCCAGGGCGATTGCGACAACGACGGCGAGGCAGCATCTCGATGGCCGTGGCGGGCGGGTCGCATCAACTTCAGACGCCAGGCTTGCAGAGTGGGATGGCCAAATGACGAGGCGACAGGGAATATGGCCCTATCATGGGCGCGAGGCTCATTCGCAACATGTTTGGGTCACCGAAGGATCCACAACCGGTCGTCGCAGATGCAATCCCTCGTTGCCAAGGGGAGAAAACCCTTCAAGTGAGGGGGACCAATTCATAAGCCGTGTCCCTCGTTGGACGGCGGGCGGCATCTCACCTCTTGGCCGACATCAGCAATGACGGCGACGACTCGTCACAAGAGATAAGACTCGCGTGCTGCATATCCTTGAGTCAGCCCAGTTTATCACGACATGCGAGGACAGGACGACGTCGGTTGAGGAGTTTGGGCAAAGTGACAGTGCCAAGCAGCCAAGGCCACCTTATTGCAAAGCCAAGGGAAACCCTAGCACGAAGCCACGCGTATCCGTATAACCCCGGAGAATGGAAGGTCGTGTGGAAGAAGGCGAGAAAGAACTTACAAGGGTTGAGGTTGAGAGGCGAGCATTCTCTTCCAGAGACTTGCTGCGACGCTCGGCAATGTGAATAGTCAGGTTGCCACCTCGGACAACGTCCTTGCTGGAGAGTTGACGAGTTGAAGTTGGATCAAGAGTCGGTGAATTCACGCACGACAAGATTTTACTCAACCTCCGTTTGCTACGACCTACCTACGGTACCCAGCGTTTTAAACGGTACCGTCGAGTCCCCGTTGTTCGGCTCCGTCTTATTGCCCTCGGCCGCCAATCCGCTCAAAGATTAGGCCCATGACATTAGTGGTTCTATGAAGGTGCCAAGTGAAACCTCGCTTTCAACCTCAGCTCGCGTCAGGCACCAGATGTTTCCCCGGAACCTACATGTTCATACGCCGAGGATATCTTGTTCAACTCGGGGGAATGGCGAACTACGGGTAAGCTGTTCCTCGGAGAAGCATGCAAAAATCGTCTCTTCTTGCTGGCCGACAAGGATCACGACGTTTAGATTCGCGGGGGAGAAACGCCACGTGCGTTGACCTGGCGTCTCTTGTGTCGTCCCGATAACCACGTAGGCAGCTCGTCCAACACGGCTCTCTGCCTTGGAGGCAACGCACGAGTCGGGACCTCGGCTGGCAGAGCCAAGGCGTCGGTACCCAACAGTGGCAGGGTCGAGACATGCACCTGGCATATACTCTGTATGCAAACAAGGCGGCCCTCCTTCTGTTGACACACACGGCGACTGAGGTTGGTCCGACGGCGACGTGGGATTGACCGAGTTGTCAAAAGAACGACGGAACAACGCACAACACGAGCAGCCACCAAACTCTATTTGCGACATTTTCCCCGCGTCCCCATGCCAGGCACACACCCTACTGCGAGGTTGAAGGCATCGTGGTCTTGGCATTTCAACTTCTGTGCCGTAGTCCGTGGATGAAGGGTAGGGGGACGAATGGGACAGAAGGAGAGAGGGAGAGAAGAGGAATGACAAAGAGAAAAAGCAAAAAATATAAAAAAAATCTACTAGGGGGGAGAAACCTCTGCGATAACGAAGGCGCACACAGCTGCAGGAGAAACCACTTTGGGAATCTCGCAGGATCTTTGAGGAAGCTTCTTGGCGGGCTTGGCAGGTCTTTTTTGGAAGTTCGGGGTTTTGGAGGCGGGTATGGCTTCGGCTGTGTCGGTTGGTCTCGGAGTCGATCGGGGAATGGGAAGGAGGCTGGCCGGGCTTTGCAAAGGGGGAAAACTTGGGGGAATGGGAATGGAGCGAGCTGGGGAGTCTTGGCGGTGTGCTCGCAGTCTTGGACGACTTGGGGTGGTGGTGAAGCGTCGTGTTTGTAAGCCAGTCAGTCAGTCAGTCAGTCAGCTTGCTTGCTCCATCCAGCCATGGCCATACAAGAGATGAGTTCGTCGTGATAACCCCTTGATTGACCAGTTTCGATGCTATCATTTATCATACAGGCAAGACAAAACAGACAAGACGCCTTCCCCAAGCCACGCCGGCCGCAACCTCGTCCCTCGAGCCAAAACCTCCCCCCCCCCCCCCCCCCCCCCCCCCCCCCCCNNGCCCAAACCCCCCCCCCCCCCCCCCCCATGCCCATTCACTTAATCTTGGCCATGTGGTGAAGACAACACTTCCAATCCCCCCCGGGCCCCTGCCGGAACACGCTCGAGCACATGCCCTCGGTGGCCACCATCTGCCCGCCCGTCAGCCTCCACGTGGTGACGCGGTACGTGAGCGCCGAGCTCATCATGTCAATCTCGACAAAGTCGGGCTCGCCGTGGATCTTGTAGGCCGTCCACGGCTCGTACTCGTCCTCGAGGTACTCGCTCAGCGTCGGCTCCGACCGGGGGCTGTAGACGGACCGGTCGGGCTCGGCGAGCACGGCGTCCTTTGTGATGTACTTGAGGAGCATCTTGGGCTTGTCCTCGCAGAGGGCGCGCCAGAGAATGGCCGAGGCCTCGAGCGTGCCTTCCTTGTTGCGCGCGACGATGGTGCCCTGTTTGGGCTCGTTGGATTCGTCCGACATTGGTTTTGGGCCTTGTTTGCGTCTTGTGTATGTGTGTGGGAGTTGGGCCGTGTAAGTGTCCGTTGTTGTAGACGAGTTTGAACCCTCACGCACTGCGATAATCACTGACGAGGAACATCAACAAAAAAAAAAAACAGATGGATTCAAAAACGAAACCCGTCGCAACAGTCCTTGATATCCCCAAAACACCCGCAAAAGCCAAAGTCGCAACCAGAAACCTGGAAACCGGGCGCGTCCAAGATCCCCGCAGCCCTTGACGTCAGCGACTACGCAACAATGTCATCGAGGGGGATGGATGGATGGATGGTGGTGGTCTCTCTACAGGGCAATTTCAGGGGACGGGAAACCAAGTCTTTTTGAAAGGGTTGCGCGGGAGGTCCATTCGTCATATTGAGACGTATCCTCTTGTTGCGTGCCGAGTGCCGTTGTTCCGCCTGGTCAAGTAGTCTGGGGAGAAGGAGAGGGCATGCGCAAACGCCGCTTCAGCATGGGCCAGGAACTCGGTGAGTAACCAATTATTTGAGCCGCAGAACCACCTCAGTCTCCTAAAGCCATGTACTGTGTACCTATATATTTCCGGCCTGATTCGCTTGAACATTCTCCATTTGGAGGATCCATCGCCATGTCTTGTTCTCCTCAAAAGTGGGATGCCACAGGTGACGTCAATAACCCCTCAACATCAAGTTACTCCAAGATGGCAGTACTTAACTTATCAATCGTCAAAAGCGCTCTTGAACATCATGTAAATAGTCATAATCATCAGTCATTGAGTTATCTCGTCAGGCTAAATACATCTTTTTCGCCCCCATGTACGAATGGGAAAACTCGTCCACTCACCAGCTCGGGCCCAACCAGTTGGGTATAAGTGCCAGCGAGATGGGAGAGCTCAGCAGCCAACTTCCTTCAGGACGCAAAAGAAAAAAGTAGAAAAGAATTCGGGGATATCTTGATGCCCCCAAATAGTATCATCTTGTCCCTTTCCAAATACCGACGAGACAAAGGAATCATTAATGCGCTGAGCTGTGTGTGTGTGTGTGTGTGTGTGTGTGTGTGTGTCGTGACGACGGTGGGTTGGCTTCGAAGCCAGAAATATCCTCTTCCAACCATCCATTGCAAAGCCTTCCCAATAAAAAGAACCAAAAGAAAACAAATCAGAAAGAGCGAGAGCTATTTCAGTGCACCCGCTCCTGGATCTCCAAAACACCAGACACACCGGGACAGCACTTGGTGCTCATCTGGTGGTCGCACCACGAGCACTTGACCGTCATGCAGACCCGGTCCTCGAATCCTCGCGTCTCGGCGCCCGAAAAGACGCCTCCTGGGTTCAGCATTGTCTTGTACAGCCGCGCGGGGATGTCGTGGTACCGCTGGCACTCGCAGCAGACGACAAACACCTTTCCCACCCGGTCACCGCGCCGCGGGTCCGGCCGCGACGACGACGACGACTGCCCCTTGTTGGGCAGTTCGGGCACCGGCGGGCGCTGTTCTCGCTGCTGGTGAGAGCGCACGTCAAAGTTGGGCGTGCTACGCGTGGCTTTGACGCCGTTGGTGCTCTGCGCGAGCTTGACCGTCTGCAGCTGCGGGTTGCGCAGGCGGCCCTTGCTCTTCTCGCGGTGTCTCAGCCTGGGCGGCTGCGGCGGCAGCGTCTCGGGCGTCGACGGCAGCGTGCTCTCGCCGGCCGAGGAGTCAGTGTCCTTACCACTGTCCAGGGGACTGACGAGGTTGGCGTGGGAGAAGGCCTCCATGACGCGTCGGGCGGCCGCCTCGATGGGGTCGAGATCCGAGTCGGACGAGCGCGGCGAGTCGGAGAGCTGGAATCGGTCGCTGGGGGAAAACTTGGGCGAGTTGCTGGCGGCAGACCAGCAGGGGCTGTACGATATCTTCTGGACCTTGCCGCTGGCGGTACGCGGCGGGCAGTAGCCTGAGTCGGATTGCGGGGGAGACGTGTCGGGCGTACCAGGGCCCGTTGACGATTGAAGGGCGTCCGAGTACGAAGAGTCGTCCGAGGAGCTTGTCGTGGGCCGCCACGAGCCTGAGATCTGCTTGTGCGGAGCGAGGAGAAGCTCGGGGGAAGGTCGAACGGGTTTGGTGTATGAAGCGACGGCAGGTTTAGTGAGCTCCGGGTGCTGCTGCGTCGTGGGCTGCAGATGCGTCTGGTGGGTTGCCGGAGACGGGGCGGCCACGGCCTCGTTCCTCAAAGGGCTTGGCGGAATGACGGGTGAGGTTCCGCCAGAGATGGGAGAGAGAGACGCCTGCGACGAGCTGCCGCTGCCGCGTCCAAACGCAGACTTGGCCGTGTCCTTGAAGTTGAACCTGGAGCTCGACGTTGTCGGCGACTCGGCGGGATACGGCGTTGGACGGACGCCTGCCAGCGTCGTCTCGTAGCGGATGCTCGGCGGCGTGGCGTTGCGTTTCGAGGACGTCACCAGCTTAGTGACGAGGGGCGTCTTCCTCTCAACGCGGACGGTTTCCTTGGAAAGGCGCGGTAGTTCCTCCTTGCTTGGTTCCACGGGTGCCGTGTGCGATCGGGCGAGGAAGACGAGTGAGTTCCGCTTGGAGCTCTTTCTGGGCGGTGCGGGAGGAGTGGATGAGGCGGATGCGGTTGATTCGCGCCTGGGTCGAGTCTTGACCGTCGTGGGGGGGTATGAGGGCTTCTCCTTCTGTTCAACGACAGGGCTCTTCGCAACCGGCTGAGGTTCCGAGGCAGGGGCTGTTTCAGTAGCGGTAGGTTCTGCAGTCATCTCCTTCGAGCTCTTTCTGATATGGAGAGGCTTGACCTCTTCAGAGCCGTTCCCTTGGCTCTCATGCTGATCTTCTGTTGAGAACTTGGACGTAAGAGCACCTCGTGGGCTGGTCTTGATGTGCAGACCACCCCGTCTAGTCAAGCCCGCTTCCTTGGGCGGAGTATCAGTAAGAGTCACGCCTCGTGGCGCCTCGTCGTCTTCGGTGTCCTCCACGGCACACTCCTCTTCCGTCGGCTCTGTCACAATCTTCTTCTTTGCGCGAGCACTCCACAGGTAAATATTCCCAGACCCGGCCGAGCCTCGTCTAGCTGGGGCTGGCAGCACCTGAGCCGGGGGAGGAGCAGCTTGGCCCATGGCACCCGACGTCTGCAGAGAAATCGGGGGATACGCTCGCCGTCTGCCTTCGAGTTGCTCCTTTTCACGTACAGGAGATGAAGAGCCGTCCGTCGGGAGGGGTGTGAACGAGCCATGTCCCAGGAAAGATTTTCGCAGTGCCGGGTGGACTTTGCTATCGTTCTTCGTTTGGTCCTCGATGACCTGTTGGGTAAAGTCCTGCTTCTTCTGTTCCAGCTTGACGCCGCCGAGAAAACCCGAGGCGCTGGTCTGGTCGTATGAGCCTCGTCGAATCTCAAACGAGCCTCGAATAGCAGACGTCAGCGAGCCGGAACGTCCCCGTCTGGGCTTCTCCGCGGGTTCCCTTCTGGCGGTCTCGCTTGTATCCCTCCTCGAGATAGCAATGCCCAACACGCTCGAAGGGCGCTTATCCTTTGAGGGGCTGGCGGGTTCCGTGATGCTTCGAACCAGGCTGTGAGACGGGGGCGGCGGTTTGCTCAGGCGTCTTCCTCGTGGTTTTTCCTTGACGGTCTGTTCTCGTCCTCTCCTCTCATCTCGCCTCTCTTCTCGCTGCTCCTCTTTCTTATCTCTCTTGTCTTGCTTATGCTGGTGATAGGCCTCCCACGTGGGAGACACGCAGACGGATCTTTGCTCCTCGACTTGAGGAGGAAAAGCGAAAGCGACCGTTTTCTGATGGCCCTTGTCCGTCATTCCGATTGGGGCAGAGTTAGTCCTCGAGTGGCTCATCGTCGCCAAGGGCTTTCGATGCATGGCAGCGTTTGACTCAGCATCAGATGCCGAGTTATTGAAGAGCGGAAGTGGCACTGGGCCGTAGTTGCGAACGGGCGGTGGAGGGGCTCTTTTGCCGTCCTTGGGAACCAGCTCGAAGCGACGAGGCTGAGGGGGAATGACTGGGCTGGGGGCAACGGAGCCGGCGTATGATTGACACGAGTTGCTGGTCAAGCTCTGGGTTCGCTGATGCTGTATCATGCCATAAGTATTCCTGAATTCCAAGAAAAATGCGAATTAGTTCTCACCATCATCTTCTTTTCAAGCTCCAGCATGCGCTGCAAGCTGTCGGACCGTGAGCGGCCCTGATGCTGGACTGGTTCGTGCATTGTTTCTGGTGGCGAATGAGACTGTTGTCGGAGTTGAGCTACCACTGAGGTGCCTGTGAAAATACGAGGCTACCGAGGCATGCGAGAATTGACAAGCCGTTGCTGATTGAGAGTGTGGTTGAATTGTAGAGGTTGCAGTGAACGGGTGAGATTGCAACGATGCAAAGGCGTTTGGATGGATGGTGGATGGGAGCTACACCAAGACGTAACTTTCCATGAGGGACGAACGAGTGCTACGCTGTCGAGTGGGAGGGACGGGAGGATAAGAAAAAGGCGGAGAGAGGAGGGATGCCAGTCGCGTGATGGACAACAATAGACGGGATGTTTGTGTGTTACGAAGCACAGGACGAACGGGAATAGATGTGGATGGACAATGGACGAATTGAGGGAAAACGTGCCAACCAGGATGAAGCCTGCTAGAAGCAGAAACGAAAAAGAAGGGAGGGAGGGGGGAGGATGAAGAATAAGACAAAGTGCGCTGCGAGTGTTTGTTATTCCTGCATCCAGGTCAGCAACAGCCTCGACAACCATCTACATGTACCCAGCAGGCTCGCGATGTCCATGTCCTCGTCGCCCCGCCAGCAGCAGAACAACGATCCATGGATGATCCCCGGCGGGGGGGCGGCATCGACGTCGACTGGCAATGCCGGATGCGATCTCTGTTCGGTTGCAGGGAGAGTCTGTCGCTCGTACCCCCACCACCCGCCGCCCAGTCCGTTCGAAAGACGATTCCGTCGCCGTCGTGGAGTGATTTTGCCATGGGCCTCTTGGCCGTTTCCAGGCTGGTTCCGCGCTGGCACGAGCTGCCAGACGCTGCAGCTAGTCGCTAGCTACCTGACCTGGAGAGCTGAGCCGAATCGGCCGGAGCAGCGACAATACGAACTCCATGACAAGGTGGTGGTGGGCGATGATGGAGGTGGCCATTCGGTGGTGCGTCCAGAGGTGCATCCAGAAGTCCAGAAGTGCGTGTGGGACCCACAGCTGTTGGGCACCCGTCGTGACTTCCTCGCCAATGAATGCATCGCACCATCTTTTTTCCCATTCGTCTGCTGCTCCCACTGCGAGAAGCCAAGAACTTTTTGCTCGTCCACTAAAATAAACCCCCCCAAAAATAGATCCTCTCGACTTGAGCATCACGTCGGTGGCTTTTGACTCGACTCTTCAAGAATCATCAGTTTCTGACTTCAACTCATCAACCATGATGGCTCCCGTCGCCGCCGACTCCGGGCCGCGGCAACTCTCGTCATTCAATACTCCGTGACGGTAGCGCTACGGCCGCCAAGACGCAGGCCACCTGAAGAGTTACAATCATTTAGTCTAGATGTTCCCATGGTATTGGGTAGAGTGGTTTCGTCGATGCGAAACTAAACCACTAACGAGCGACAGGGTGAATGCTCGAGCACTCGATATTAACTCGGCCTTTTTTCCCTCCAGGCTGCATGCACAAAGGCCCTGCGTTGTTCGTTGCGCGAAATCGACGATACAACGGTTCCCTTGTCACACCCTTTCCGAACCCTCATTAACATGACGCTCAGCACTCTCCCTCCCCAGCTCTGGCGCAAATCCGGTTTTCGCCTCCTCCCCCAGCAACGAGAGAGGGCCAGGTCTCCCCTAGGACCAATCCAATCTAGCTGGCGCACACGCGCGACCCTGCAGGGCGGATGCGAGGTGATGCCATGGCCGTGCCTCCGTGGTGTTGTGCTGTTCGTGTTGGCCTTGCGCCTGGCTTGTCCCCATCCGGGCTGTGGGCAGCAGCGGCGGGGACGACGGGGGGGACCTTGTGCATGCAGCCAAGTCGGGGCGCCGCAAGAATCATGGACGATTTGCTGCGATGCGGTGAATAGACGGGGTCATGGTGGTTCTTGTAGGGAGGATGCGTCTCCCAGCAGCTCCTTAATTAGAGAGAAACGCGGACGATGACGACAGCTCGGCCGCCATCCTTGCTCGTGACATTTGTCGTCGTCAGTGCGAGAAGCAGATACTATATCTATCTGCTGACAGATCCAGATGTTCATATGTCTTCTTGCCCATCAGTCCATGGTCGTATTGAGTCAACTTAAGCTAGTTCACAACTGATATGCACCACACTCAGCCATCCGTCAGCTTGCTCAATACGACCCCTCGGCTCTGCAAGCGGTGCCTGATCCTCCTCGTCTTCGCTCATCCGAGACGGTCGTGATCGGCGGTCCGGCCGGTCGGGTGGGGGGAGGGGAGAAAAGACGAAGAGGCACAACCCGTTGATCTGTACATACGAAGCGCTTTCGTACCGTCATGGTGCGGGCCTCGTATTTCTCCCAACACCGGGATGCTGAACCCTGCGGGAACACGGACGAGACGCCTCGTGGGTGCATGTGTAGGTATGCACATACTGTACGCATAACCATGCCGTATGTATGCCGGTAGCTAGATTTAGAACCAAAACGTCGTCGCCATCCGTCGACTGGCAAACGTTTGGCCACGGCTTCTCATGACTGCGGACTGGCGCCCAAGTCTTGCACCAACCTTGACCAGCTGATGGAGCGCTTCCATGTGCAGATCGACTTTCCCCACCCCGCAACAGGAAGAAAATTTGGAAAAAGACTCGTGAGCATTCGGAGACTTCCAACAAAGCCACCCTCATCCGCGTTGCTCGTTGCGGTCGCGGCCAGGCGAGAATGCAATGCCAACGCTGCTGACATGCGACGGCCTCTTTCTGTTGAGAACACCCTCCACTGTTTTCGGTGGGTGGCTTGCTGGTTGCCGGTCAACCTACCCTAAACTGGCTGCGGCCCGGATCGCGGCCGGCCACGACGGACGGCCAGGACGGCCATGAATCTGGTGTTGCCGACGTTTGTGATATGTTGTCAAGGGCCTAGAAATTATTTCGCTAGTTTTCTTCTCCTCCGAGACTGCGGTTGTCGTGGTAGCCGACATCCAACAAGGGCTATTTGCTGGTTGCGTCCGACTTACAAGTCGGGTTGAGTTCGATTGCTAGAACTTACTCCAGTATGATCGAGCCATATCAACATCTTGCTATGAGAAAAATTCGTAATTCTCGTTCGACATACTTCGTAACGACAGAACTCTTGCCGTAGCCTGAAATCCCCGGCCAAAGGGCAATATCCGGGCTTTGCCGCCGAGAATTAAGTTATCAGGCTCCTCTCGCTTCCAGCCCCTTCGTAAACATGGATGCCAACGACTACACATCGGAAAAGTTCTCTGTTCCTGCGTCGAATTTCTCAAGGATACCCAGGGAGACGCAGCGTTTACCTGCATTTATTTCGGCTGCATTCGGGAGTTACATTGTCTATCCGTAGTTGAAGGTTCCGGACGATGCAAGGGCGGCGCGAAGAAGAGCATGGCAGCGTCTCATCGCCACCGATATTCGGATATCGGCATGTATGACAGGAGGCAATAACCCTGTGAAACATGCAAAGACTGTACGGCCCAAGTGGTGAACCTTGGAGCTTTCTCCATGACAAAAGGTTGCCACGAATAAGAGGTCCAGGTTCCTTTTTAACCAAACCCTGAGTGCTGACTGGCCAGCGAAGTCGTCTTTCAAGCAGGCCTCACCTTTTGGCTGTAACCCATGTCTTCCATCTCCTCAGGTGTGCTGGGAGCATAGACTCCTCGATGAACCATTCTCATCAACGTTTTAACAACTTACATGCTAAGTAGCCAGAGGTATTTATACCGAAGTATTCGTAGGTACCTACACGCGACGGGCAACTTCAACGGTCTCGCTTTCGATGGTGATATCTCAAGTATTCAACTGAAGGACCATGACTGCAACCAGCCGTAATTGCCCTGCGCGGGAAGTTTCAAAAACCGCCACTTCAAAAGAAGCAACCAGAAATCAATCCCGAACTTGAAAATCCACCTTGTACATTCATTCACGCACATGCGCATCCGTCATTAACCTCAAACTCTTGGCGAAAACAAACATGCAATGCAACCTGTTTGACGAGACACAAGCAGAAGGCACGACGGCCCGCCCAGCCATTTCCGCAAGCCATTACATAAGCCAAGCTAGTGGCTAAATCGGTTCAGGCGGGATCAATTTATCCGACAGGGCACACGGAATGCCTGCTCACGTGATGAGAGGCTCCCACCACCCGCCCACAAGCATTTGTCAAATTCCCCAAAATTCTTTGGTACACGCCGCCCGCTACGAACCGTCGACTCATCATCCACATCAACCACCAAGCAAATCTATCGCCATGGGAAAAGTTCACGGTTCTCTTGCCCGTGCCGGTACGTCGTCGCCCCAATTTCCAGACCCCTCTCGCCGTGACGCAGTTGCTGATATTCTTCTCTCCAGGCAAGGTCAAGTCGCAGACTCCCAAAGTACGATCTCCCTCGAACCTCGCTCCCCCGACGATTCCGATGACTGACCAACGCTTTCTGTCCCACAGGTTGAGAAGCAGGAGAAGTCCAAGGTCCCCAAGGGCCGTGCTCTGAAGCGCCTCAAGTACACTCGACGATTCGTCAACGTCGTCATGACTGGTGGCAAGCGAAAGGTGAGCAGACAACGCGATGCGAACACAACTCGACATCTTCAGGAAACCAGGAGCGCTGACTCCCCAACGCAGATGAACCCCAACCCCGGCACCTAAACGAAATGGCTTATTTGGCTACGTGCGACGGAACACGGTACTGGGAGGTTGGCTTTGTGGAAACCCGTTCATCGATGGATGCTTGAATTCAGTTATGGCAAGATGGATTGGGCTGGGGTCGCTCGATAGGCTGAGCCCCCCTCGGAAAATGAATAAACGAGAGGTGCGAAGAAGCACTTACGGCTCCACGCGGCGTCACGGTGTCGGTTGTCAATACAACACACATTTAGTTCGCAATTCCAACGCAGTTCTTCCGTGATGGCGCGATGAATTTCTCATAGAAACAAGAACCAGGCAGTTCAGAAGGGACCGCTGGCGCCGAGAAGCTTGCGCTGTCTCTGATGGACTTTTTTTTTCTTTCGCGCCCTTGGGTTGATGACGGCGATTCGGCCTGTGACTCATGCCGGGCTACGGATACTTAGTGAGCACGACCTTCGATCGAGTTCGGACTTAAGCAGGCCGAGGCCGCCAGCTTCGAAGGACTCGCATTCCCTGCAATTATCCCGTCATGAGGCACCCCCCTCAACGCGGTAACTGTAGTGAATATTTCCCAATGCAGCATTTGCACTTTGACTGTCGCACAGAGAGCGAACTTCATACCAATCGCCGCGTCACGTGATACCCATACCCAACCTCCACGCGCATTGTGCCCCGCGAGGAGCTTCATCAACACCGTCACGTCGACACCCTCCCCCCTCCCAATTCCCTCCCACCAGAACCACGCCTTCCCCCGGACGGAACCGAACAAAATGGCCGACGAAAACATGGACATGGACGTCGACAACGCGTCGTCGCCCCCGCCGGCTCCCGCCCCGGCCCGCAACGAATCCGACATGCAAACCCATACCAAGGCCACCGCCGTACGCTCCATCGAGGGCTGGATCGTCGTCGTCACAAACGTCCACGAGGAGGCCGACGAGGAGGCCCTGCAGGACATGTTTGGCGAGTTTGGCGAGATCAAGAACATGCACCTGAACCTGGACCGCCGGAGCGGCTACGTCAAGGTACTTGATCCTTGGTCCACGCAAACGCCTGGATGGCTTTGTTTTTCGAAAAGAGTGAGAACCATTTGCTAACGGCTGGGGGAAAACGTAGGGCTACGCGCTGATCGAGTACACGACGCTCGAGGAAGCCCGCGCCGCCATCGATGGCGCCCACGAGACCAAGCTCCTCGACCAGACGGTGCAGGTCGACTTCGCCTTTGTGCGCCCGCCTCCCGGGAGCAAGGGCGGCCGGGGAGGTCACGGCGGGCGTGGCGGGCGCAGGGGCGGACGCAGCCGGAGCCGGAGCCCCGAGCCCAAGCAGCGCGAGGAGCGCGACTGAGCGGGCGAGACGAGAATATTGCCGACACGAAGAAGAAAAAAACAACATGGAAATAAATGAGAAAAGGTTGAGACGGGCGGTGATGCAGCCGAGTGCAAGGACCGGGGAGGGTCGGACGGGAAAGAAAATTGCCGACGTGCCCTTCCGAGACGGATGGGAGGACGTCGGCACGTTTAGTCGCCATGTACAAGGTATGTCTTTCACTTGATAGGCAGTTCCATCACCATTTCTGACCGGTAGCAAGCCAGAGAACCATCTCGATACCGAGTATTGTCACAGCTGGCGAGTTCTCTTGAGAGGAGCCGTCATTGGTACGCTCTGGTCGGGGCGACGTTAGCTTGTCCCTTGACCCCAACTCGAGCCTGCGAACGTCTTGGGGTACTATGCCTGCATTGGATCGTTCAGGGCGAGATGGGAACTACATTGAAACGACGACAATACGTAATGTGGCTTCGGCCTCAAATATCAAAATGCCTCAACATTGTTCGATCCTAATATACTGTGACCACAGCTGGTAACATGACGTGTGAAAGAGTGACAAGAAGATACAGCTATGAAATGACCACCACCCTGCTACATTCTCGACGCATAAGGCTTCGTTGTGCGCACACCTCGAAGCGCATGCCTACCTCAGAACACCCACGTAAATGGATCCTTCACTTGGAATTTCGTCGTGCGTCTACCTGGTCAGCATCTTCATTACTGCACAGACGCGCATCAACGTACCTGATATCCGCGCTCGACGCCCCAATCAGCACCTCGAATGCGCCCTCCTCTGCAATCCACCCAGGGACAGCCTCGTCGTAGTATCCCACTGCATACTTGTCCAGACTGATGGTAATGTGCTTCGTCTCATCTTCGTCCAGGAACACCTTCTCAAACGCGACAAGCTCCTTCTCTGGACGGGGCAACCTGCTCTTCTCGTCGTGGACGTATACTTGAACTGTTTCGGCGCCGGCTCGTGGCCCAACGTTGGAGACGGCGAGGGTGATCTTGATGACGCCGTTGGCCGTCAATGTGCGGGACGAGATCTCGGGTCGACCGTACTCAAACGTCGTGTACGAAAGGCCGTGGCCGAAGGGGAACAGAGGGGAAATCTTTGTGCGGTCGTAGTGCTTGTAGCCGATGTAGAGGCCTTCACCGTAAAGCACCTTGAGATTCTCGCCCGGCCAATTGTGCCATGCTGGGGTGTGCTCGATGCGCTGCGGGAATGTGGACTAGAAGGGATGTAAGCGAATCTATGCCCGTTGGTGGTCAACGTTAACCTACTGGCAGCTTTCCACTGGGGTTTGCAAACCCAAACAGGACGTCGGCTAGGGAGTTGCCTGCTTCTTGACCTTGGTACCATCCTTGGATGATGACGGGTACCTCATCCACCCAAGGCATGTGAACTGGGCTCCCTGACTGGTTGACAACGACAGTCCGGGGATTGGCCTTCACAACTGCTTCGATGAGCCGATCTTGACTTCCATCGACGGGGAGGTCCATCGTCTGGCGGTCATAGCCCTCCGATTCCCATTCAGCATCGACACCCACAATGACAACAGCCACATCGGCGGCTCGAGCCGTCTCGACGGCTTCCTGGATGTAGTCGACCCGGTCTTGCTCCTTGAACCCGATTCGACACCCGCCGTACTTGTGCGTCATGCCAAACTGCTTCTGCTTCGCAAAGGGGCGCAACTCGTTGGTCATGTCCACCTTCAGCTCCACGGCCTTGCCAGCTTCCATATCGACTTCAACAAGGTAGTCGATGGAGCCGTCAAACATTGCCTCTCCCTCCTCGGTCCAGTCCCAAAGATCAAGAACAAGCCTTCCATCCACGAAGAGCCTCCCGGGACCTACCGTCATGAAGCTGATGGTGTGCTTGCCTGTTGTCGATGGGGTCAGGTACGTTGTCGCAATGGCTGACCACTCAGGGCCGACCTGACTAAGGGGTGCAGAATCCCACAGGAAGAGGTCGGTGTTGGCTCTCCGCTGAATGACCACTGGGTCACCCTGGAACTTATCGCCCACAAACCAGTCGATGGTGACGCCTTGCTTGCCAGACTTGTCGGCGCAGTAGTTTGATGCCACAGGCAGCCACTTGTAAATATGACACCCCTGCGCGAAGGTTACCTCCTTTTCTGCCCTATTTCGAATACTCTCGAGAGGAATTGTGGTGTAGTATGGATTGAGACTGGCGCTACCACCACCGCCCGCGATGGCACGGTTGGCATTGGGTCCAATGACTGCTACCCTGGTGGACTTGGGGCACAAAGGAAGGATTTCCTTTTCATTCTTGAGGAGTGTCAGACCTTCATGTCCGGCTCTGCGTATGAGTCGTCGTGTCTCTTCACGGTCATCCATCCACTCGGGTTCCTCTGGCGACATATCGCCTCCTTTCAGACGTTCGAGCAGAGTGAGGACGTTTTCGGCGGCTTGATCAATGGCTTCCAGCTTGACTTGACCCTCGTTCGCGGCCGCTACGAGTTTGTCAAAGCGCCATTTCGTAGAGTGTGGGAACTCGATGTCGCACCCAGCCTCAATGGACTCTATCGTCGAGTTGATGCCGCCCCAATCCGAAACGACGGTGCTAGATGGACAGTCAGCAACAAGAGTCTTGCGACTTGGACAAAGTTACTGACCCGTCATAACCCCATTCACCACGTAGAATGTCCTTGAGAGTATGGGTATTTCTGTCGCAGTGGACTCCGTTGATGAGGTTGTATGAGGTCATGAGAGCCCAAGGGTTGGCTTCGCGAATGGCAATCTCAAAGGGTCGCAGGTAAAGCTCACGCTGGACCCTCTCAGTAATGAGCGAGTCCATGGTTAGTCGAAAGGTTTCTTGCTCGTTGCCGGCGAAGTCTGTCCGAAATAAGTATATGATGGGGACGAAGTCGGTTCACTTACGCTTGATGGTTGCAGCTACCCCCTTATCCTGAAGGCCCTTGATGTATTGCGCTGCTAGCTTGCCCGTGAGTAGAGGATCCTCGGAAAAGGACTCGAAGTTCCTCCCCCCAAGAGGATGGCGATGCAGACAGACGGTGGGCGCTAGAAGCATCTCGGCAGCTCTGGCTCGGGTCTCGGCAGCTAGGTGCTGCCCAACGTCGTAGAGGAGTTTCTTGTTCCATGTGGATGCCAACGATATGCCACACGGGAAAAGAGCAGCCTGTCATATTAGCATCATTGACACGGGGGAGTGAAATAAGGTGACGGACCTTGGTTCCGCCAACAAATGTACTTCCTCGAGCACCATTTGGACCATCGGATGTCTTGATTGCTGGGACCCCTTTCTCAGGAATCGCCTTGGTCCTCCAAAAGTCGGCGGCGGTGAGCAAAGAAACCTGAGGTGTGAGTTGGACTATGTTCTGGTACTGACGTATTCAACATACCTTCTCCTTCAGGCTCAAGCCAGCGAGCTTCTGCCGAGCTGCCGAGCGAGTGTCTTTAAGGAGCTGGTTCTTTTGCTTGGGGCTGCATGGCGCAGAGTACTCCGTGTCAGGTGTCGTGGGCGCATTTAGGTCGTCCATCTCAAATGCATATATCTGGAATTTCTGAGAGTCGTTAGTTGTCGTGAGGCTCCAGTTGACGGGTTTTTGAGACGAGTGTGCGTTCTGGAGTCCAAGCCTTCAGTGCCTGGAATCGCAACTTCAAGCAGGACAGGACTATGAGAATGAAACGATATGATGGGAAAGGAACAAATAAAGTAGGCTCTGAACCACCCAAGCTAATAGTGTTGGCTCTATTAGTCGGGATCGGATGGATGAACGCCTTAATAGAGGGAGGTCAAAAAGCTGAACACTACTGCATCAAGGCGGTAGCTAACTTATACGGGTAATCTGAGACTCGGATGGCAGCATCCGCCTGCTCTGAGAAGATCATCCGTTATTTCTCCGTATGCAAAGAAACCATGCATCTGTGTCAGAGGCTTGGATGAGAAAAGAAGGATTGAAGGATGACCCGGGAAGCTTCCATGTTTGCTGATGCCGGGATGGGAGCTGGGTTCCGAGCCTGCCGCTGGGATCATGGCGAGTTTTGGAGTGGTGCTAATGCAACCCCAAATAAGAAGCAGAGTGAATAACCTATGAGAGAGAGGCGGGATCAAAGGGTAGCCGTAATACCGCCGGACAAAGGACGCGGAGAGGAGGGGATTGGGCAGGGGATCGAGTGCTCGGCCAGGATGCGGGAGGAGTGCAGCTGACAGACGGATTAGTGCGTATGACATCGGTATGGGCGGACCGCATGTGCGGTAGCTCCTCGGAGTCGGCTCTCACATGGCGCCGGGAATCATCTGACAGATAAGGCGCTGGTGGACGGCTGTTAGGTATAAGACGGCACGGAAAGGCTAAGAGAACATCTCGTCGTTATTTTGCTAGTGAACAGGCAATAGAAGGGAACCGAGGTGCACCGTCTAGAGTGGTCAGCCATATTCCGATGGCTGCCACGTTGCATGCTCCCATAGTGGTTTGGCTGAGTCTGTCGATATTCTCGAAGTGTCCTTGTCGAGTGCAACGTTGGCCATGGATGTTGGTGCCAATAGACGGACGGAGTTGAAGAGAAGCCGAAACTGTGTCTTGTCGATGACACCGGTGGAGTGGGAGCAGCGGAGACGTTTCTCGCCCACAGAGTTGGTTCAGCATCGTCGACCCCAGATGCTTACCCCGACGTATTGCAGGTCAATGATGATTTGCAGGCTCCAACATTGAGGGGCTCAAGTCGGCGAATTCGATGCCCGGCATCGCTGCAACAACTCAGAACTTGCCACGCACCCCGGCAGGCGCAGAAAAGCCCGCCGCACCATGCAATCGATCCGTGTCCGAAGAGGTGAATAAAAGAAGGTGAACGGTCCTGCGGGCCGAAGTTCCTTGGGCTCGGCGGCGAACGGGGACAGACGGGCGACAGCCGTTAGCCGTTATCTCCGCATCACCCAGCATAAAACGCTTCGGCCCCGCCGTGTTGTAATACGAAGATATCGGCAGCCGGGACGACCAGACGCTCTGCCGTCATTGACGGTCATTTTGTGCATTCGCGCCGATTCGTACGGTAAGTCTGACGGATCGCAGGGTGACACCAAGCCTCAACAGCCTGCAAAGTTTGCCGACAATGATGAGGACGCAGAGCTCGCCGTCGGAAGGGTTGCCCCGGATGATTGCGCTGCGTTGCTTGAGATTGACATTTCAGATTGTTGGTTGGGAGGTTGAAGCCGAGTACCTAGTACAAAGCACACGATGTGACGGAATTACAATCGAATTGCTTGCGCAATAAAGAGACGGGAAGTAGAAGAGGCCAAATATCAATAGAAAAGATTGATGCGTTACGGAGAAGGATTGAGGTGAGGAAGGCGATCGTTCTTTCCTGAGGCAGTATCGCTGTCTTGAAGATTCCAGGCAGGTGCGTTCAACTCCTTCCATCCTTCCTCAGGATGCAAACTTTGCCTGATGCCTCAGTCTCAAGGTCTCCACCGCGCTGATTGTCTTGACGACTGCCCTCGAACTTGATCATTTCAATTCTCATCGAATGCCTTGATATAATCACCGTCGATTCTCGGCCGCCGACAGCATCTTCATCGCTCGGATACGGGTTGACTTAGTGCCATGCCGCTACCCACCGACATCCGGAAAGCCGTCGAGGACCAGATCAAGTCTTGGATTTGGATCGCCTGTGCGACTTGACAAGCTTAGTCCTTTTCGCCAATGCACAATATTTCATTTTGCACCACTTCTTCCTGACGCCCGCTGAATCGAACACATTTGCGCCAGATTCCACCCTGAAATCGCGTGGCGTTAAGGTCACCGTTCAACGAGAACCAAGAAACAGCGGCAGATAGTCGTTCTGTTGCATAGTCGGCATTAGAAGTGCGTCATGCTGACCGCCAACCGGAACCGATCCAATTCGGCCATCTCCCTGGATGAGCTTGACTCCCAATCCCACGCTCGCACGGCGAATCGTCCCTCATCATCGAGTACCAATTGGAACAGTGATCCGGGGGACAGCCAGCATCAGCATCAGCATCATAATGAGTTCGACCAAGACCCTTCGGAGCCACGTGGAGCAGGGACCGCCGTGCCGCCGGAAGATCAATCCGGACACGAACCCGAAACGCCGCCGCACTGGCCCAAGCCCGTCTCACGCATCGCCAAGTTCTGGGCATCTCATATCAGCTGTGAAGTGGACATAAGGACAGCTCGAGATCATTTAGGTACGCCTATCCCGCCCTTCTGCGCCATTGGCAATGCCAAGTGACGTGCTCCCAACTCGGAAGGCATCACTTGCTGTCGCTGTTGCAATGTCCCAATAAACTTTGATGCATATGCGGCTTGGGCTCCGTGAGGGGTCCTCCGGAGTTTACACCCATGGGCAGCAATTGTGTGGCTGGCGATATCCCTGCCCCTGCCCCTGCAGCTACAGGCAACTGAGAAGCAGAGCGCTTCGTCCTCGAAAGGTATGTGGCTAACTTTCCACTTCCAGCGCTCGAACGAACCTTTCTCGGATATCTGCGAACTTCGATGATGATGTCAATTCTTGGCACCATGATTGCCCAGCTCTTCACCATTACACACCACGACGCTGGTTTTGGATACACGTTGATAGGGAAGCCCTTGGCGACGACATGCTTTGCCTTTTCCATCGGGACTATACTTCTTGGAGCAGTTCGCAGCTGGAGGCACCAGGATTCTATGAAGAGTGGCCGAGCCTTGACTGGTGGATTTGAGATTCATGTCATTGGCGTTGCGACATTTCTGGTATGTGCCCTACTCATTTGCGGCAGACAAGATTCTGACAGACTAGCTTGTTCTTGTATTTTTCGGCTTTTTGGTTGCCATCGACGTGGTCAAGGTCGAGTCTTCGGAACCTGCGTGACCCGAAGGCTGGAGTCGGCTAGCATCCGTTATGTCTTCCGATAAACTTCACAGTTCTGGAGAACATGCCCGTCGTCAAACTCACACCGAACTTCAAATGACCAGCGCCGGGTGCTCGGGAATCAATGACTCAACCATGCGGCATGAACCATGCCGAAATTCCAGGCGCGACTCGAGGTGGATGCGAGCTGAATTCGATAGACCGGGCAAACGGGGTTCGAAACATGGTCGATGGACCCAGAGAAAGAGGTTGAATGAACGAGCTGGGCTACAATATGCTGGCCAAAAGAAATGTGCACATCCAGACATGCAGCGGCGCAGACGTCGAGATCTGGACAGCAAAAGGGTATATGATACAGGAAACGTTCCAATGCCAACGTTTTAACTCGAAAGGAATGGCCAGAAAAGGGCCCAAACAAGGCCAGAGGAAATGCGAACGAAAAAAAAAAAAAAGCCAAATTCATCAATCGGAGGCCTCGTCATCGGCAGATCTGTCCGAGTATTCCTTGTGTACTCTGCGCCGTATGGTCTTTAGGGTTGCAGACCGACTCATGGTGGCTCTATCAGCGGCCCTGGGTGGTTGTCAGGCTGGAGGTCAAATGAAAACAAGCACATTGGGTCAAGCGCATACCTCATGAAAGTCGTTTTCAGGACAGTCGAGTCGAACTCGTCGTCGGACTCTTGGCTGGCCAGGCGGCGGCGGCGACGCTTGAACGGCCGGACCGCGGTGGGAGATTGGTCGGCGATGCCCGAATCGGAGCTCCTCTCGCCGCCAAAGTTGGACGAGACGCTGATGTAGGTGCCACTCAAGCCCACGTCGAGGGAGTTGCAGTTGCCATCGGGGGTGACGGGGGGCTCTGGGTCGTCGGCGTCGCTGGCGGCGATGCCTTTGCCCTTGTCTACCGACGCGGAATACGACGGTAGGCTGTGTTCCTCCTCGTCTTGCTCGATAGTCGGACGGGGAGATGTCCCTCTGCTGCTGTGTCGGGTGGGAGAAGATGGTGCGGCTCCCTTGGTCAGCATGGCCTCAATCTTGTTGTCGTGTCTCAAATAGACGTCGATGGGATTGGTGCTGGGGCCAGCTGACGGGAAGCTTGGATTGGAGTGTTGGGGGCTTGCGTGCCGTGTCAGCGACAGAGGCGACGGGGCAGAGGCGTCTGGCTTGCCGTCACCAATCTGTCTGGCGGATGCGACATCGTCGAGGCTGATGCTGCTGTCCCGCCTCGCGGGCCGACGAGAGCGGCTGGGCGTGTGCGGCGGCGATGGGCGGACGGCAGCGATGCCTTTGAGAAGTTCTTGGTCCATGGTCGCAGAAAGGAGGTGACAATCCACTGAGCACTTTTTTTTTTGTGCTGGCTTCTGGAAGGATGCGAAACGAAGCGGGATGAAGGGCTGGTAGGACGTGTCACACGTATTCTCAGTGGTGGACCTAGGGACGGGAGAGTGCCCCAAGAGACGGGCGCGACTGGGGGAAGAGCCAGGCGATGTCTATTTAAAGGGAAAAGGGAAAAGGCGAGGGAGCTTCCCACTCTCCTCTCCCCATCTCACTTGGGCCCGACGGTCTGGTTTGCGGCAGCGGGACGAGATCCCCTCCGGCAGGCTAACGGCAGGAGTCGCGCTGGGGCTGGACGGGGGTTGCTTTGGGAGCAAGGAGGGCGTTGATTGGGGAGGGACCGAGGGCTAGAAGAGAGGAAGGATCCAAAGAGAACAAAGGGCCCGGCAGCCGGGACGGCGTCACCCTCTGGCGCACGTCGTGACGAGCGAGCCGCCGCCCGTGGCCCCCGGGAACTGGGTCTGGGTTTGAACTTTGGAAGGGGGGGGGACGAGGGGAGCGAGCAGGAGAAGCGCCCAATGGGAGGCGGATGGTGGAGATGGCAGATGAACCGGTGTGTTGGCGCTGAGAGGGGGGAACGAGGGAACCGGGGGCTCGGGGAGCCGGCAGGAGGAATTGGAGCATGGGGTCGGTGTCTCGGTTCCCATGCACTTGGGTCGAGGTCCCTTTGTTGCAGCTGGTTCGCCCTGGGTCCAAAGTCCCAGACCGCCGGGATTTCGCTGTCACGCCAAGAAGCCCCGAGTTGGCGATACGAAGTCGCGAGAAGGCAGACAAGACCAAAAGACGCACCGGCTGATTAGCTGCTGCTAGGAGGGCGGGAGAAAGAAAAGAAAAGGGGGCGCGGCGCGGGAAGAGGATTTGCGACAAGAGCCCGTCTATCCACTTCGGGGCTGGCTGATCAGTGAGGCCTTTCTCTAGCGCCAGAGTCCGCTTTTGGCCAATTTTTTTTCCTTCTCGACGGACTCGCGGGAGGACACGCAAAAGAAGACCGGGCAATCGACGCGGTTGGGTTTTTTGGCGGGCGGGAAAGGGAAAGTCTGGACTGGGCTGACGCCCGCCCTCAACCCTTCTTCCCGCTGTCAACTGGCATTCCATTGTTCCATTCTTGCGACTGGTCACCTGGTTCCCCCTCTCCTCTCCTCCCCGCCCGTGAGTTCCGGCGAGGGGGACGGGGAAAGAATTGGGGAGGGGGGAAAACCCGTTCAACACATCAGCCCAGTTTGCCTCGTCGGCGACACCCCCTCTTTCGCCGGTTCGCTCTACGTGAGACATGGCAGCCAACGGAGGGGGGGGGGGGGGGGGGGGGGGGNNGGGGGGGGGGGGGGGGGGGGGGGGGGGGGGGCAGAATTTCCTCCTTGGATGTACATACAAGAGCAGAGAGGAAATGCAATGCTCCGGCCCCGAACCGAAGACCTGGTACGCCCCTGTCGCGCATCCCGACCCTGTGCTGTGCCGTGACGCCTTGCATCGACCTGCATGGGGCGGTACCGATTTGGGGTGGTTTCTTGCGTGTTTGTTGGAGGGGAGTCGTCACGGCAGGAGGCAGATGGATGGATGCGTGGATGCGAGGAGAGGAGGGGGGCATCAATGGCTTCACGTCTCGACCGACAAGATGCTCAACCAAGTCCCCTTGCCTTCACAACCAGAACAAGCCACCTCTCCTCTCTCCTCCCCTCTCCTTCTCCATTCCTCTGCATCAGCCCGCAGCACACCACCCGCCCCTTTTGCCCCGGGCAATTTTCCTCCTGGTGTCCTGGTTGCCTTCTGCTCTTCCCAACCCTCCAGCACACCACGCAAACCAACAAAGCTCATCAACCTCCCCCCCCCCCCTTCCTCCTCCCAAACACACAAATAAGAAAAAGAAAAGAAAACCCAGACTGGCCAGGGGATCGGCGATGAGGGGGGGGAGGCCTGCCCGCGCTCCCGCCTCAGCCATCCATCCTCCCGATATCCATCGGACCCAAGGCAGTGGAAACGGCCAGGCCAGGGGGGGGGGGGGGGTGGGGGGGTGTGTTTGCCCGTTGGATATGACCCAAGATGTGCGCCCTTTTGCCATGGCGCTGACCAGGTTTCCTTTTCTCCAACCAGGCACAATGCAGTCGCCTTCATACGTGCTTTTCAAATAAGCGGTGGACATTGGGAGAAATGGAGGCTTTTCAACCGACGGGCTGGTTTAATTTGTCTCAGACACGAGCGAATCCCCACGCGAGCAAACGAACAGCATGATCTGATGGAGGAGGAATTTTTTCTTCCCTTGCCGTCTTTTTATTTGCTTTCTATTTCAATATGACATGCACGCCGTGACCTGTTCAGACAAACTTGGTTCGACCTCCTTTCTCTTGTCTAAGTACTTGTCAGATGCTATGTACGAAGTAGGTGAGGTACCTCAGTTATGCAAAGCCGACCTGGGCGTGATGAACGAGGGCCGTATTACGATCCTCTCTTATCCCACCAGGTCTAAAAAAAAAGAAAGCAAATAAACGCCAAATGATATGCAAGCTGTTGAAAAAAATGCCGCCCCCAAACCCCCTCCTCCATAACTGAAATACTCTGAACAAAAAAACGCCAATCATGTTTGGTCCTGTTTGAAACAATATCTCTCTACAAGCGGCGAGCAAGAGAAGGCACCTTCGTCGGCCTCTCTTCTCGCCGAATCAAAAAAAAGGACAAAACTTTCAATGTCTGCTTTGCGTGTGCAACTTTCTCTAGAGCTCCACGTGCTGGTCCAGATCCGGAAGGGCAATCCTCCACCAGCGAGGGGTGATGGGCACACCGATCCAGAACTGGTACAGACGGATAAATTCTGACTTGACAATGTTGTAGCTGCAGGGATGGAAATGTCAGCTACATGCGCGGTAAAGGGGGACAGAACGGGGGTCGCCGTCCCAACTAGGGGACAACGAGGCAGACACTTACATGGTCTTGGGACCGCGGATCCAGCCCTTGATGATAATCTTGGTCGCCAGGCGGAACCGCGCCAGCTCGTGCGAAAGGTGCGCCGAGAAGGAGTCGCCCGCCGGCCCACGCCTCTGCAGTAGGATGAAGGCAATCATGTCCGGGTCGACGTCCTCGACGGCCGCCTCGTCGCGCGCCGCTGCTGCCATCTCCTCGGCCTCGTGGTCGGCCGCTAGCTTGTCTGCCATGCGCTGCCGGAACTGCCCAATGGCGTGCATGGAGCTGCTGATGCGCGCGTACGTGTTGAACAGGGCCACGAGCTCGGTGCGCTTGAGCACCGGCGTGTCGGCGCCGCCGTCCATCTCGAAGAGGACCTTGAGCGCGGTGCCGTAGCCGGCCGCCTGGAGCTTGCCCCAGAGGCGGCACTTGTCGCAGCCCACGCAGTCCATCAGCCGGCTGACGTTGCGGAACCGGTTGCGGAAGTCCTCCTTGAGAGACGGGCCCTCGCCGTTGACGAACATGACCGTCTCGTCAAACATGTCCGACACCTCGGCCGCCCGCGTCGTCACGTCCAGGACCTTGGCCCGCGTCACGTCATCGCTCTCGGGGTCGCCCGTGCAAAACGTGTAGTCGTCGCCGTTCTTGAGGTACGGCCCCAGCTTGGCGACGGCGCGGGTGACCAGCGCGTAGTTGAAGTAGACGTTGCTGATGCGGTCGGGGAACTTGTGCAGGCGGAACTCGTAGCAGGCCAGGTTGGGCTGCCACTCGCCCGTCGTCTGGTTGAGAAAGTCCCAGCACAGGTGCGTGCTGATGCTGGCGTGCATGCCCGACATGACGCGGTAGAAGACGCGCTTCTCGATGCACTCGTCGTCCACCTCGAAGCCCGTGTTGGCCACAAAGGGCGTGTTGGGGTTGGCGACCCGCTGCTGCTCGAGCTGGGCCTGGCGACCGGCCGCGTCCATGACCTGTTTGAAGTCCTGGGCCGCCGGTCCCGGGTTCCACGACGAGGAGCCTAGGTCGGCCGTGTGGGAGAAGGAGCTCTTTTGGAAGCAGTTCTCGCGGTACACGGCGTCCCAGACCTGCTTGGCGCCAAAGCCAGCGTAGCCGGTGAAGCGCTCCGGGTTGCGGATCAGGCTGACGTAGTCCCCCTTGGAGCCGGCGCTCTCGTCTTCGGGAACGCAGTAGTCTCGCTCGTCGCACTCGTCGTCGTACTCGAACACGCAGCCCTCGCCGACGTCTTCGCCCAGCATGCCCTGGAGGGGTTTCTCGGGGTTCTCGCGCGCCTTCTTGCCGGGGTGGTGGGCTCTCGGGCCCTCGAGCTTACTCAGCTCGTGGGCGCGCCAGACCAAGGGGATGTCCTCTTCGTTGTCGAGCGTCTCGACGGCGCAGCCAATGTTGCCGCACATGCCATTCTCGTCGTTCCAGAAGGGACAGCTCTTGTGGAAGAGGTTCAATCGGTAGTGGGAGAAGAAGTCGGTGCCGCGGGTGAGTTCGTCGACGGCGGGCTTGACGCGGGTGTTGAGTCTGTCGAGGGTCGCATACGAGACGCAGGCGTCTTTTACGATGGAGCTGGAAAAGATCTGGAGGGGGGGTTGTCAGTCAGAACGGCTTCGCGCAACACGCTGGGACAGTCCAAGGGGTCGAGTGAAGCCTGCGACATACCGGACAGTCATCCTCGGTGGTGATGGCGCAATAGCCAGGCGTGGCCCAAAGAGCGAAGAGGGAGAGGAAGAAGAGCCTGCTTGCAGACTTCATGGTCTTGTTGCGGAGGCGCAGACGGAGTGTGAAGGCAATGAGACGAGCTCCGAGCTGAGAGCTGATGGGAGTTTCGTGGGATGTAATCGCCGGTCGCAATCGGGGGAGTCGGTAGCCGTGAAGGGCGCAAAACAGAATCGCAGCAAGACGCGACAACGCAAGTCCAAGTCCAAGGAATACGTCTCGCGGTCCGTCAGTCGTGGTGGTTGAGCGTCTGCCGCGGGCGTCTCATGAGAAAATGCGACGTCTGGCGTGGGAAGCGGCGTGGAACGGGCTGTGAAAGACAAGCTGGCCTTACTGTATCGGGAATGGATCTCATGGGCCTCTTTTTTTTTTCTCCTGCAGGTACGTCACAGCCGTTGCATGAGGGATGAGGGACGAAAGCGACAGAGAGGGAACCGGAACAACGAGTGAATCGGTGCAGGGGAAATAATGAAATAAATCCAATGGAGGGAAGGAAAGACCAAACTATAAATATGAGGGAGCGGAAGGACTATTAAATCACGGCGTCGTAGCCCATGCATATGCTCCGACGTCCCGTGAGGCTTAGAAATCGGAGATCAAGCCACGTACCATGTTCGTCCAATGCTTCGCGGAGAAGTGTCAACGAGAGTTGGCCTCGACAAAGAAGTCTGGACACGTTGGCCCTCCTCCTGTCATGCCTCATGTCCTTGTCACTACCCATCACAAGTCGCAATTGACCAACCTCAATAACACGCATCAAAGCACCCAGTTGCTCCAGGTCCTTTATTCGGATCGCAATGCCAGAGCGGTCGTGTTAGCCACTGCGGACGACCCAAAGCCACATGTGACCTCCTTCATCCGCACTTCCGACCGTTGAAAAGCCTCGACGTCACTTGCCTCCATCCCGCATTGAAATCTGTCCTCATACGCGAGTCCGGGAAAACCTTCACAAACTCCGCCTCATCAGCCATTGTTCCTCGCAGCCTTTTTAAACTCTCCCCTCCCCAGCCGGACCCGACCAAAAGAAAAAACAATTAAAACAGACTAATTGGGCAAGGAAAATCAGGAGATGCTATTGGCGGATGCTGCCGAATCAGCCCAGAAATTAACGACGCCCAGCATGCGAGGAAAGGCCAAGTTACCTTACTTATAGTAGTTGAAGTGGCAATGAGATGACAGGGGTTTGTTTAACGAGGCTCGTTGGCCAACCGAGTTTCAGCATGCTGCCGAATTGGGACGCCGTGGATGCATCACGAAAGTCCAGGGTTGGCAGCTTATTAGAAGTTGCAAACTCGACTCAACCTTTCCGCAAACTGGCTGGCAGCGTTGTCCGTTGGCCGGACATCCGCTCGAGCCCACCTGCAGCTACAAATCTAAGCTCCTGGCTGTTTCATTTGTTGCTAAAACCTCTCTCCTCTGCCAAGAGCTGGACTCTTACACGTCGACAACTGCAACATCTCATCCAAATGCGCCTCGAGCCCGAATAGCATGACTGTAAAGAATCGCGGAGCATCTTCTCCCTCAACACGGACGAGCCGACAAATCTATCATGGCTCTCTATCCCTTGCGTCGAACTATCGCCCGCCGTGCCGTACCGGTGCATGCCTCGCCCAAGCCCTCAGTCGATCTCGCACCTTGGTGGTCGCCTTGGCCTCTGGCGCCCCTCAACCCAAGAAACCACTCATTCTGGAAGAAGGTACACAGATTAGCATTGCCGTCATATTAACAATACGTACACTCGTTACCACCCGGCCAACATGCCTATACCATACGAGGCCAAGACCCTGTTGAAGCTATTCCCACCTCACCACGGACCTCTCAGTTGTTGCTCTCCCATTTCCATGGTTGTTTGGATCCTTCCCTCTCCTGTCCATGTCAGACTCAAATCGCCCTTCTTGCCTAGCTGCAATAGAGCCAAACCATCATTGGACCCCTTCGCGTCATGTCGACCCTCCTTTCGTTGCCATTCTTCCCTCGCGAGTAGAAATCAACACCACAAGCCACCAAAATCCACTTGTCCAGCTGAACAGCAACGCGTCTGGGTCTCAATGCTTGCGCCCAGTATTAAACCCCGCCCATCGGGTTGGCATCACCTCTGAGACACGGGAATATCAGTTGAGAAGATGAAAACTTCGCATCCGCTCGGGCTCAAGCATAATGTCTCTGCCATACGTTGAGTGGAGGATATGTCAGCCGCTAGACTCCATCTAGCCTGCCAGTCTCATCCCCTTCCGTTCGGCGTCCGTCTTCCCGGTCCTGGAGGCCAAGCCCGTATTGACGCGGGGTGTGACAACCAAGAGCAAAATTATGCAGGCCTTTGAAGGGAGGGGGAGGCAGGGCAGATCGGTAGCGGAGCAACACCCAACAAACCATGGCGGGAGGCGCATAACACAGGAAACGGTAGGAGATCATTTATCGTATCGAGGCACGGGTGGGCGTGGAACGGACGTCTTTTTGCTCTGAACTAGCAAGTCTTTTCTTTTCTTTCCTCTTGTTTTTTTTATCTTAACATATAGACCGTAAAATCGTGAGACGATGTGGGAGCCCCGAGCCCTAAGCCCCGAGCATTTCGCGAGTACCGAGGGCGGGATACCCTGTGTAGAGTAAGGAAGGTAGGAAGATGATATATGTATGGTACACGTTCGTAAAGCCGTCTAAGGTTCGAGAAAGCGATCGGTTACTGGGGTGCTTGGAAGTTGAGTGGTCGCCTAAAATCCAGGTCAGTTAGAACTGTTCGTCGCATTGGACATGGAGCCTGAATGGCAGCAGCTTCGATGGACAAGGAAAACGACCTACTTGAACAAGAGGATATGTGGCTCGGGCTCGTGGACCTCGTAGTGCTCCCAGCCTAGGCTCTGTTGTTTGCGTTAGAATCGCGACGCGTAGAGCTCCGAGGCGGGGTAGTTTACCTGAGTGATGCCTAGGGCCCGCCACTCTTCCTCCCACAGGAGCTTCAGCGTACCCTTGGAGTTGTCGTGGTAGTCTTTGGGAATCGCCTTGAGCATGGCCTTGGGGAGCTGGACATGTCGGTATTCGTATTCGTTGTCAGAGTATCTGAAGGCGGCAGGCAGGTCAACACACTTGACTCGCCCAAGACCGGCGTCGGAAAGCGCAGCAAACGGGGGACATACCTGGCAGAGTAGTGAATGGAGTCAATGAACTCCTCGAGCCGGGCTCGCTCCGAGTCGGAAAGAGGTCGGGGCGCGTGGTTCCGGCGGCTCATGTCGATATCCATGGGCATGACTTGATGTTCTGAAGAGTTGCAAGTTTTCGGCCAAGCAGAAGTGGGCGACGTCGAAAGATGTTCGCAGGCCAACAGGGTAGGTATCAGCTGTTGGACGATCGATGGTCGGGAGAGGTCGAAAAGGTTCGGATCGCTAATAGCAGAGTGCCTCGCAAACAGGGAGTTGCGGGGGGGGAGGAATTGGTCGAGCAGAAGGGGTCGAAATGGAAGGAAGAAGGCGGGGTAGGAAAGTCGACTTTTCGGCGGCTTCGCTCTCCCAACGCAGAGTCACGCGAGGTCGGCGGGCTTTCTTTTTGTAGGCGACGGTTGGCGTGCCCAGGGTGCGAGGAGAGTGTAGCGGTGCAAGATTTCGCGGGGGGGCAAACGTTTTGAGGGGTGGTTGGGATGGGCGGAACCAGGGCTAGATCTGTCGAGGAATGCGGTGATGGGAAAGGTGAAGAGGGAAGGGAAGTGGGGGCGAGAAAAGAGCGCGATAGACTGAAGAAATGGAAACACCGTCCACGTGATTTATGTATGGCGCGATGATGATGATGATAGGGAGCAGAAGGAAGCTCTTGGGGTCTGGCGAGGGTATGAAGCAAGCGTGCGAAGGACGATGAGCGAGGTTTGTTGTTGTTGTGGGAGCCTGTTTGATGGCGTTGGTGGTGGCTATTGTTGATATAAGAATGAGGGACCGGAGGCAGGTGCGAGACAGCCCAAGGGCGGGGTGGAAATATGGGATAGTCCAATGTAAACAAAAAAGTAAATAGAAGACGACGCACACACGTCAACCACGCAACACATGGAGGGAGGAGGAAAATCCTACACAGTGCTTTTCTTTTTGCACTTCAATTCCCTTGGAGCAATTTTCCCCAAGCGGCAATCATTTTCTTTTCCTCGCAGCAACAGCGTCCAATTCTGCTCGTTTGCTGCCAGGCACCTGCAAAAAGCAAGGCTGCGTCCACCGCCTCCCTCAAAAAGGCACCTCCCCCCCCGCCATGACTCCATCAAGAGGTGCGAATGAAATGAGGACCCGACGCAAGCAATTAATTTCCAGACGAGGAAAACAAGCACCCACCTCGTACTGTGCGTCCCAGCATCCCTCAACGTGCAGTTTCCGACCTGGCATTCGCGACAGGGGTGGTTGGACCTGGAGGATCTGCGGCAAGACACCAACCGACGGGACGCCGTTGACAAGCGCCAGCTCGAGGCCCCAAGGGCTGCCCCCCCCCTCCCCCCAAGAACGCGGCCGGCTCAGCGACCCGACGGGCGGTAGGGCGCCCGTTGACCCCAATGATTCCAGGGCCTTTCCCCTTATTCGTTTGGCGTCCTTGTTCCTGTTCCAGGCCGGAATCGAGGGGCAACCGGGCGGGGGTTTGGTCTAGCGTCGTGGCGTGTCTGTCTGTGCCTTTACCAACAAGCTGGAGGTCAACGCGCACGCCGACAAAAGGAAAAGAAACGAGCAAGAATCGGTGACTCGTTTGTTCCCCGCCGTCTCTCAACTGTCGGTGGGAGTGATCAACAATTTCTGCCCCGGCCGTGTTGGCCATCATGCAACGCTTAGCCGTCCCTCTCTCCCCGTGACCTCCACGACGAAACCAATATTGACAGGATCCAGCATGCCGTCAGCCGCGCTAGAACCAACCGTCGTCCTCCCCTCGTCGCGCATATATCAAGAGCATGAACAGGTATAAACCGTTGGATAAGAGCACGTGGTTCCCACAATACAGACCGTCCCTGGAGGCCTGAACGGAGCAGCTTGTTGTCTCTCTGGCTTTCTAGTTGCCTCTTCTCTCCAACCTGGATCCCGGGCCTCGAATAACGTCAGAGGTCAAAGCAACGACTCATTTGGACAGCCCACCAAGGAAGCATCCAGACTCCCATCATGTCATCGCAATGATGTCACTTTTTTCGGGGCCTTCCCTCGTTCGATTTTGTCAGTTTTCTTTTTCTCTGCTGGTATCCTCCATATTCTTGCTTTTTCCTGCGGAGACGTCAACCCTTCCCATCGGAACCCACCGATTTTGACTGAAGGTCATGTTGCCCATGATGAATGCTCTTGTGTTCCCGAGGCTAGACTCTTCATTGAGCAATTATCGTCTTCGGACAAAGTCGTAATTACCAGGCCCTCCATCGCACGGCGTCGTCATCCACCGACTTGAGATGGAGGCGGCAAATCACCACCAACAGCCGTGGCATCCGCTAGTTGATCACAACAACCAACAAGCCTAGCAACATCAAGCACCCGGCACATCCGAAATGCCATTGTGAAAGTCCGCTTGTGAGACAGCTCGGGCGTTGTCGGTCGAGTTTTAGTCTCGCAAGTCCTTGCATCAGCTCTGACTGAACTCAATAGGTACCCAACTTATGTCGCCTGTGAGAACACCTGCCGAGCCTCACCCTCTGGTATCAACGCCCTCAACCGCCCAAAGACGCGTTTGTCACGACTCAAACAGTCTGGACCCCGCATCTCCTTTTCTGGACCCGTCCAAAGTAATGTGATTCACCACATTGCCAATCTTCGCCTTGACGCCTGCAACATGAACCCCCCACGTCTGAATCGGGGCAAACTTGGCTTGCTCCAAAAGCTTCAGTGTATCTACTGTGACGCTGTTGTTAGGATGGTCGAATGTCCATCCGATGGAGAGATGGAACGCGTTTCCGGGCTGCTCTGCTTGACCCTTTTGGTACAGCGCTGGTAGATTGAATGCCTTGACAAGCTCGTTACAGCGCGTGAGAAGACCGAGGAGCTCAGGGTTGAGGTGCTTGTCGTCTGTCAGGCTGCTGGTTACGCGGAGGACGAGAAAGGTGCGGTTCGAATCCGGCGATCTGAACCAAAAGAGATCCCTTGGTCGAACTGTAAAAGGTGCTATGGCGCTAGCTTGAAGGCTATGAGTGATATTCTCCAGGAAGGCGTCCTTATCGTGAGTTGAGAGGGCCAATGGTCGAGAAAGGCTGATATGTAAAGGGAGCGGTGCGCCAAGATCGCTACTCAGGAAGTTATGCAACTTAACATCGTCCAGGTGAGATTGGATGTCATCAAGAAGTTCAGATAACAGGGCATGTTGTGCAGCTGTTGGGTACCCTGCGCCCGATCAGTCCAATACCGACTCCATCGTCGGACAGCACCTACATTCCACGTAAATATGTGATGGCCAGTTGCCTACGACGTGAGGGATCTGGCGGCGACGGCCGTGGTGGAGGCTTGGGTCATCCACGACGCTCTGACGGACGGTAGAGGCGTACAGGTCGTGAAACGCCGATGGCAGGGGTGGCAGGTCCGAAACATCGGGAGCATCTTTCTTGGATCTGGAATCGGCCCCGGAACCGCGGCGGTCGGCGGCGGCCCTCGAATCGACCGCGTCGGAAGAGTGGGCCTTTTGGCGTTTTGACGGCGGCGGCTGGCCGTTGTCCTCGGCCGAGTCGGAGGAGTAGTCGACGAGCGGCATTTGCGCAGAATAGGGGTTTGGTTGGAGGCGGCCGAGGCGATGAAGAGTCGGCCCAAAAGGCGGCCGCGATGACGACTCGTGCCGGCGTCGGACCTCGACCTTACGTCACACAGGGACCCGGGATGGGCGGCCAAACACAGGAGAGCGGTGGGGGGTGGATGATGCAGGCTGATGGGGAGAGAACTGTTGGTGTGCGAACGGCAGAAAGCCGAGAACAAGATGCGGGAGCCTCAGCAGCGCCTCACTAGCGGGTGGGCTCTCCACACGAACCAACGAGGAGACGGTGCCGAATCTGACATGGAGACGGCGCCTCGAGCAAAGTGCGACGACTTTGTTGGGAAGACGGTGCAGTCGGAGCAGTGCATTTGCAGCGAGGAAAGTTCCATGACGAGGTCGTCAAAGGTTATCGCAGGTTGGATCTCTCCGATACGATTGGCTCAGTTCTATTTTTAGCCCAGCCCGGAGCAGCAATTGAAAGGGCTTCAAAGCACGCGGATCTTACCTTCAACTGCCTCTAGGCATTGCCCGTAGTGTCGTGCCTGCAATTCCAAAGCTTATCAAGACTCGGATTGTCTAGAGTTTTCTTGACGTGTGCGTGCGTGCGTGTCCCTGGGCTTAGCTCGAGGGTCCCACCGAGGCGAGACGAGGAGAGTCGTTACCAGAGGCAAAAAAGGATGGACTTTTTATCATGGAAGGGTTCGCTCCATGCTCGCAATGTCATCAGGTGACGACGTGCGGTTGAATTTTCTCGGCTTGTGACTTGTGACTCCGTCTGCTTGTGGTGGGGTTCCTGGCGCGAGTTAAGTACTTGCAGGAGCTGCAAGGACGGGAGGGACGGCTGCTGTCTGCTGGCTGCTGCAACATTGGAAGTGATTAAGAAGACCCGATCGTTCCGAAGATGGTGCATTCGGACAGACAGAGATGGATAGATTTGCGCGAGATGGATGGGCAATGAGTGGATGGGGGACCAACCGGCGAGAAGTTGCCCCTCGTATCGCAGGTATCTTGCTATCTCCCGTTGGGTCCGTCAACCCGTGTCGTACCTGAGTCCGCCTCAGCGTACTCGGTGGACAAGGTACGTTAGCAAGTACGCAGCAGCCCCTCCCCCGCGACAGACCACAAGACGGCGAGGCCATGGGTCGGGTCGGCGGCGTGGGCTCAAATGCCTCGTGTCAGTGTGTCCCCATGGGCCATGCGTGTATGGCTCGGTCGCTGTACGAGTGGTGTGTGCATCTCGTAAAATGCCTTGGAAAAATAGCCTTTATAGACCCAGATAGGACGGAGGTTGGAAAGCGATGAGAGTCACGGGAAAGTCCCAGATTTTGGGGTGTCCCCGGAGACCCGAGGGGCAGGGAGGGGGAAAAGAGGAAGAGGAGGGGGATGGGCACCGGGAGGGAAAAGAGACAAAAAAGCGTGTACTTGGCGTAAACTTCCATCCTTCCCCTCCCTTCGCAGACTCATTAAGGATTCCTCCATCCCGTCATTCTAGTTCTAAACTTTTCTGCTGCTGTTGTTTACAAACCCAAAGCCTCGACCTCACTTCCTGATTAAAACCCAGCCCGTCTCCCCCCTCCTTGCTCTGTCGCTCCTTCCTCCTTCACATCACCAGCACACACACATGTTCAGATTCGCCGAGATTCACTCACAGACAAACACATACAAATACACGCACACCACTACACACGCACGCACAAACCGACGATAACCTGGCGGCGCCTTGTTTCGACCGCATCACAAACCATTCTGCTTCATCAAAACACGCGCTCGCCCTCGTGCAGCATTTATCCGCCTTGACACTGCAATTGCATCCAACTGTCGATAGCTCCCGTTTGTGGCTCGATTGAAGGCAACCCCGCCTCAAGGCGACATCTTCGACGACCGAGGCACAAGAACAGATAATCGCATCGGCATAAACAGAAGACATCTGTCCTCGGATTGCCTCCGATCGATCTCGTTTCTATCTTGGCCCAACTCGTCTGGTCTACTCATCATCTCCTCATCCTCCGTCATCATGAAGGAATCATCCAGCTCCGATAAGCAATGGGTAAGTCGCAGTCGCAGTTGCAGTCGCAGTCGCCTTTGTCTGCTGTTCTTCACTCCTTGATCCTGGCCAATCCATCTCCCCCCTCTTGAGCTTCTTTCAGCCCTCTTCTTCCCCTTCAACGTCATCACCGTCCCCTCCCCTCCACGCCGACTCGGTGATAAAGGCTGGGACCCAACTGGTCCCTTTTTTTGCGTCGTCGACGTTGCGTCAATGCGTATCCACCGCCGGGATCCCTAGGCCAAGACGGTGGGATTGGCATGTGCCGACATAGCACCACTTGACAAGTTGACACCCAAGATGCACTGCCAGCTTGGCTACGTTATGGGATGGCGGACGCGCAAGCCGACTGGGCTTTTCCGATCCAAGACATGCACCTCAACCATTCTGCAACGCTCTGCTGCAACACCTGTGTATAAATACCTTGCTGACCCAAACCCCGCTTCTAGGCCAAGGCTTACATTCTCGACCCTTTGACTGCTCCCGAACCAAGTCAAGATACCGGCATAGGATCTGTTGCTGCCAACTTCAAGAGACTCAGCCTTGCCGACCCCACGTTTGCTGCTTCCATCAGGGCTCCCCGCGACGTCAAAGACCCCATCAGAAACCCCGGTAGAAGCTCTCGATCCAGTCATCGCCACCACTCGAGCTATCCCACTCCTCCCACTTCTGCGAGCCCTTCTCGTTCCCATTTTCATCCCTCAAATCCATTCTCTAGAGCTGCCAGCAGCTCTTCTGACCAGCTGGACTCGCCACCTCGGACCCCTCCGAGATCATCTCACGCCCCTCATCACCCACGCCGATATCCTCCTGTCAGCGCCGTGACTCGTTCGTCGTCGAGCCCCCAATCGGCCCAAGAGTTCCCGGTACGACCTGAGCACCAGCACCAGCGAAGCCACAGCACTGGAACGTACGAAGTTACTCGCAAGCACTCAATCTCTCGGCGTTTCCCTGGCGACATTACGCATCGTCCTCTTGACATTCTCCGGAAGGAAGCCCGCACCGCCGACCGGGCACCCCACCTCCGGCGCAAGAACATGCCCCACACGGACACCATTGATGCCCTCGATACCATCGGCGGCACCTACCATCATGGCGGTCCATTTGATGCTGCTCTGTTGAGCCGGAACCGAAACAAGGCCTACTCGCCCGTTGCCGCGGTCCATGACTCCAACATGGAAGCCATTCGAGCCACCCCCCGAGAGTATCTCGAAGATTCCCTCCGCAAAAGTATGCCTCTGCAAGGCACCGCTATCATTCCCAGTGGTGTCGAGGACTATCAGGGAAACGTCATGGACTACCGAGAGGGCGCAGATCTGATGCGGGAGCCGGATGCTGCAGGAGGCGCCTACAAGCGTTGGGACGGAATTGTAAGAAGCTCATCATGTGCGACACGGGAATATCCGCTAACAATCCACCAGAAGTACCACCCAGATGACCTCAAGGGCAAGGGCCCCAACTTCGAGAAGGAGAGGGACTTGAAGGAGAAGAAGCGCCGAGCCAAAGGCCTCCCCACCGAATACGAAATGCAGTCCCGTCCTCCACTGAGCACCCGCCACCGATCTTACGAAGAATCTGGCACCACTGGGAAAGGCGGACTCGGCCGCTCCCAATCCACGAGCAAGCGATTTGGTGATGGTCTGCGACGACGGCTCGGCAGCATCCGCCGCAAGAAGGCCGAGGCAGCTTGAGAGAGGAATACACCAAGCACAACAAACGACACTTACGATTTACGGACGATCACTCGGAGTTTTCATTTTTGGCGCTGTCGATTTCTGCATGGGAGATTTTGGCACGACTGTATACTTAGAATGGCCACTTTCGGCTATTATGACGGGCGAAAAGGATTGATGTGCATTTGGATGGCGCTTCCTCACAGCGTGGAACAAGGCCTGTTTTTGAAGATGCACGTGGCATCGGAGGGCGACGGGGAGGATCACAGTTACAAGGAGACGATGCATGGAATTGCTCGACGAAATGAGTCGTGACAAGAGAAATAAAAGCTTCGATTCTGCCCAGCACCAAGGTTTTTCTTTCTTTCTAGTTGTGACGCAACATCCAACAGTAGAAGCTACAGATGCGAGCAGTACACACATAACTACCACAATTTCCACTCAATACTCGCTCTCCGAAACCCTTTATAACCATCCATCAACATGTCAACCCTCGACGCAGCCAACGAGTCCCATCAAAAGTACGACAGCCCGCTCCAGCCCAACAAGGCCTCCAGTTCGCTCCTCAGCTCGGCAACGCCGTCGTAGCCGACCTTGCCGGCCATCTCTGCGCGCTTCGCGGCGCCCAGCTCGGCCCACCTGGCCAGCACGGCGCCGTCGACGACGGCCCTACCCGCGGCGGTGTCGACGCCGACGGGGCGGGCCGCGTCGTTGATGCGGTGGGCTTTGGCGTTGAGGCCGCCGTGGGCGGGGAGCTGGGGGAGGAGCTGGTTGGTGGCGGAGAGGAGCCGGCGGTAGGTGGTTTCCGGGAGGGGCACCAGGGCGGCGAGGTGGCCCGAGGCGGAGGCGAGGAGGAGGATGTGAGGGGGGGAGTCCGGGGCGGGGTGGGTGGCCGGGAGGGTTCGGGGGAGGAGGAGGGTCGAGGTGGGCGGGTTGGGGGTCACGGAGAAGGAGGTGCGGTGGAGGAGGAGGTGGCCCTGGAGGGATTTCGGGTCTGTAGAAGAGAGAGAGAGTCAGCAGGGGTTGGCACGCGGGGGAGGAGGAGGGTAGCTCACGTTCAGGGTTGAATTCCAAGATGTGCAGGTCCCCGTCGGCGTCGGTGGCCACAATGGCGAGGTCGTCGCCGTCGGGCAAAAAGTCGGCGCTCAGCAGCGGCAGGCGGCCGTGGCTCTTGCCCAGGATCTTGAAGGTGTAGGGCTCCTCGGTGTAGCCGGCGAACCAGACGCCCTTGAAGGCGTCGGTCAGGAGGCACAGCCCCGTGCGCGGCAGGGTGCGGGCGCTGGCGACGTGGCAGCTCATGTCGAGGAAGGCCACGGGCGGCAGGGAGCCGTCCTCCTTGAGGCCGCGCACCATGGTCTTCTGGCCCTGCGCCACGAGCATGAGGCCCTGCGAGCCGATCTCGGAGAGGGCCGACACGCTGCCGCGGGGAATGTCCTCGTGCGCCACGGGCTTGAGCCGCTTGTTGGTCTCGGGCCGGCCGGGCTCGGGGATGACAATGGCCACGTCGAGGACGCGCACGCGGCCGCGGACGGGCAGGTCCTCGCCCTTGGACAGCGCCGTGCCGACGGCGAGGAGCATGCGGCGCTCGCGCGTCTCCACCGACACCTCGAGGTGCAGCGTCCTCATGCACTCGATGGACTCGCATGGCTCGAGGTCGATCTGGTGCACCACGGTCCAGCTGACGGGGCTGACGAGCTTGAGCATGCCGCGGGCCATGGTCGGCGGGAACGGGAGCACCTCCTTGGCCCACTCCTTGTGGTAGTCGTCGTCGCGGGGGAGCTCAAAGGGCTCGTAGGCCGTGCAGCCCGCGATGTAGGTCCCCGTGGGCTGGTGGTACGCGATGCCGCGGACGTCGTCGCCCAGGGGGATCTTCCGGACCGAGAGGCCGAGCTCGGTGAAGTTTGTGCCGGGGGGCAGCTGCGTCACGCGGGCGACGCCCTCCGTATCGGCGTAGATGAAGCCCCGCTCGCAGCCCTCGGTGTGGAACGGGCTGAGGCCTCTCACGCCGAGGCCCTGGAGGCCGACCACGCGGGGGATGCTCTTGCTGGACTTGAGGACGAAGCTGGGCGAGGAGCCGGGCAGGAAGACGGCGCTGTAGCCGTCGACGTTGGCGCACGCCTTGAGGGGGAGGAACCGCGACTCCTGCACCGTGTCGTCGCCTGTTGTCTCGACTGGGGTTGCCGCCAGCGTTGGGTTGGAGCATTTCTTCAGCGTGAGCGATTCTTTGAGAGAGGGCCCTGATCCTTCAGGCTGGTAGCGGAGAGGTTCGTAAATGGTGAGGTCGTCGGTTGCGTGACGGAGCTGCACCGTTAGCATCGAGTGGGAGATGTGGCCAGGTCGTGGACTTACAATCAGATATGGAGATTGCGACACGGAGTCTCCTAGATCAGCAACAATGATCTCGCGAATCGCCTCGCGGGCCATGCCTCGACGGGGAACGTGACCACTGGAGAGGAAAGGCGGGATATACGAAAGACCTTCTGCAACGTAAACTGGCTTGGAGAGGTCGGGCAAGGCATATATCTGGATATCGTTAGCTCGATTCTCACTACGCAGATGCATAACCTACGTATAGAGCCCCAGTGGAGCTGAGCAAGAACATGATAATCTTTGCCTGAGCCTCGCCATGCTTGGGGCTCGCAACAGCTTGGAATGTCCCTGTGGAGTCAGTATAGAGACACCCTGCCAGCCACTTTGTGGTTTGCAGAATGCTGTCCGTCTTCTCAACCTCTTCGAGATCGTTGTTGCTGTCCATTTGGGCGATGAAGACGCTGCTGTCGTCACGGATGAGGAGCAAGTACGGATCTGCGATGCTTGAGCTGACAACCCTGGGCTCCGCGCCAGTTTCCTCGTCGAGCATGGGCAGAATCTGGACGAGTCCAAGATCTGAACAGGTTAGTTTGCATCAGCCATGACGAGGACCGTCGACACATACCTCCGTCGTAGGATCGAACCTCCGATTTAAGCACTTGGACAATCCTCATCTGCTTGCCCATGGTCCCGGCATCAACCGTGAATCCAGCCGCCGGATCGAACTCGGTCCCTCCGAGCGTCTCAAAGCCCGCGGCCGTAAGAGCATACACATCCGACGTCTCATAACCGTCGAGATCGATCTTGGCCACAATCATGAACTTGTCGTATTGTCCAAACGTCTCGTAGTCGCTGTCGGCGGCAACGTTGGCGCCCAACGACTTGGGGATCGGCTTCTTGACCGACATGGTCCAGAAGCCTCGTGCTTCGGGGAAGTCGAAGCGCCCGATGATCTTGGGGTGGATGTTGCGGTTGATGAGGGCGAGGGAACTGGCTTTGTCGCGGCCGACAGCGCAGGCGAGTTGCAAGTCGGCGACGACGCCCTGCGAGAGCTTCTCCTCTTCGCTGTCGGGAAGAAAAGTGACTTTACCCGTGGTAAAGTCCTGGATAGGGGCGATGCTGAGCAAGCTGTCGTGGATGCGGAAGCTCAGTTCGCCCGTCTTGCTCATGCCATTCGTTGCCTGAGAAGGCTTGACGGCTGCAGAATCGGTGCCGTAGAGATCGTCGTCATCCTCCTCGTCGTCGAGATCCAAGTCGTCCACGTCCAGGGCCAAGTCTGGATCAATGACTCTGGCCTTTCGACGCTTCTCTTGCCCTTGCTTCCTTGACCACCCCAAGACGACCGAGTCTCCGGTCTCGCTTCCGATGAAGACGGAAGCCTTGCCCAGCTTCGATGTGCACGAAGCTCGACTCTTGATGACGTTTCCTCCATTTTCCGCAGCAAGCATCTTGATGCTGATTCCAGAGACGGTACGACCATCGATCCGGAAAGATACTATACCCAGCCGACCATCATTGAGGATCAACAACAACTCGCCGTTCTCTATATAAAGCTGCCCAATAGAGCACCCCTCCAATCGAATGTTCAAATCGGCCTGGTCCGTCAAGCTGAACGAGGTCACCTGCTTCGCTAGGGGATTGACCGCGACTCCGTTGGCTTTGCCAGATTGATCGACGTGGACCAGCTCGTTTTGGCCGACCAACAAAGCTCCTCCCACAGGCGGAGGCAACGCAACAACTCGGAACAGGTCCTTGGGGAGGTCCGTAACGGAGAGGATGGCCGTAGACGCGCGCTGCTGCAGATCCAAGGTAAACACCTTGTAAGAGAGGTGGTCCTTTTGGCCGAGCGAGTGCGTGCACGACTGGCTGGATGAGAGGATGCCAAAGGTCGGCTCTCTATACTCATGCAGGAAAGCGAGGTGCACGGGGTGGATCAGGCTGGGATCAAGCAGAGGGAGACGAAGGACGAAAGAAGGTGTATACGCTGCTTCTAGACTGCCGCTATCTCCATTGGCGACTGCGGAGGGCTCCTTGACGGGCCGCGGTCCGTCGAGATCCTCATCCCAATCGTCCATCTCCAAGTCTTCTTCCGACTGCCGGAACGGGAGGATGGCGAGGTTGCGCGACCCGAACTTGAAGGCCGCGCATCTACTCCCGGGGTCGGCCTCGAGAAAGTTGGGATAATCGCCAAAGTGAGACTCCCACGGCGCGCCTTGCAGCTCTTCTTTCTCGTAGTAGTGAATGGAAATAGTCTCGAGGGTATTCTTCTCGGGATTCCACTCGGACAGACACATCTTGGCAGCCTTATAAGCCAGCAACAAGGCCTCTCCTCCCGACTTCGTATTCTTAAGCTTCAGTCTAGCGAGCCCTATGACGGCTCCGGCCAAGGGGATTTCCGCCAACAAAACGAGCTTGGTATTGTTCGTTCGATCGGTCCGCACCAAGATTGACTCCCCGCCCAGGAAGGAGGATTCGAGACCGTCATCGTCGTTGGCTCGTAGGTCGAATTCGGCTTCAGGTTTGGTAGCCTGCGAGGACTCGTTGTTCTGGGCGTCAATCTCGGCGGAGATGGTCTTGGTGGCGAAGATTTGAAGTAGCGAACCCTTTGCGACAACGAGATTGGAGGCGTTGGCCGAGGTGAATGGGAGGCTCAGGGAGAAGGAGACGGCTGAGGGAGCCGCAAGCTCGGTATAGGCCTGCATTGCAGCAAGACCATGCTTTCGCAAGAACCAGTAGAGAAGGAATTGAGCGTGAGCTCGAGCTCGGGTCAGAGTTCGTCGCAAGGGCTGTTCGTTGTGTGATTCGTTGGTTTCTTTGTTGTCGCGATAGCTGCAATGTTTCCGTGGTCCAGGCTCGAGCTCGACTCCGGATCAATCGCCTCCGACGTCCGAGGACTCGTAGGAACGAGGATTTGCTGACTGGCTAAGAGTACCCCTTATTTATGCACGCCCCTAGACCAGAGAGGAGGGCAAGGGGTGTACATAACTGGAAACAGGGGGTGCACATATTTACGCCCCACCTTTCCTCATTCCTTCAGCAGGAAACGACCAATCTATTGCGTCACAACACAACAGGCTCCTTCAACTCCAGAATCCAGCTGCACCAGCTGCATTGTCTGTCTTTATTTCTCAGGGATTGCCCGGCAACTGGTTTGGCTCCTCGCATTACCGATCCCTCCGAACAGTGCGCTCTCCTCCTCAGCTTCATTGACAGCGACTCATCGTGTTGGATGCCTAACGACTCACCTCCAACGTCGCGCTTCCTGAAGCTCGTGTTTTCGGCCCCGTTGCAGAGGAATCTCATCTCGGATCTCGGATCGCGCGCGCACAAATAAAACAAACCGACAATTCTTGGCACTTCCTCGACTTGATTGACATCTACTGATACTCGACATCCTTCGTCATGGCCAGCGCAGGTTTCGTGCACACCAGTTTAATCTGGGTGGCGTACGCCATCGCCGTTGCCCTCTGCCTAGTCGCCGCCATCATCACCACCTTCACCTGGCAGACGCCGCGCGAGCGCTCAGCAGTCGTGAGTATCGTCGCCATCATCAGCTTGACCTCTCTGCTTGCGACAGTCCTCCTCCTCCCCGTCGATATCGCCCTCGTTTCTGCGACAAGCTCCGTGTCCCTCGGCGCCAAGAAGGAATGGGCCACTCCGGCGCGAGTCGACGAGATACTCTATACCCTCAAGGTTGTTTACTACAGCCTCTACAGCTTGGATTCCCTTCTATGCCTTGTTGTCATTCCCTTTGCCTACTTTTGGCATGAGGAGTACGATGAGGTCGAGGTCGAGGAAGGCCGTTCTCTGAGCAGCCGCTTCTGGGCCGCGGCGAAATACACCCTCTTCTTTGTCGCATTCGTCATCGTTCTTTTCCTGCTGGGCTTCTTCGTCCCGGCCGCTGGCGACGACTCGCAGTCTCATTGGGACCTGGACTATTTCAAGAAGCTCATTGCCCAAAATCATGGAGAAAAGGCCCTTACATTTGCCCTCGGCCTTCTCGTGACAATTGGCACCCTGCTTTACGTCGTCTACACCGGAGCTGGCCTTGCTCTACTCCCAATCTCCTTCATCAAGTCGGCCCCGGCAATTTCTGCTCCGCAGTTGTCTGCGACTACCGCGTCTCAGCTCGAGCAGAATCGCGAGCGTCAGCGACAGCTCGAATTGCGCAACATCGGTCGTCAAGACGGCATGTCGCGAAAGGATCGACGAGAGCTGGATGCCTTGGTTCGGGAGGAGCAGACGTTGGTGCGACGTGAGAGATTGGCGTCTGAAGCCCAAGGGGAGGGCAGGAGCGTCATATATCAGTTCTGGCTGAGGCTCTGCGTTCTCTTCCGCCCCATCAAGATGCTCGGCGGGATCCTGCTGCTCCTGCTCTCCGTCCTGGTCTGGGTCTCGATTCTCATCACCGGAATCGACAAGGCCAAGAACTCGGTCTGCAAGCAGCGCTGTGGCTATATTCTCGGCCGGATCCACGTCTTCCAGCCCATGAACTTCCTCTTTGTCAAGGCGGCCAAGGCGTTCCCCGTCGATTACATCCTTATGGCGCTCCTTGTCCTCTTCTTCTTCAGCAGCTCCATCTCTGGCGTCGCCACGGTGGGCATCCGCTTCCTCTGGGTTCGCATCTTCCAGATCCGCAAGGGCCGAACCGCGCCCCAGGCCCTGCTCATCGCCACCGTGATGCTCGGGCTCATCATCCTGGCCATCAACTACGGCATTGCCATGATGGTCGCTCCACAGTACTCCATCTACGGAACACAGACGTTTTGCTCCAACAAGCCCGAGTTCCCCGGCGCCCAGCCAGATTGCCGGCATGACAAGGGTTCGGTTCAGCCGTGCTCGGAGCTGTTCAAGTACAAGCACGCCAAGGACGTTTGTACCCCCTCCGTGATGTCGACGTTTCTGAACAGAATCGCAATCACCTGGCCGTTCTTTGGGCTGGTCGATTTCTGGGCGCAGTTTGCCTTCCTCGCCGTCTTCCTCGTCGTCTTCGTCACGGCCATCTTCCGCACCCCCAAGCTCAACATGTCCGAGATTGACGAGAACGCAGAGGTCGACGAAGAAGAGAGCCTCCTGGCGTCGACGGGGAGGCGGTTCGGCGCCACTTGGCAGGATGTCCGCGGGAAGACGGCGGCTCAGGACAACGGCGGCACCAACAATGGGGGCAGCAATGAGGGGAACGGGTCGCGATCGGAAGATGTCTGAGGTGATTGTACGAACGAGGTTGTAGGATGGTTCTGAGAGGAATAGGTTGCATATCTGGTTCAAGGAGGGTTTTGTGGTACATGGTCTTTTATCCAGCGACTGTCTGGAACATGTTTCTGGGATGGAATTGGCACGAGGGAGTCTGGAATAACATGATCGTTTATGTAACAGGGATTTCAACAGATTGGTTTCATTATCACGCTCCCATGGCCACCTTGCGCTTCTCCTCCTTCTTCCCGTCCCGCGTGAACTGCACCGCCCGGTGACTCCGCTCGTCAAAGCCGGCCGCGGGACCGACGTGCATGTCGCGCCAGCACCGGGCGCAGTAGACGTCGTCGTCGCAGCCCAGGCAGCGCAGCGTGGCGTCCTCGAGGCACACGGTGCACCAGCTGTCGACGTCGTCGTCGGCGTAGCTGGTGGTGGATGTGAGGCGCTTGAAGGACGAGGACCCGGGAGGTTTCCGCCTGGAGGGGAGGCCCGAGGGCACGTCTGGGAGGGTGAGGCGCGGGGAGGAGGAGCGGAGGGCGGCCATGCGGGCGGTGAGGGCGTCGAGGTCGGTGCTGGATGCGCGGGCGGGTTGGGGGGGAGGGGGCAGGTCGGCGAGGTCCGGGGGCAGGTCTGGGAGGGAGAAGGGGGCGTCGGATTCGACCGAGGGGAGGGGCCTGTCGGGGTCGGGGGGTTTGGTCTCCGTGTCAGACGAGGCGTCCCGGTCTCCTCGCCGTTGCCTCTCCTCGTTCTCTTCTTGTCCGGACAGCGCGCCTTCCAGCTCCAGCTCGTCCCGGAAACGCGCGAGCACGTCGTCGACTTCGCGCCTCATGCCCTCATCGTCCGAGTCATCGGCGTCTACGCCCACAGCCTCACCGTCGGCCTTTCCTTCTGTGTCGTTCGGGATGGACCGCGCCAGCTCCTCCAGCAGGGCCTTTACCCTCTCGTCGTCCTGCTGCCCGGCGACGAAGCCCTCGTCCGGACCGACGTCGCCGAGCAGCTCCTCGAGGGTCTGGTCGTCGGTCTGGAAGACGGCGTCGAGCTCGTCGTCTTCGGATTTTGCGGGAGGGCTCACTTGAGCGGGTTTTGGCGCGGGACTCTGACGCGCCGCAACAGAGGAGGGCTTTGTCCGTGGCGGTTTCGCCGACGCCGGCGGGCTGGAAGCATCCCGATCGCGAAGCGACTTGAGGCGAGCGGCCAGAGCCTCTTCCCTAGTTGGCGTTCTGCGGCGCTCTATGGGATCTATAGATATCCTGAGGGAGGAGAACTCAAGAGGTTAGCAAGCGAAGGCACCCATGTAAGTGGGATGAAAGGGGGGGGAGGTTCAAGCTTGCTTCGTGGGCGGCGCCCTCACGGCCGCGGAACTGGCGTTGCCTCGCAAGGCCTGCAGGCGGTCGAGGAGGGACTTGTCGACGGGGTCGGTCATTTGCAGGGAATACGTAAACAAAAACGGGCGAGTTCGGCGGGGGGTGGTGGTGTTTGAGATGCCGTTGACTAGGCGGTTGACCGTGGGAAGACGCCGAGGGACGAGGCGGTGCAACCATGACGGCACCGGGTCGCTGCGTGGCGCAGTGGGGCCGATGACGGAATGCGGGAGGCTGAGGGTTTCACAGATATATTCCGACCTGACCTGAATGTTGCAGCAGCCTTCAATCCTCACTGCATGCTACGTACCTTTATCCGTTAATGAGGAGACTGGACTCGATAAAGAACGGTCATTATTTTCCGCCATACGTTACTGATACAGTTATCCCAAATACCTAGTAATACCCAGTCCGCCTGCGAGTTGCTATCCCAGAACCCCTTGTAATAAAACAACATGAATTTTCAGAAACCCCCCAAGTTACGCCGCCCAGTCTATCAAGCCAAACTTGGCGTCCACCCCCTTTGCCATCTCAATCGACAGGTCTAGGATCTTGATCTCGTCCTTGGTCAGGTCCGAGACCTTGGTCCCCGACATGCAGCTCATCTCCCGCTTTGATCCGCCCTTGTGCCACTCCTGGTCAATCATCCAGTGCGTCGGCACCTCGAAGACGGTATTGTTGGCGATCTTGTTCTTGAGTAAGCCGCCGTTGTACCAGAGGAGCTTGTCGGCCTGGTCGACGTGCGCGATGACGAAGCTACACACGCTGACCTCCTTCTTGCCCCCTTCTTCCTTGTCCCCCTGCTTCTTGCCGTCCTCGCCCTCTTCCCGCTTCTCGGCCACGCCGTCCTTGAGCCAGCCGACGATTCCGCCGTAGTGCGGAGAAAAGGCATAGCTGGACTCGGTCGCCTCGAAGCCGATCCACCACGTCTCCTTGTCACCGTAGGTAACCTTGTACGTCCACTCCTCCCGGACGTCGTTGGAGTTTTGCCATCCTATATGCAACAAACCAATCAAGACGTCCAGACGGGTCTTGTCGACCAGCACGAGGCCGGAGTCGCCCTCCTCCGAGTAGCGCTCGGTCCAGACTAGCGACTTCTCCGCCTCCTTGCTGGGGTGCTTGAGCTGTTCGTGCCACCAATCCTGTCGCTCGGGGAAGCCGCCCTTCCACAGGAGTCGGTCGTGGAAGAGCATGACGCCGGTTTCCTTGTATCGGTCTTGTTGGAGGAGCTGTTCGGGATCTTGGAGGAAGACGGTGTCGGCGTCGAGCAGGATCACTTGGTCGAAGTGGCTGGCCAGGGCGGCGAAGGGCTTGATGGCCCATCCTCCCTCGGCCAGCTTCAGCGTGCTGTCGTCGAAGACGGTGAGAACGTCGAGCATCTCAATCTTTCTGCCGTCTCCCGCTTCCTGGATAGCTCGTCGCCCCTTCGGTGACAGGTCCTTGTCGCCAGCGTAGACGATTTGAATGGGAAGTGTCGTCTTGTGCACCCGAGTCAAGGCTGCAATCAGGTGGCAGGCGAAGCGCAACGTCCCGTCGCCCGTGGGGATGACGATTCCCGCTGTTGGGGATTTGGAGGAGCTTGTTGTCGTATCGTTGTTCTTGAGGCCGATTCGCGATCGAATGTCGGCCAAGGGAGGCGGGTATCGGGGAGACTTTTCGCCCGACGGCGATTTTAGATAGGGGAAGAGCGACACGGCGACTCGCTCGACGAGTTCGGCGACGACTTCTCGATCCTTCTCGTTCTTGGTCTTCCCCTCGTGCCTGTCGGCCTCCAGCTCGTCAATCCATGATCGCAGAATTCGAGCCCGCTGGCCGAGCTGGCCAAAAATGTCCTTGTACGGCGGGGCCAAGGGATAATCGAGGAAGTATCGGGCGCCGAGGGCGATGGGCTGTAGGCTCTGCAATGCCGGGTCGGTTTGGCCTTGGATTCGGTCGAAGGTGCTTGGCGTTTCTTTGCGCTGGGCGGGACCGGCGTCCCAGTAGGTGAAGGCGACGAGGATGAAGATCCAGATGAAGCCGACGGCCGAGACGGTCTGGAACGACGGGGCCTTGAGTCGCAAGACTGTTGGCAATGCCATCGTGAAACACGGGCTGGAGCGAGAGATGGAAAGGTTTTGGGGGAATATCCGTGACACGCGACCGGGCGCATGTTCTGGTACTTAAGGAGGGACCTCGACTCGGGAGGCGCCCGTCGTTGGATGCGATCGCCGCCTAAAACCCGGCGACGGGTATTTAGGGGGCGGCTCTAGCGGCAGCCATCAGGGAGACGATGACGCCTTTGTGAGGGTACGTAAGCACAAGTAGGTGGCTGAGAATGCGAGTGTCTGGTTGGTAGAGCCGTACAAGTTGGAGGGTCGGCAATTAAACCGGGCGTCAACATGATGATTCAGCTGTGTGGAAGTGTTTATTGGATTTCTCAAGGGAATCCAGCACTCCAGACGAAGAGAAGCGAATACAATCAACCGAATACAACTCCAGATTGTCCCCCGCCGCCACAAGGCTGTTACACTCTTCGTGGAGCTCACGTGTCCGCGTCCGTGTCCGTGTCCGTCGGAAGGAGTCTCGTACTCCCTCCAACCACCGGTGACGTTCCAAACATAAAATCTCAGGTCCAGCACGACGTGACACCAAACAGCCTCCAAAACACCCCATCAACGTGGCTCACCGTGCCGTCAGTCTAGGTGCCTCCGCCTTCCAGCGGAAGAGGCCATTCCCAATCGGCACGGACCACTCCGTGCTCTAGGCCAGATGCAGCGTGCCGCGTATCCCGTGCAGTACTAGTCCAGGTACAGTACTTCGTACAGGACACACCCGCAGCTGCAGCCAAGAATCCCTCTTCTGATGAAGCTGGGGCGGATTCCGTGTGATATCTGCCGGAGCCTGACCCCGGCGGAAGCCATGTTTCATCTTGGAATCATGTCCCGCTCTGGCCCTCGAAAGTGGCAAGGCAGATTGGCGCGAGAAGGAAGAAACGTCGTGATGGCGTCGAGGTGGACGCCACTGTCCCTGACTATCGAACGGACATGGACCATCACGGCAAGGTCCCTCACTCAGCATCCTCAGAGACATCCTCTCAAGGCCTACGAATCTCGTCCGACGACTCTCATCTCCCCCGTACCACCTCACCTTCACACTGACGGCCCCTGGACCCCAAATCCCACCCCCCACTTCTCGAGATGCTCAGCCAACAGCATCACCAACTCGACCAACCAGCAATTGCTCTCGAGCCTCGACTCCGTCCGACTGAGCAGGCGTCAGCGCTTAGCCACCACGACAACCCGCGTAAATGGCAAGGGAAGGCCGGGTCCCTGCGACTTGGCATCATCCCGGCTTGCTATTTTTTAATCCTGTAGGACTTCTGGTTCCCGTCCGGTTTCCCCCCTCTTCTCAAGTTCTAGCTCCTCGGGAGAACCTCAGAGCTCGGTTGACCACCTTAATTTCTGGTCCCGAGTACAAATCTCTGCTCCAGCCCACATCCCTGACACCCTGCCTCACGCTGACACTCGTTTCAAGCTCCTCCGTCTCTTGGACGAGTTACGCAGGACCTCGCTCGCTTTTGCACCTTAGTTGACCCCCAGTTCACCATGGAGATCCAATACCTCGCCTTGGGCCTCTTGTTCGCCTTCTCTTTCCCCCGTGCCCACGGCGACAAGGTGATAACCTGCTACGGCTACGGCGGCCTCCCCTACGCAAACAACACTCGCTGTCCCGGGTCCAATGCGTGCTGCGGCGCCGACGCCACTTGTCTCTCAAATCGTCTCTGCCATAAGCCCAGCGATGGCGACAACACCTTCTTGAGGGGACCATGCGCCGTCGACCCGTACGACTCGGGAACATGTGCCCAGATTTGCCTTTACAGTGAGTGACACGAAGCCTCACAAACTTGCAGTTCTAACCATGGCGTGCGACCAGACGAAACTTCCGGCATCTTGCCTCGCGTGACACCATGCTCCGACGGCTCTCTGTGTTGTGACGACGACGACCACTGCTGTGACGACGGCAAGGGCGTCTTCCTCGGCAACGATGGACAAATCGCCGACAGTGCCCCCAGTACGACATATTCCTACGGCCCTGAACGCACTGCGGCTACGTTCCGCACTTCCAGAGAGTCGACTTCCACCACGGCAGCCAGCAAGTCGACCTCGAAAACAAGCGCCACCGTGGCTGCCGCGACAACATCGACCGCTGCCGCAGAAACATCTTCCGACTCGAACTCGGACGACGACAGCTCCAACGGCTCAGGCCTAGCCATCGGCTTGGGGGTCGGTATTCCCGTAGCAAGTCTCGTCATTGGCGGGCTGTTCTTCATCTTCTGGTGGAAACGACGCAGCGCCAGAAAGACCGAGGCGGCGGCGGCTGCCAAGGAGCTGCATTCCGAGTCTGCCATGCCCAAGAACGGCTACTACGGACCGGTGGACTATCAAACGCCTCCTCCGCAGCAGAACTACGAGTTGCCTGCTTCGCGCGCGCCTGTGGAGTTGGATTCGAGTTATAGTAAATAGGGGGTTACTGATGATGCGCATCGTATGAGGATACCCAAAAAGACGGAAGGAAAGTTAGCGTTTCGTGCATGAAACTTGGCGATTGGGGCGTTGAGATGTTTGTGCTTGGGATTGGCGCGGAGTACCGGTCATGTCATTCACCTGTGAATATTTTTCAACTTCACATATTTATGAGGAAACAGAACAATAGCACTATTGCATACCATTCGTAAGCTTTGTAAATGCTCTCAGCAATTCGTATCTCCCAGCAGAAGATACGACTTGAGCTTGCATGCTCCCCCCACCTCAAGGACTATAACACTCAGTCATTAAGAGGGCAATAAGCCAGCTACTATACGCGTTTTCATGACGGATCGATAGTCGATCAAACCTTTTATAGGAGATTTTTTCTAGGTAAGCAAGACTCGGTTCGTCACGGGTATGAACTGGTTCCCGGAGACAGGACGCGGGGATCTTAAGTTGGCACTCAAACCACCACGTTCTAGAATCCTCACTCATCTCTATGCCCCGTATATTCAATTGATGAGCACCTCCCACTATCCTAAAAATCCCTTGGAATTGATCATGTCGGGCTTCCAGTTGATCAACTTGCAGCAGGATGGTGATTTCCATGGGTTTGTAGATGGGGGACGAGTGGCACCTCCCTCTTCGCAGGTAACGAGGCGAGACATATAATTCGTCAACGAAAGAAACGAGAACGAATATCATCGCGTCCCAGGTATCCCTCTACTCCGCCCGTATGGTGTGTCAAGTCGGCCGAGACAAGACCAAGGCCTGACGGCGAAACACCCTCCGGTCATGATTGTCAACAGCGTCACCCTTCAGCTTTCATTGTCGCATCCCGAGGCTCCCGTGAGACGTATTTCAGCAAACAGAAACGAAGCTTTACCTAGAAGTGATCCGTGCAATCTGATTTGCCCGCTATTTCGCGAATAGAGACGAGAGGAAGCCTAAACACGGGGTCGAGACAGACGACATGGGTGATGTCAGGGGGGTCGGGTTTGACGGCTGCGCCTCGTGAGGATCTGCATCAATAATTCGTACTTATTTCCGTGGCCCATGGGTCGGTCAGTGAGAGATATCCGGGCTATAGTATTCTCTTCGATCATGAGAGGCGTATACCTAAAATGAGAAACTGATAGACTGGTTTGGATAGAGTTGACGGGATGGAATGCGCACCCCTACAGGATCGAGCACATCAACGAACCAACAGAATCCCCAGCGTCCAAGACTTCGGCTTCACAAGACAAACAAATGCTGGTTCGTCTGGCCGTGTTTCACCCCGTCGCAACGCCCCTCGGCTGTCCCTTCATTGTTGTCGGTCCTGCAGGATTCGTCCAATTTCGTTTACGTCGCCCAAAGTGTCCAAACCATGCGACGAAGGATGCGCGGCATGGATCCTGTTTCGATTGACTGATGTAAGCTTGATTTCGGACCATTGACGCGCAATGCCCCATTTGTCTTCTTCGGCGTCGTGGTACATATAAATCGAGCGTCGATCGGTTCCCTGATCTCGAGTGCATACAAGTCAACCACTCACACTTCTCCTCTTCGACACCACCACCATGAGATCCCTGCTCGCATCCGCCGCCCTGGCCAGCCTCGCCACGTCGGTCTCGGCCACGGGCATCCTGCTCCCGCTGTACGTCTACCCGTCAGCCGAGTGGAACGACGGCGCGGCCAACTGGAAGCCCGTCTTCACGGCGGCAACGGCCCACGCCGGCGTCGACTGGACCGTCGTGGTCAACCCGTACAACGGGCCCGGCAGCTCGGGCAAGCCGGGCAACGACGACGTCAACACCATCAGCGGCGTGTCGCAGCTCAACGCCCTCGCCAACGTGGATACGGTCGGCTACGTGCGCACAAACTACGCCACGTCCCCCATGGACGAGCTCAAGGCCAACATCACAAACTACGCCAGCTGGGCGTCCTACGCCGACGCGGACATTGCCATCCACGGCATCTTCTTTGACGAAGCCGCCGCCGACTACGCCTACCTCGACGAGGCCATTACCTTTGCCCGCGCCGCCTTTGACGAGTCCATCACGACCGTGTGCAACTTTGGCGTCGCGGCGGCGGCCGAGTACTACGCCATCTGCGACGTCGTCGTGGGCTTCGAGAGCTGCCTCAACTGCTCCGGGTCGCCGCAGTACAAGGGCAAGGCGACGCTCGAGGCCAACTTCCCCGCGGGCTACGAGGCGCAGGGGGCCGTGATTGTGAACCGCTTCGCGGGGGAGGACTACGCGGGGAACGCGGCGACGGCGGCGCTGCTGACGCAATACGCAGAGGTGATTGTCGGGGAGGGCATTGGGTGGATGTATTTCTGCTCGGCCGACTACAACGACATTACCACGGGGCCGGCGACGGTTGGGCAGAATGCGGATTCTTTGGCTGCGGCGAGCTGAGGGGTTCGTAATAAGTATAGTAGACAGAAATGCAACATGTCTCGGCCGATAGCCGCTCGGGACGTGGTTCCTGCACGCCGCGACTAGTTTCTCCTCATGTGAGTTTCCGCAGTAGGCAAGACGAACCGCCAGGGTCCAGTCGGCGGCATGATCCGTGGTTTGCAGTTTGATGTGAGGGCTTGTGGTGATGGACAGTGAGCCTCGGAAGAGAGCCTTGCAATAGTCGTGATGATGGCGCCTATTCGGCCCATCTCGTTCAAGTCGAGATGCGCCATGGCTACCCTGAGAGTCCCTCAAATACTTCAAACCTCCTCGTCCCTCTCACCACTTCCTACTCGGGCATCTCGATCCACCTCCGATTATCTCTGCTAGATCCACCAAAGACCCAGATATCCGGTTCCCAGCCGCCTCCCAACGATTAGACTCTGCTCTGCCATGTGCTCTCTTCACTGTATACAGCCCTATCTGCCCTATCTGCCCCATCTCCCCCATCTCCTATACGGAAGAAAAATGTCGGCTCGGGTAGAATGGGTCGTGTCGGTTGTGGGTGCGCACCATTGTGACTTGGGTCGTTTTTGTTCAAGACTCGACGGCGTGAGGCATGTTCTCGCCTTTTCCCAACGAGATTAAGACTCTGCACAAAGTCAGCTTCTGTCGTTATTGACAGAGCAACCTTGGTAGACTGGCTCGTCGTCATGTTCGAGGTTCCCTTCTACGTGAGCGCGAGCATCCTCACATCATGTGTGGCATTTCTCTTCGGGTACACTCGTCTCTGCTGCCCCCGAGTCGTCCAGTGCTAATGCCAGACAGATACGACACGGGCAGCGTCGGCTCCGTCACGACCATGCCGGCCTTCAAGCAGACGTTTGGTGACTTCTCCGCCACCGTCCACGGCCTCATCGTCTCGTCGTCCCTCGTGCCCGGCGCCGTGACGGCCCTCGTCGCCGGCGCCCTCGCCCACCGCTTCGGCCACGCCCGCCTCATCGGGCTCGGGTCCGTCACGTACGGCATCGGGGCCGCCGTCGAGTGCGCGGCCCCCGAGCTGGGCGTCTTCGTCGTCGGGCGCCTGACAAAGGGCGTCGGCGAGGGCCTCTTCCTCAGCAACGTCTACGTGCAGGTGTCGGAGATTTCCCCTTACCGCGTCCGCGGCATCATGACGGCCCTGCCACAGTTCCTGATCGTGCTGGGCCTGGTGACGGGCTACTTTGTGTGCTACGGAACTTCGCGGCTGGGCGACTCGTCGTCGTCATCGGCCACTTGGCGGCTGCCGCCGGCCATTGCCTCGTTTCTCGGCCTCGCCTTGTCGACGACGTACTTTTTCACGCCCGCGTCTCCGCGATGGCTCCTTTCCAAGGGGAGGACCGAGGAGGCCAGGGCCGTCGTCGCCCGGCTCGGCCTCGACGAGGCGGAGCAAAAGGAGCTGCTCGCGCAATCCTTCGCCCCGGACGAGGCCATGGACCCCGACGCCACCGTCTGGCAGAGCGTGGCGCACACGTTTGGCGACTTTGGTCTGGCCTTTTCGAGGCCGTACCGGGCGCGGACGGCCCTGGCCTGCTTCTTCCTGGGCATCCAGCAGTTCAGCGGCATCGACGGCGTGCTCTACTACGCGCCCATCCTCTTCACCCGTGCCGGCCTCGACAGCGAGCGGGCGTCGTTCCTGGCGTCGGGCGTGTCGGCGCTGGTGATTATGGGCGCCACCATCCCGGCCACCGTCTTTGCCGACCGCTGGGGACGGCGCACGTCGGGCATCCTCGGGGGGGTGCTCATCACGTCGCTGATGCTCATCATGGGCTCTCTGTACGCGGCTGAACAGGTGCACGCGGACCGCGGGGCCGGACGCTGGATCGTCATTGTGTGCATCTACCTGTTTGCCATTTCCTTCAGCTTCACGTGGGCGATTGGGTTCCGGACGTGGGTGGTGGAGAGCATGCCGAGGAAGACGAGGAGCAGCGCGTCGAGTCTTGCGCAGTGCTCCAACTGGGTGAGTGATGAATTGATAAACTCCCTTGTTGAATTGGCATTGATTGGATTTAGTTGACCAATTACTTGGTGGCCTTGGTGACGCCCATTCTCCTCTCCAAGTCGTCGTTTGCAGCCTACTTCCTCTTCGCCGGATGCAGCTTCGTCCTGACCGTCATGGTGTGCGTCTTCATGTTTGAGACCAAGGGCCACAGCCTCGAGGAGATTGAGAAGCGCTACGAGGAGAAGCAGACGCCGAGGGGGGGCAACGACGACGACACGAGACTGTCCACGCTCGACGGGGGAGGAGGAGGAGGAGGAGGAGCTTGGAGTCGGGACGATCAAGCTCCGTCCGCCGACGGCTGCTCGCGCTCGCGCTCAGGAGAAGCGCGTGTCTGAGACGGATGCAAGGGTTGGAACGCAGTCAATTGGTGCCTGCGGTTCCGAATAGAGAGACGCGGTCGTGAGGCGCTTTTTCGGTCCCGGAAAAGTGTGAATTGTCCGGAAAAGACCGACAGCGTACTAAGTCAAGTCACGCCATGGTATAAAAATACTGTAAATGAGCAAATTAAATACATCGTTTGCTTCCAATTGAAAGAATCAACGAATTGGCATCTTCCTAATGTCCTGGCTCGCCCTCCGTCAAGTCCGCCCTCGGCCCCTCGTCGCCAGCTTGGCCGCCGGGGGCATCGGCTTGGGCATATTCGCAAAGCTCGCATTCGGACACGCCTCTGCGGAATCCAATTCGAATGCGCCTCGCAAGGTCTTCAAGGGAGGGCCGGCCCTCGTGTCTCTCCCGCTCGAGAGCTCCGAGTCGGTCAACCACAACACCAAGCGGCTGCGCTTCAAGCTGCCGCAGGACGATGCCATTAGCGGACTGCCTCTGACTTGTAAGCACACTCGGGAATGGCCGCAAAGATGCTAGACGTCTAACAACCGGACAGCCGCCCTTCTGACCGTCTCCTTCCCCAACGGAGGCTGGCTCCCCGTCCCCCGCCCCTACACCCCCGTGAGCCCCTCGGACGCGCCCGGCTTCGTCGACCTCCTCGTCAAGAAGTACCCCGGCGGCAGGGCCAGCACGCACCTCCACTCGCTGCGGCCCGGCGACAAGCTCTTCTTCGCCGCCGCCCTCAAGGGCTACGCGTGGAAGGCCAACGAGGTGCCGCACGTGGCCCTCGTCGCGGGCGGCGCCGGCGTCACGCCCGTCTACCAGCTCGCGCAGGGCATCCTGCGGAACCCGGACGACAAGACGGCCGTGACGCTCGTCTTCGGCGTCAACGGGGATGAGGACGTGCTGCTGCGGGACGAGTTTGAGCGCTTCTCCAAGGAGTTCCCGGGGCGCTTCGAGGCCGTCTACACGGTCAGTCGTCCCGGGCCGGGGTCGCCGTTTCGGAAGGGACATGTGACGAAGCAGCTGCTGGAGGAGGTCTTGCCGGCGAGTAGGGAAAATACAAAGGTGTTTGTTTGCGGGCCTCCGGCCATGGAGGAGTCGCTGGTTGGGAAGAAGTGGACGACGGGCATCTTGCACGAGATTGGCTATCGAAAGGACCAGATTCACAAGTTTTAGGCGATGAGATGATGTGTCTAGTCGCCACTCAATAATAATCACCCTTATATAAGATATGTGTATAATAAATATCCCCAGAACGCGATGAGACAGCTCGGGTTGCTGTGATGTGACAGACGTGCGTTAAGATCTATCGTACATTTGTGCCTTGACGACTATTCATCTCAACGCAAGCCGTTACTACAGGTAAAGCATTGTGTGCATTTCCCAGTCTGAACAAGGGAGCCATATACAATTTCTCCTATACAATTTCTCCTATACAATTCTCCCTAATCGATAATATGTAGGTATGCAAGTGAAATTCTCAGCCTAACCTCGCAACAGGCTGTAGGGTGAGCAGAACAGAATGTGCTGCGCCCGCTGAATAGCAAACAATAGCGCTCCCCGGAACCAACCAATCACATCGGGTTTAGCTCAGTTGGGAGAGCGTCAGACTGAAGATCTGAAGGTCGTGTGTTCAATCCACACAAACCGAATTACCTTCTTTTTGCCATCTCTCTATTCTCTCTATTCTCCGGAGATGTTCTCCATGTTCTCTTTTTTCCTATTCCCTTCCCCGGAGGAATATCTACGCAACATCCCTCTCGTCCCCCCAACCAAGCGGGTTTAGCTCAGTTGGGGTGAGTCCAAACAACTCTTTACAAAACTCCAGCACGTCAAGTCTAACTAATTCTCTCAGAGAGCGTCAGACTGAAGATCTGAAGGTCATGTGTTCGATCCACATAAACCGCAAGCCTTTCTTTTTTTGCTCCTCGAGCTGAATTCTTTCCCTCTCCTCGTCTCCGCGCGGGCTTCGGAGGCCGAGAGCATCGCTACGGAGCATCAAATCGCGCAGCGAGTTTAGCTCAGTTGGGGTACGTTTCCAGACGATACGGTCCTTCTGAGAACGCATAGCTAATCTTCACTGACAGAGCGCGTCTAAATCGCATTCGACGTCTTTTTGCATGTCGTTGCGTCCATCTGTTTCCGCCGTCTTTGCTCGCGGACCAACTTGGGTCGCGAGAGCGTCTCTCAGAGGCATCAAACAACCAACCAGCGGGTTTAGCTCAGTTGGGAGAGCGTCAGACTGAAGATCTGAA